>OX463844.1:3564886-3712469 GCA_949825065.1 Odontocerum albicorne | reverse complement strand
AAACTTGGTGTTCAATGACAAGTTTTCGAGTGAAAAGTGTGAAGTTTGCGTCTTTTATAAAGAAAATATAGAAATTTCGAAAAATTTGAGGTTAAGGACGAAAAACACGAAAACGTGTAGAACAAATAATATTTCTGTCGTCATTTTGTATACATTTACTCGAAAACTTGGTTGTCAATGGCAAATTTTCGGGGGAAAAGTGTGAAGTTTGCGCCTTTTACTAAGAAATGTACTAACATATATAGCAGGTTTTGAGATTTGATATCACAATTAACGTAAATGCGTTTCTACTTCACTTTTGTCTTGGACGAAAAACACGAAAACGTGTAGAACAATAATACTTCTGTCGTCGGTTTGTACATATATTTGTAAACTTGGGTTTCAATGGCAAATTTTCGGGTGAAAAGTGTGAAATTAGCGCCTTTTACAAAGAAAATATAGAAATTTCGCCAAATTTGAGGTTTACGACGAAGAACACGAAAATGTGTAAAACAAATAATAATTCTGTCTTTATTTTGTACATATATATTTGAAAACTTGGTTGTCAATGGCAAATTTTCGTGTGAAAAGTGTGAAGTTTGCGCCTTTTATTAAGAAATGTACTGACATATTTAGGAGGTTTTGAGATTTTATATCACAATTAATGTAAATGCGTTTCTACTACACTTGTGTATTCTAGCATTTTGTACCAAAAATAAGTTTTTTGTGTGTCAAAATTGATACAGCTCGTTCAATATTGGCACAAAATATAAATTTCGCAAATTTAGAGGTTTAGGACAATAAACACGAAAACATGTAAAACAAATAATAATTCTGTAGTGATTTTGTACATTTATTCATAATCTTGGTTTTCAATGGCAATTTTTCGGGTAAAAAGCATGAAGTTGGCGCTTATTACTTAGAAATGTCCTGACTTATTCAGCAGGTTTTGAGATGTTATTTTATTTAATCACAATTTAACTCAGTGCGTTTGCAACACTTTTATCCTGAGTCATTAGAATCCAAGTATATTTGTACGAAAAATTGGTTTTTTTTTTAGTCAAAATTAATATAATTCGTTCAATGTTGACGGAAAATATTGAAAGGTCGCAAAATTGGAGGTTTAGGACGAAGAACACGAAAACATGTAGAACAAATAATAATTCTGTCGTGATTTCGTATATTTATTCGTAAACTGGGTTGTTAGTGGCAGTTTTTCGGGTTAAAAGTAGGAAATTTCTGTATATTATGAAACGTTCTACACATTAAGCAGATTTGGGCGTTTTATGACATTACAATTTTGCGTAATAATAAATTAATTAAATTTGAAGTCAAAAGTCATAATAATTAAAATTTAATTGCTGAAAACATGAAAAAACATAGGCCGACGTTCACAAAACGGGCGATGCGACCAGCTCAAATGGCTGCTCGAAAGCTGCTGAAGCGAGCGAACTCAGATTCTATTTCTTGCGTTCCCATTTCCGAAACGTGAATAGCATCGCTTCCTTACCATAGTGGTTTTAAAAATAATTATACCTACATCACACACTGGCGCAACTTTGATTGAATAGATGAATTTATTCCCGATTTTCACAAAATATCTCTCTGATGTGGCCGATAAGTGCTAATTATTATTATAATTAATATTATTTATTTCATTCAATGCGTAAATGTATTACGGAGGAATACCTAAAATCTGAACCCTGTATTTATTATATTTATAGAGATATTAAAGTTTCTAGAAGCAATACGTTCAAGTAACACATCACAGGAAAGGAAGGGTTAAAATAAAATAATATGGATATAATGCCTGAAAAACATATATACGGATGTGATAAGAGTAAACGTTCCAAAAAGAGATTCAAATAAATATATTTACCAAACAAATTGTGTAATTTTCATAAGGTTAAATAGATATTCAATTTAATGATCGTTCAGAAATTTGTTCAAAATATTAAACTGTTGTAATTTATTTTTAACAAACACTGTTTATTCCACTTTTTTAAGACGGTATTTGAACTTTTTATATATTTTCGCCTTTTTTGCCGTACTGGCATTTAATATGTTGTTTATAGTTAAGGCATTAACGTTGTGGAGGTTTAAAGACATTGTAATTTATTTCTTTAAACCTCCACAACGTTAATGCCTTAACTATAAACAACATATTAAATGCCAGTACGGCAAAAAAGGCGAAAATATATAAAAAGTTCAAATACCGTCATAAAAAAGTGGAATAAACAGTGTTTGTTAAAAATAAATTACAATGTCTTTAAACCTCCACAACGTTAATGCCTTAACTATAAACAACATATTAAATGCCAGTTCGGCAAAAAAGGCGAAAATATATAAAAAGTTCAAATACCGTCATAAAAAAGTGGAATAAACAGTGTTTGTTAAAAATAAAATACAATGTCTTTAAACCTCCACAACGTTAATGCCTTAACTATAAACAACATATTAAATGCCAGTACGGCAAAAAAGGCGAAAATATATAAAAAGTTCAAATACCGTCATAAAAAAGTGGAATAAACAGTGTTTGTTAAAAATAAATTACAATGTCTTTAAACCTCCACAACGTTAATGCCTTAACTATAAACAACATATTAAATGCCAGTACGGCAAAAAAGGCGAAAATATATAAAAAGTTCAAATACCGTCATAAAAAAGTTGAATAAACAGTGTTTGTTAAAAATAAATTACAATGTCTTTAAACCTCCACAACGTTAATGCCTTAGCTATAAACAACATATTAAACTGTTATCGATGGTAAAGCAAGAGATTACTGTAAATAAATAAAATCGTTGAGTACCCCTTGTGCTGTTAATTGTTAAAAATTTAAGAAAATAAAAAATGAAATAGAATTTCGACTTTTAAACCCTTTGAAATAACATTAACCAATTTGCCCTACTCTATCTCTTTGATATACAGGTTGTCCTCGACTTACGACCGAGATACGTTCCTGGACTTTGGTCGTAATTCGAATTGGTCGTAAGTCGAATTTCATACAAAATATGTATGTACTTACATATTAAAATAAATAAAACATGTGTATTTATTTATATTTTTTTATTGTTAAATTTATACTTATTTATTTATACAAAATAAAATATTTACTTCATTAATATTTAAAATCTTTCGTCATCTGTACTTATATAAGTACATATGTACAATCCATTGGCTCATCAACAGTAGTGGAAGAAGAAGCAGTAGTAGTGGAAGAAGAAGCAGTAGTAGTCTTTTTAAAAAAACATATCCAATTTTAGTTGAGTTGTTGGTTGTTTTTTTTTTCCTGTATATTTCTTTGTAGCAAGCAAGATCTTCCTGAATACGGCGGTTTATACTCAAAAATCTTTCGTTATCCGAATTCATTTTTGCATTATTTGGTCAATTTGAAGGAACGCTGCTTCCATTTCTTTCAATACAATTTTTTTGGAGATTCCAAGACCATTTCTTTTTTTTTAGTCTCTTCTTCAACCCTTTGATTTTCGATGAACACTTCAGATATTAAATGGGTATATGTATTATTTATATCTTATTATATAAATGTGTATGTCCATGTTCAAAAACACTGTGTTAACTGAATTATGTATACATAATTTTAAAACAACGAAGGGACGAAGTGAGAAACAAACGACATTCTTTGCGCACATCCCGCGATCTACTGACCGGCAGGAAGTTTTTATGGCATCATTATTGCGTCATCTTTGTTTACGCATGAATCAGGGTTGACAAAGGCGCACCGTAATTAATGCAATTTAAAAAAAAAAACTATTTTTTTTTTGGTCGTAAGTGCGAATGGTCGTAAGTAGAACCGTCGTAAGTCGAGGACTACCTGTACTCGTATTTTGGTTGTTTATATTAGGTGTTGAAATAAGTTGTGTCCGTTTTTTTCCAATTTAAAAATCAGCACCAAAAGTAAAACAATATGGTAAAAGTTATACGTCATTCTAAAGAAATTTTTCTGCTCTTCAAGATAAATTGTTTGTTTTTACTTTACATATATTTTTTTATTTGTTGTTTTCACTCAAAACATGTGGAACCCAAGCGCCGAACTTCTGGACTTTTCCCATTGATTTAAGATGGCGGTATACAGTCATGTGACTACAATTAATCTGCTCAGCCAATTCTACGATCGTTTGAAGAGGATCTTTATGAATAATATGGTTTAAGCAGTCCTCATCCGGAGTTCACTGGTCGTCCGGAATGCTCCACGCCTTTCAGGTCGAAACTACCGTCTTTAAAACGCAAAAACCATCGACGAGCTGTCCTTTCATTCATAGCATATTCACCGTACACTTCGCAAATATCGCGAGCAGCTTTGGCAGCTTTATTCACTCGGTGGAACGCGAACAGAAGGAAGTGACGAAAATGCTCACTTTCGTATACTTTGCATTCCATTTTGAAGACTTGTATACAACATAAAAGCAAACACAATATCTTGCAGAGCAGAAATTTTTCTTTCGAATGAAAAAAACTGACACAATTTATGTTAACACCCAATACATTTTATTCCCTTTTTATTACAATTTGAAATTACTTAAGTATAATCGTATATTGTAAAATTCCTGTTTACTTTTTACTCATCAGAACATTGTATATAATTCAAATTCAGATCGCATTTTGTACCAAAAATATTGTTAACTATGAAATATATATCAAATCGAGCTATTTCAAGTAGTAGTCTTATTTGCTTTTTTAACTTGAAATATGCTGTTAAAAATATGATTTCTCATGAAAAATATGGCTTAAAAGTGCAGCAAATAAAGTCTTAAAAGTTCGAAATGATCACACAATTTTCGATCCCAAGGGGGGAAATGATTTTCAGTAACAGGTACCACTATTTTTTTTTCTTCGTATTATGTTTATAATACGGTAGCCCCTACATTGCTAGAAATCACTGCAGTATGACCATATCTTGCTTAAATTATTCGCCGTAATTCTTTGACTAACTTTGTTCAACATCGCATGTTCTTCAACAATTTCCTGATTTTTTCCAATGTTAAGCGTCTCTGAATCTGACTTTTATTGTAGTTTATCAGCCATAAGAAATATCTCACTTAACGAAAAATTATTAAAAAAAAATTACGTTTGAAATAAATTTTAAAAGATATCGATTTTTTATTTAGATTAAGGAACATGAAAGTCAGAAATTGATAAAAAATACAGATTTCATGCGAGGTAACAAGTATTGGTTGAAAAATGGGATTAATTACAATTATTGAATAACTTTTAACCCTACAATGCATGACATCATGGATTTTGATGAAATTTATGCTCAGCATATAGGAAAAGTGATGTAAACAACGGGAAAAATAATGAAAAATGGTGAATGGGGTGGGGAAAAACATATTAAATAAAAAAAAATGTGCTTTTTTTTTAAATTGAAAAAAATGCATGATAATACAAATTTACTTCAGACATATTTTGTTGATTTTTACCATGCAGATAAGTTTTTTTGCATGAAAATATTGTGTAAATAAATAAAACATACCTGAATTGTTATTTTTTTTATAACTTCAAAAACGCTTTTATTGAAGTTTAATTATTTCTTGAAATGCAGCAAAAGTGGAATCCACTATTCCTCCAACTGTCTGAATTAAAAATCATTTTTTGATATACAAACGCTTTTTAAATTTTTTTTGCAAATTGTCAACAAGAGAGATAGTTGTACCACATGATTTTAGTGTTTTTATTCCCAAAATATGGTCTTGCATTTATCATATTTTTTAATTATCATGATGCAAATTTGCATTCCAATGCACTGTAGGGTTAATTTCAATTCTAAGTATAATGAACTCAAGTAAACAAAATACAGATTATTTCTTGAATCTTCTCAAAGACTATAGTTTCACTTAGTGGTGACATTTTTTACATAAAAGGAAAAATAAGTAAAATAAAAAACTTTTTTTATATTTTTGTGTTCACAACAGGTTTATTTTAGGTTCACAACTAGTTTCGAAGACCACCGTCTTCATCGTCAGGTGAATATAAACTGTGGTGAACACAAAAATATAAAATAAGTTTTTAATTTTTTACTTTACTTATTTTTCCTTTTATGTAAAATACAATGTATTTCATTATCCACCCTCAAATGTCTGAGTTGCAAAGTTTACAGATTTTGGTGAGATAATCTTGGCTCTCGGAATCAGATGAAACAAATTTAACTTTATGTCTCTCAAAACATGATAAACCCTTACATTCTCATGTTTGTTTTTCAAATCTTTAAAATAAAACTTTAATTCAAATTATTACTCATAACATTATGGTGAAACCGCTCAAGGTGGGGAAATTAAATAAATTATCTTATAAAACAATCAGTTAGGCTGATGATGAAGACCGTAACAGATATGCATTAATAGAGTAGAAAATAAATATAAGAAATAATAACCCATAAACCAAATAAGTCGTTTCTTTTTTTTACTTTTAAATACCGCCGTATTAAGATTGTAAAACTACAATATTCATCTTTAAGAAATCAGAAATATTGGTATTATTTCTATAAACTTAATTTAAATCATTGGAACGAATGTTTTTGGCTTTCAGCCCTTTCCAACTGCCCAGATCGACAATTGAATCGCCTAAGTATTGCATCAGCAGTGGTTGCAGACCCAGTATCCACAAACATACTGCTATACAATGTCATCGTTCTACCCACATTTCTCTATGAATCTGAGATATGGGTAGCCTAAAAGAGACACGTCAAGACTCAGAGATGTTCCATCAACGCTTCCCTCACCACATTCTCAAAATTCACCTTCATCAATACGAGTATTATATATGGGTAAAGTGTCAAGTGTTCTAATTGCAGATCGATTGAGAATATGCTCCCTCATGGAAATGTAGTTGAGGTGGACAAGTCATTTGATCTGCATGGGTGACCACAGACATTCAAAGCGTGTTTTGTGTATGGGTAGTGCTAGAAACACGGAAGTTTAGATAGTCCAGAGAAAAATATTTAATAATTGTACATGTAAATCGTTAAACTGGGTGCGGCGTTTGAGGACTAAGGAAAGTAGGCAGTTTTAGATTGCGAGAGGTGTTTACTATCTAGCTGATGATGGATGCAGCTTGTGAGGACTATATTTTTATTAAGAAACACAGTTAAATAGAGGGCGAAATTATCGCGATGTAAAATGAAATAATTCCTCTAAAAGGCATTCAGGATAAATTGCATAGTATACGTCCTCGATATTGTAAATTCTCGACATGTCATGTTTTATAGATCACGTGGTCAGGCCGATGACTGACCATGTGGTCGTTTTGAAAATATAAAAATAAAATATCATAAAATACCGGAATATTTTAAAATACAAAAAGGTAATAAAACCTCTAAATCCTTCTGCCGAAGTTTCAATACACCGTTTGTTATCCGGTACACCCAGGTATGATTCTGAGAAGGCTTCCCTCTGGAATGTTATACCTGGCGTGGGTTATCTCGTCGATCTGGACATATTTGTCGCCACGTGCGTTTTAGTTCCACGTCTGTACATTCGGGCGCCACTCGTATTACTAAGGGAGATGGAAATAATTATCCTCTCTCTCTCGCGATTGTCTTGAAAAGGGGAGGCGTACGGGTCGCCAGCTCTCTTTCCTTTGGGACGCGGTGCTGTACGGATCTCCTTCACGCTGCTCACACTGAATACTACCAGTATTTCTAGCTGCATTTTCTCTGCCGTATACATTGACGCTTCAAAACGACATCTTCAATTTTGGGTGAATATTCTTTACTTGTATTTAATGCTGGATTTCGTGACGGGACCTTCTACCCTGGCTTTCCTTAAGAAATTTGCTATTGTAAACCTCCTTGTTTGAATTATCACAACACAACCTTCGACCCACTGATTTGGGAACCGAATTTAAAACTTTTTTTTCCTTGGGCCACGCTCAATGTTTTTTTTAGTTAATCTATTTATATATATTATAAACTCCTTGTTTTTAAACTTAAAATTCTTTTAATTGTCCCCCTTGTCCTGGTAAAACAATTGAGAGAGAGTTACTCAGAATTCAAATAACCCAACGAACTCCTGAGATAAAAGAGTACTTGCCTCTTTAGAAGCCGCTGACAGAGCCGCGTCACACCTGGTAAGATTGTAATGTGTTATAATTGATTTATGTATTTAAATGTGTACATTATATTATTCTAAAAAAATAGGAAAAGGTGTGACAAGCTGCCAGATGACAGTGGAACTACCTAAACGCTGATAACACGAGGTAGCGTGACAATAAGGCTCAGCGAATAATCAAGTAACGGTAGAATATGTGCTTCGGGAATAGGGATGTTCTCCAACAAGGAATCTGATTTCAGACTGGGAGCAAGCCTATAGTTTTGTCGGAATAACGAAGGGATCCTTGATATTTCCTTGAGGCCCAACAATAACGACGAGTTGACAAAACTAACTGTCCACAGTCGATAATTGACAAAGGTATATGAAGCCAAAATGGTCGTTGAGATAATTTAAACACAATTAATAGAACTTCTATTATTGTTCCTGATTTCTTAAAGACTGGTGATTGGTAAATGAATAACACTCACATAAAAAAATCACATATATTACGAGTATTTATGTTTTTTTTTTCTTTAAAAAATAAATAACACAATGCTATATTTCAAATATGGTTTATTTTATACATAGTCTTTGATGAATTACAAATTAAACAAACAAATGTATTAAAACGAACTTCACAAAAAAATATTCGTTACAAATATATCTGTACAGAGGTTAGTTATTTACATCCAATTTTACTTAAATATTTATTTTACATAGCAGTTTATATATTAATTTTTATAAAAGTACATTTATGTGCAGTGAATTAAAAAAAACTTCACTGCAGTGAATTAAAAAAAAATTAAATTACATTTGTGGCACAAATCTTGATTGAATATATTTCTTTTAAAAATTATTTGACTTAAATATCCATTTCAGCCAATATTCTCAGATGAAAATATAAATTATTAAGAAGTAATGTCATGCCAAATCTTCCTTCATTCTATGAAAATATATCAGTTTTAAGCCTCCAAAACATTTCAAGAATCACTAGTCATTTCTGTACAAGTGAGCCATAAGTTATGATGACCTCCGTGGCTTAGTTATAAAACACTTGTCTTCCGACCCACGAGTTGCGGGTTCAATTTTCGTTGACACCCCATTTTTTAAAACGCGCTTCAGTATGATTTTTAGTTAAGATCTTTTTAACATATTTCTAGTTGGTTGTAAGTGATTGGACAGTACATTCGCCAGGTTGTACTTTATACAACGAAAGTATAAAACAACAGAGTGGTAAATTGAAATCTTAATTCATTTAGATTTTTTTTATGTTGGAAATATTAAACTGCGTAAATTTTCCAACTCACAATACACGTAGTATACCTATTAATTGTTTCTATAGTTAAAAGTGCAGTTTCGACTTTCTTCGAAGACCAATTTGTACTGTTCTTCGAAGACCAATTCATACTTCATTGACTAACGCTCAATGACTTCATGTACTCGATGACTTCATGTACAATGATCAATGTACTTCATTGACTAACGCTTAAGAGATTTGTACTTCATTGACTAACGCTCAATGAAGTACAAATCTCTTAAGTATAATATCATCTTGAATGATACATATAAATGACATATATTATCAAACAATTGTTTCCACCGGGTAAAGCGGGGACTAGTACATTAAACTCTTTGATTGAGCATGCACCATTAACCACCTGTTTGTATATAGATTTTAATAACAGAATTCTTGGGGTGTTTTTGATTTTTCGTCTTTTGTTATGAGACAAACACATACATGTGTTAACGTTTTAAAATTAAATGTGAATGTACCCTGTATTACGTAAAAACATGTATTTAAATTATATTTTTTTGCTTAAATCCACTTGTAACAAGCTTTAGACAAAATAAGAAATGTTTATTTTAATATCTTCAATACAAAATGTAGGATTCAGTAGAAAAACTATAATGATATTTGGTCAAAAAGTATTTTTTACGAAGTGTTTGTTCATTCAATAAATGAAAAAGAAATATTTAATATAACAGAAAACTTCTTACGTAAAATAATTCATTAACAATATTATTTGAATTATATACCATAGTTGTTAAGGGCAGCGTTTCAGACAGAAGAAGGTCATGTATTCGTTTTCCGCATGCAGATATATTAATTGCATTGAAATTTTAAGGAAACATTTTGGAGCAATATTCGTTGTTTTGAGAAAAAAAAAAATACGAGTGGTTTGTTTTATTTTTATTTAGTTTTCACTCTTTTTAGGCAGTAAAGGTAATGCGGAAATTGAAAAAGTAAATATATGGTTACTATTTAAACAATAAATTATATAATGATTACGAGCTTGAAAATATATTTTCTCTAGTAAAAAACAAAAATTATTTTGGAAACTTAAAAATATTTTAAGTTTATTTTACTCATTGTGAAAAACTTCAAATCTGTTGAACATTAAATGTATTTGGAACGCATTTAAATTAATAGAAAATTTAATAATGACAAATTAAACTAAAAAACATTTTAAGCTTATTTTACTCATTGTGAAAAATTTCAAAACTTTTGAACATATATGTATTTGGAACGCATTCAAATTAATAGAAAATTTAATAATGACAAATTAAACTAAAAAATGTTTTAAGTTTATTTTACTCATTGTGAAAAATTTCAAAACTTTTGAAAAAATATGTATTTGGAAAGCATTCAAATTAATAGAAAATTTAATAATGACAAATTAAACTAAATAATATTTTAAGTTTATTTTATTCATTGTGAAAAATTTCAAAATTTTTGAACATATATGTATTTGGAACGCATTCAAATTAATAGAAAATTTAATAATGACAAATTAAACTAAATAATATTTTAAGTTTATTTTACTCATTGTGAAAAATTTCAAAACTTTTTAACATATATGTATTTGGAACGCATTCAAATTAATAGAAAATTTAAGTATGACAAATTAAACTAAAATATATTTTAAGTTTATTTTACTCACTGTGAAAAATTTCAACATTTTTGAACATATATGTATTTGGAACGCATACAAATTAATAGAAAATTTAATAATGACAAATCAAACTAAAAAATATTTTAAGTTTAATTTACTCATTGTGAAAAATTTCAAAACTTTTGAATAAATATGTATTTGGAACGCATTCAAATTAATAGAAAATTTCATGACAAATTAAACTACGATAAAAAAAAATTCTTCATGTTTAGCAGCGTTCAAAACGTAAAAAAATGCAATAAAAAATTATCTAACGTTATATAGAACTCATTTCTGATTTATTAAAAGTCATTATTCTTTCACTTGTCATTATTCTTGTTGACATTATTCTCTAAAAAATCATATTTATCACAATTTAATTTAATTTCTTTCACAAATAAACACAAATCGAGTAATACGAAATTTATAAATGATAAATATACTACAGGTTAAAAAAGTTTCGTTAACATTTTAAAACAATTTTCAATGAACCTTCTTAAGAACGAGCTTTTAACATGATATTTAAGCTTTTTTTATTGTTTTTTTTGTTCTAAATTAACTTAAGATATTCATTTATATATTTCCAAAATCGAACACAAAAAGAAATTAATATAATAAAATTTAAAATGTTCAATAGTATTTTATGTACATTTATATTGGGAGTACTCGCACAAGATTTATTTATTCGATAACATCAACGATCACCATACAAAGCTTAATTTTTAATTGCCTTAACTTCACAAAGTATGAAAAAATAATTCACAATATTTCCTTAAGATTACACATTGGAAATATAACGACTAAAAATAATTACTAATTATAATTTATAGGACGCATTTAATGCTTTCGAAATTTTATCACACATTTTCACAATAAAAGTATTTGACAATCGATCCCATAACATCATTCAGTAACCATGGGTAACCATATATTCAACTGTTATCTGAAAAATTTTAAATCACTATAAAACTTTGGATAAAAGACTATGATAAGTTCCCTGAAAGGGCGGATTTTTTGTACATTAGTTCATTGAATCTCAACTGCAAATAACAGAAAATTATTTTAATAATAACGATAAAAGGCCATTATTAATTGATTTGGTATTTATACTGTAGTATTCCTTTTTTTTAAATATAATTCAACACTTAAATCTGAAAAAAAAAACACATATTAAACTTAAATGAAAGTATCATGCATATTTCGCCCTTGTTCAAACATTGTCAAACTGCACTCGATTCGTAGCTTTTCAAATTTATAAGCAAATTATTTTACAATTTGTTTATTAAAACTGATATAAGTACTTAACACGAGCGCGGCCCGGCTAAGTTCTTATGTTAAGTTAAATTCACAGATTGTAAAATATTTTGCTACATACGGATTAAAATTAACATAAGTACTTAACACGAGCCCGGCTCCTGTTAAGTTAAATTCACAGTTAGTTTTGGTACATAAGGATTAAAACTAACATTAGTACTTAACACAATCCCATCTCCTGTTAATTTAAATTCACAGATTGTTAAATATTTTGCTATATAAGGATTAAAACTAATAAAAGTACTTAACACGAGCATAGCTTCTTTTAAGTTCTTATGTTAAGTTAAATCTACATATTGTTATACGTTTTTGCTGCATAAGGATTAAAACACGAGCCCGGCTCATGTTAAGTTCTTATATTAAGTTTTAAATCCATATATTGTAATTTTTTTTTGCTATATATAAGCTTGGTAAATAACGTATTGATTAGTTTGACAATGCTTTTAAAGGCGAAACCTGCCTTTCCCTTTAATTCAAAGTTTCTTGCGTAGATTTTTTTCACATTTAAGTGTTAAATCGTTATATTTAAGAATAAAATACCATTTTCTACACCACCGCTGAGAGTGCAGACTATCCCCAAAGGCATTAAAAATGTATAATCCTTATGTTTTCAGTGTATAACCTAAAACATTTATTAAATAATACGATAATGAAAAAATAAAAACTTAACTTTAAATGCTGCAATGAATATATTTTATCATAAATATTACATTGTTTAAAAAATAATTATATCTATTCTATAACGAATTTAACTTTCCAAATCAGAAATGAGTTCACAGAAGAGCTTTTATTTAAAAAAAACCTTTCTGCACAAAAAGTGTTTTGCATGAAAAAATAAACGTACGAAATTATTCTTGGAATATTTTTTTTTTAATTCAGTAACGCATGTTTCTATTTTCCGAAGAGAAACATTCTTTGTTTTTTGTTAAGTACAATGACTCTTGTTTTGTTTGGTGAACTTAAAAGCCATATTTAATTCTAATTTGAATCACAAGTATATACATATATAGAAGTATTTTTTTGTGAAAAGAACTCACTGTAAATAATATTTTTCTACAATGGAATAATTATTTGTTATGATTTCAATTTAAAAAATGATAAAAAAACAGTAACAAAACATAGCCGTTTTTAAAAGTAAAATTGAAAAGTTAATTTTAACTCAATTTAAAACACTTTTATTTTTGTTTTCATAACACTTTCGATTCAACTTTTTATTAGTTTATGATATATTGATTGTTATACGACACTTGAAAGTCAATTTGATACACGATTGTCTAAACAATATATTAACTCTCACCTTTCAAGAAGAAACACTATGATGGACAGTATCCATACATATTTCGACGAGTGGAAGATCCAGGAGGCTGACGAGATCCCTTTGCTGACTGAAGAAGCCTGAACCCGATCAGCTCTGGAGTTGCTCGTGGAGCCAATTTCTCTAGTTTTCGTGTAGCTCTTCAGGCGCTCTCCTTGAACGCTTTCTTCGTTACTTTTCCAATAGACTGTTGCTATTGTAGCCAAACACTGTACAAAATAAAGAAATATTAATCGTATAAAAGATTTCGACTTTTACTTAGTGAAACTTCATTTTAGAATGTTTTAAATAAAGTTATTTTATTATTCCACTTATTACATTTATATCTTATTTATAATTAAGGCATTAACATTGTGGAGGTTTAAAGACATTGTAATTTGTTTTATCAAACACTGTTTAATTCCCTTTTTTGTATCGGTATAAGCCTACTGGTTTCTTATACGTAACCGGTTTCGGTATAAGTCTTGAAACCGATTGGGTTATACCGTTACAAAAAAAAGTGGAATAAACTTTGTTTGATAAAACAAATTACAATGAAGTACATTTATCTCTGCGACGTGTGTTTCTACTACCTTTATCGAGGCTTTTTTCAGACGGAATGATTCCGGTTTGTAACGAAAGTGATGCTTATGTCAGAGAGATATCATGTTTTATCGAAAGTGTTAGTGATCTTTTTGATAAAAAGGATTGTTTTTAAAATGAGTGAAATCTTTCGCATTCTTCAGTTAGTTACTAACTTTTTACTTTCCTTAAATAACTTTGTATATTTCTGATAAATTAAGAAGCATACGAAATACACAAAGCAATAAGCAAAAATAATTAAAAAAAAACTAAGTATTGCAAAGTTTAAATATTCACCCCTCTTAAAAAATCCTTTCGGCAAATAAACCACAAACCCTTCTGATGAAACATGACAACACCCTGTCGTAAACACGGCTAGTTCTCTTAACAAACAAAAATTATTTTACCTAAAGAAAGTCTCGTAGAAAGATGTGTTGCAGGAATTCACATAACTAGTGGAATAAGCAAGTAATTTATTATTGAATACATATAAAAACATGAATATACTCATAAACACAATTCATTTTATAAACAACACATTTCTATTATAAGTGGCAAAAAAAACTTAATGACAACTGTGTTACTGGACTTAACATAATTGGTCGTTCCAGATTAAAGCAATATTTTAAAAGAAAAAAAAATATTTATTTGGTACTTATATTGTAGAAATTCATTTCTCTGCAAAATGATGGAATACTTAAATATGAAAAAAATCTACACAATAAACTAAAATTTAACTGACAGATCTATTTTCCTTCATAAAATCATTGTCATCATCAGTGTAGTTAATTGGTTGTAAAATATTTCCATAAAGTAATAATACCGCCAGTTTTAACTATATTCGTAAATACAACATTGAAATACAATACTATAAACAGGAAAATTTACTTATCATCAACTCGAAGCTTACGAGCTTTGGCAGGCAAAAAAATTAAGGGTAGTTTTTTCTATACATTTTTTTAGAGAATTTAGCTACTTAAGCCTTATAGAGTAAAGAAAATATGATTATTAAATCAACACTTTTTTTCTCCCTGCAGTCATTTTATTCTGTATGTATTAAGTTTAAGACACGGCCATGGATCACAATAATAATTATGAAACAAAAGCTGGTTGATTGAAAAAAAGTGTTTTAAAGGAATAAAAAAATATTCGGCGGCCGTGGTCTAACGGTTAGCATACATAACATATATATCATAAAGCAAGCGGGCGTCCTAGGTTCTATTTCTGGGGATACGCTTTCGGACTGGTTTTACTCTTAGATCATTTTACATCCGAATTCAAGAATCCAGATAGCACTTCGTTAGTGACATTGGAGTCTATTTTTTTATTTATTTTACACATGACAAGAAATATACATAATTTGCGAAAAAACAACAAATTTTAATGGATCTGGGTTTGTTGCCTTTCATTTGTCGTGTCCCCAGTAAACTAGGCGTTTGCTTTTGTATCTCACTGGGGACATATAGCATGAAAAAGTAAATTGATATTCTTTCAGATTTTTGATTACTTATATAAAACCCCGTTGCACATTCTCATCAACCTGACAAACAGTGACACTCAATTACACATGTATACTTCACGCGAAATCATACTCTTCACAGTCCATCACTCCAGACAGACCAAAACATTCATCCTACAATATGGTATACCGCACAAAAGACATAAACCTCTCGTCACCTCACTGAGGACATAAACCTCCCATATTTCTTTAATACGCTAAGCTAGTAAGGAAGCGCACTAGAAGTGACCGTGATGGTGACCAGGAAAAAGCGCTACATCAAATTATCAAAAAAGAAATCACCAGATGCATCGGAATGAAATTAAAGTAATAAATTTAAAAAAATAAGGTCCCGTTAAAATATTTTTAGTTCGTTAGAAGAGATTATTAGATGACAATAAACTTCTTCGACATCGCTGGTCCTCGTAGTCAAGAATCCCTTCGTCATTCCAACGTCAATTCAGTTAGAAAGCGAAGCCATGTCGTGAATTTTTTTTAATTTATTTCAAGTGGATAAGCCGTTGCACACCAGCAAATTCACCGGCCACACTGCTGTATTGAATCCGATGGCACACCGAAGAAACGATCGAAGCACACCGGCATGTTTTTAGAAAGAATATATATGACCGAAGTCATAGGTATCCTAATATCCCCGAATCCTTGACTGAATAAAAGCCTGTGTCATTTAAGAGGAGTAGTAAAGCGCGGGGTTCAAACCAGCAACCTTCCGCATGGAAGTCCAATGCGTTACCACGCGGCCATGCACCTCAATGAAAATAAATTGAATTATAATACAACACAAGCTAAAGAACGATAGCAAATTGATATTTAGCTGTTTCACGTAGTCCATAGAATTTAAAGCATTCGTCACTTATAAGTACGAGTACACAAATACATTAAATAAAATCCATAATCACCTTCAATTTGAGGTCCCCCTTCTTGAAGTGTTTCTGCCTAACCTTGAACTCTAGCCCCAGCGTGGTGACTTCCATGTCATCCTCAGTCTCCATGAGGTATGGCCCCCGCAGCAGAGCCGTGTTCACCTGCTCCCCGTTGACGTACCAACTGAGCTTTGCAGCTGGTTTGGACTGTCCGGAAGTGCAGTTCACTCGTACGTAGTCCCCGATCTGGTACCTTGGCCTTGATCCCGTGATCGCTGGACCGTCTTCCGGAAGAGCTAGTAACATTAATATTAAGTTTTTTTAGTAAACCTATGAAAAATAAAACAACATAACTTTTCAAGATTTTCAACATTTGTAAATTTTTTATTCTAGGTCATTTGTTTTAGATAAGTATAATATTGTGAATTCATATTTTTGGTTATACTTAATTTTTTTTATAATGTTTGAAGCATGATTTAAAATTGATATATATGGATTTGGTATAAATGGTTTTGTTTCTTATTTTGGTGTTTATCTTATATTAAAACATATAACTTTTTATTATGTACGTGTTTAGTTCGCTTTTTAATTTATCCAAATGTTTTATTTATTATCGATTAGGGTTTATTTATATTCATATGAGGATTATTGGGTTTTTCTTTATGTATTGATTGGGTGGGGGAATTATGCAAGTGAAAGAATGTTTCTCTTTGTTCTTAACAGATTTTTTGTATGTACATGTGTATATATTATTTTTGGGAGAACATTCACGTAAAAAAATAATTATGAAAGCTTTTCAAAAAGAATCTACAAATTTTGTATAGAAGATACTTGTAGTTTAAAAAGACTTATAAACGTAGTACGGCCGAATGAATCGAATTTTGAAGCAGGAATGAGTGGAAAGCCTTATAATAGGGGAGTATATATACAGAAGTGTATGGACATGGCAGAAAAAAGTATGCCAGGATAGAATAAAGTTGAAATCTGTTTAATTTTGTTTTGTCTAAGAGGCACATGAAGTGATGGTGATGATGATACTCTTTCTTATTTTTCTAATCAAATTTTTTTCACCTGGTTCAGCCACGGATTTTTGGCAGTTATTTGTAATGGTTGTCTACGAACTTGGTCATGACTGATATTTTAAATAAGATTAATAAAGTTTCCTCCAAAAAATACCTCCTACAGGAGGTGTGAGGACTATGGGATCTAGCAGTGCAAAAATTGATCCTCACCTACTACAGCCAAGTCTCCGTGGTCAGATACAGTCTGAAAGAGCGGCGCCTCCCCGGAGACCTCACAGCGGTACCTCCCAGATGAGGTGAGAGCCATGGGGCCCAGCACCAGTGACACGTTAGTTGAATTGTCAAGCTGTGGACAAAAACAGTTATTGGTGCTCAGTTCCAACAAAGGTGTATTATTTACAATCATGATATCAAAATAATATAAAACCTAATTTTTCTCATCCCTTGTTGCATCAAATTTGCCTTATATACAATATAACCAGGCAGGGTTTATTGCCCTTAGGTTTTCTGTTCCAAAAAACTAGAAGGTTGTCAAAGAGACTTTATATAAAAACCAGACAGGAAACCTTCTAGAAATAAATTGAGTTTCAACGGTGATCGAACCCGTATCCCCCGGGTCGGAAGACAGGCGTATTACCACCTAGGCAACGGTCGCCATTAAATAAGTAAAAAGCTGAAAATTCTGTCAGAATGATACATTGCAACTTTATTAAATAATAAGATGAACTGATATTAAGAAAGAAAAAAAATCGATTGAATATTGATTCTTAAAAAGAGAGAAAAAAAAAAAGGATGTTTGTATGTCGATATGAA
This sequence comes from Odontocerum albicorne, assembly GCA_949825065.1. NCBI lineage: Eukaryota > Metazoa > Arthropoda > Insecta > Trichoptera > Odontoceridae > Odontocerum > Odontocerum albicorne. Next base: position 3,694,108 of record OX463844.1, on the reverse strand, counting down.
TGGATGCAGACGAGGCATTGAGTTAAAAAGAAAAGTATGAAAATTCTGTCTTTTTACATATCATAATTACTATAACCAATTGATATTTCAGCATGAAGCATATGGAGGTCACTAATTCCCTCTACCTATCTTCGTAAGCTGCAAGTAGCTTTGGTTCCTCCAAAGAAGTTTGTATATTTTTGTAAAAATTGTTTGGGGAAAAGGTTGTAAACGAAAATACTCAGAATTTCTACCTATATGATCAACCCAGTTTTAGATATAGACCTCCCTTCTTCGCTTCTGCTCGTTCCTACTTTGAGTACAATTGCTTCCAGTGGCTGTCAACTAGTTTTCTGATCCATCTTGTTAGAGGTCATCCTACACTACCTTTCCCTATCATTGGCCGCCGCTCCTACACTTTCTGGCACAACCTGTAATCGATATATCTGGCAATGCCTACCCAGCTCTATGTGTGGATGGAAACACTCAAAGCAACATCTGCGATTTTGACCTACTGCCATATTCATTCGTTTTCCTGCCTCGTAAAAAGATATTCAATTTTTTTCTAGCCATGGTCCTCTGTGTTACCTTGACCTAGTGCATTACGAATATCTATTTTGTGCACATTACCGTCTAAGTGCCATATATAAGTAATACGTAGGTTATAACTACACATATATAGATCATTCAGCCAGAAGACACATTTTGCAATAGTGTGAGTAACAGTGCGTTTACAAAAACTTGTCACTTTATTTTTTTAATGAAGTGAAAAAGCAAAAATATATAAAAATAATATTTTATATTCAAACATTGAAATCAACACACATGTTTTGTTAGTTAGAAATACTGTCAGCTTAAATTGTAATAATCATAAAAATAAAATCTAAGTTAATTTATTTCACATTTTCATTGTTAAGATATGGCAGATTCTAGGAAACCTTAAATAAGAATGAATTTTTTGAAGATTAAAAATAAATGTAAGTACAAGTATTATATATAAAGTAAAAATGTTCGTCAGCTTTAATTTGATTGCACATAAAAATACAATTGTTATTGTATTTAAGATTATTTAACATATTATAATGTATCATAATTACAATGCCAAATAACAAAGTTTTAAAATAATAGTGAATGGAGTAATACTATACTAAATTTTAGGAAATTTGAAGTTATAACAAAGCACATTCTAACATAAGCTTTCGAAATTTTTTGAATTATCCATTATATTAGACAAAAATTGCATTCCTAATTTCAACATGGTAGTGTTTTCTAATCACCGAGAATTTTAACAACAATACAAACGTGCGCTCTGCGCGAACCAATCGTGTGGCATTCTAAAACAAATACCACTACATAAGTTGTGTAATGCAGACAGTGTTACTTACACTATTGCAAAATGAGTATTCTGGCTGAATGATATATACGTACGTGTATGTTCGATAGATATCAATAAGATAAAACATTGAAAAAAGTAGAGTCCTCTTTTTCATTCAGCCATGATAAATTGTTGAAATATACTTATTAATATTTTTCAATGGCTAGTAAATGTCAAACGGCACACATCTTTTTTTAAATTTTTAAGTTACGAGAAAAACGTATAAAGAAAATTAAAAAAAAAATGTTCTTTGGGAAATTTAAATGACATGGTTTTATATTAATGACTTGTTAAATTTAACGAACAACGATGACCGAGAGATGTTTTGGAAAAGATTCCTATTTTTCATTCAGCCAAGATAAATTGTTGAAATATACTAATTAATATTTTTCAATGGCTAGTAAATGTCAAACGGCACACATATTTTTTTAAATTTGTTAGTTACAAGGAAATCGTATAAAGAAAATTAAAAAAAATTGTTCTTTGGGAAATTTAAATGACATGGTTTTATATTAATGACTTGTTAAATTTAACGAACAACGATGACCGAGAGATGTTTTGGAAAAGATTCCTATTTTTCATTCAGCCAAGATAAATTGTTGAAATATACTAATTAATATTTTTCAATGGCTAGTAAATGTCAAACGGCACACATATTTTTTTTAATTTGTTAGTTACAAGGAAATCGTATAAAGAAAATTAAAAAAAATTGTTCTTTGGGAAATTTAAATGACATGGTTTTATATTAATGACTTGTTAAATTTAACGAACAACGATGACCGAGAGATGTTTTTGAAAAAAATAACAAGGTATCAAAAGTCAAAAAATTATATAAAGGTTTGTATAAAAAATTAAGCCCACACATTTTTTTAACCAACTACGAATGTATAAAATCAAATGTTATTAAAAGGAAAAACACAAGGAATAATTGAAAAAACTGCCCGAACAACATCTAAACACAAGCATAAAAAATTTCTTTGGAATATTTTTTAATTAACTTGTCCAAAATATTTAATAATAATTAATGATTTAATTTGTAATTGGTATTGTAAAACTATAATCCACAGATTGTAAAATATTTTCCTAAATATGTTACGTTTGGTAAAACATGGGTTTCCTAAGAAAGTGGTGTCGTTATATAGCACACACAATAAAACATTGTCTATGCAAACCATACGGCGTGGTTTCCTAGAGAGCGTTGGTTGTGTCGTTATGTAGCGCACGTAACAAAACATTGTATGTGCAAATCAATGGCGTTGGTTTCCTAGAATGCGTTGGTTGTGAGTGTAATGTCAAATAGCAATGCTGCCATTTTTGCATGATGGCCGTGATAGCGGAGCAAACAGTCGTAGAACGATTTTTCCCGTATAGCGGACACCGTTTTATAATACAAAATTAAGTGCAAACGTAATTTGGACCAGCGTAAATGACGAAATATTTATTGATTATGTAAAAAATAATGAAGCTTTATATAATGTAACGAGCAAATACTATAGAAAAGCCCAATTAAAACAAAATATGTGGAATAAAGGTTCCAACTGACAGTTGTGGGTTCTCATTTCCGCCGTCTGGCGGCGCGCCAATGTAACGTTCGCTGTATAAGGAACTCGCTTTCTTAGGAAACCGTAGCTTAAGTAACGTATTTAGTACAGTTCGACAATGTTTTTGGAAATCGAAACGGGCTCGTCACTTTAATTTTTATTTATTATTACACATGACAAGAAATATACACAATTTGAGAAAAAACAACAGGTAATTTGATTTGGACATATAATTTTAATGGATCTGGGTTTGTTGCCTTTCATTTGTCGTATCCCCAGTAAACTAGGCTTTTGCCTGTATCTCACTGAGGATATTTAGCATGAAAAAATAAATCGATACTTCTTTCCGATTTTTGATAACACAAAAAACCCCGTTGCACGCTCTCATCAACCTGACAAACAGTGACACTCAACTACAACTGGAAACACCCTGCGAAACTCAACTCCTCACACATTATCGCTCCAGAAAGACCAAAAATATTCATCCCACAATATACTGCACACAATCATAAGAATAAAAATCAAAACAAATTCAAAACAAAAAAAAGAAAAACACACAGAAACACAAATACAATAACAACCAAAATTAAAACAATAATAAGAGACCCACACTCACGAGCTCACATAAATCCTTTCCACTCGTCATTCATCCTGAAAGCCCAAGTACTCAAAATCCTGTCGCAATAACAACCACGCTCCGATCGACTGTCTAAATGGTTTTTCTACCTTTACTTTTATTGAAGTCGGCACGCCATTGTATGTAATGGGAGCCAAATAAGCATATTGCCTATGGGCAAAAGAGGTTTTAACTCTAGGGATGGTGAACATTTCATTAGTTGCCATGCGTGTCATGTGTGTCTGCTGAGTTTGCATCTTCCCCTCCTCTCGATGGTAGTGCCAGAGAATGGATTTGAGATGTAAATTGGCTATGTTCAGGACCTGATACTCTCTGAAAAGCTCCGCCGTGGGATACCGAGCAGGAAGTTTATTGATTATTTTCACAATCAATTTTTGGGAAACCTGTAATATGTGTTTCTGGGTTAAGGTGCATCCCCCCCAAACTGATATACCGTAAGAAAGTGCTGACTGACATAAGGCGAAGTATATACTTTTAAGAATATTTTCACTGAGCACATTTCGAATCATACGGAATATGTATCCTAGTTTTCTGATTTTTGCGCTCAAAGTGTTAATATGGACCTCCCAACGAAGGAACTGGTCAACATAAACTCCAAGGTACTTTATACTATCAACCCTTTCCAAGGAAACACAACTACAGTCAGACATGGGTGAACAAGTGTGTAGTGTTATGTATTTATTTGTAGGTGCTTGAGTTCTTGTAGATATGCTAAATGTGATGTATTTAGTTTTTTGGGAATTTAGAGTCAATAAATTTGAGTCCATCCATTCTTTAACTACACGCAATTCTTCGTTAGCCTTTAAGAATACATCATCCCATGTTCGGCCCTCGAATAGAAGAACCGTGTCGTCCGCAAAAGTAATAATCTTACCCCTGAGAGAAAGATTACACAACTGATTGACATATATCAGGAACAATATAGGTCCCAGAACACTACCTTGAGGTACTCCGAATCTTACAAAAAGAGGCTCACCAAATACACTATCACCCAATTTGACTCTCTGAGTTCTATCAGACAAGTAAGAAGAGAACCAACTAGAAGAGCGCCCACATATGCCCACCTCCACCAATCTGGTAAGTAATATTCGGTGAGACACTGTATCAAAAGCCTTTGCAAGGTCCAAAAAAACTGCCAAACATGCCTTCTTATTATCCAAAGTGTTGGTAACGCTGTTTACTAGACTAAGCAAAGCAGTTTCAGTTCCCACATTCCTTTGGAAACCAAACTGATTAGGAGAGATAATGTTGTGCATATTGAAAAATTTCATCAGTCGGTCCTTCACTATTTTCTCAATAATTTTTGAAAGAATGCTCAGCAGAGATATGGGTCTATAATTTTTTAAGTCATCCATCGAGCCTCCCTTGTGTATTGGGACAATATGCGAACGTTTTAATGCAGTTGGGAAAGTTACACCTCTAAAACTCAAATTGATCACATGTTTCAGTGGTAGTGCTATAAATCTTTGAGTATGTTTTACCAGTGCAGATGTAATCTGATCAGGCCCCGGGGCGCTACTTGCCTTAAGTGTGTTAATAGTCGCTAGAACTTCTTTCTCCGACGTTGGCGTTAGATAAAATGTATATTCGGGTACTCTCAAAGAATGAAGAATAGCGTCATTCAATGACTGTTCGGTCGTTTTGTTCCTATTAAGTATGTTACGTGAGAGATTATTGCCTACATTGGCGAAATATTCGTTAATGCCACTACAAAGCTTTTGTGGTTCCTGTGTCAATGATACTTTTGTGCCATCAATGTTTAATGTAGAAGGGGCATTTCTCTCTCTCACTGTACCGGTGATGTCCCTGATAACACTCCAAATTATCTTTTGATCATTATTTGAGGCTTCAATCTTTGCTCTATAGTAACTTTCCTTTGCTTTTTGGATGAGTCTCTTGCATGTATTTCTGTATTGTTTGTAAAATGTTATTGAGTGTGGATTCTTTTGCTTTTTGGATGAGTCTCTTGCATGTATTTCTGTATTGTTTGTAAAATGTTATTGAGTGTGGATCACTGCTTGTCTTGAGATCCCGGTGCAGACGATCTCTTTTGCGTATACAATAAATCAATCCATCAGTGATCCAAGGTTTGAGTTTTGTGTACCTTCTGCTTCTACTGTGTATTGTCTGTGTGGCTGAGTTGATATGGGAGTTATAAGCATTAATAAAGCTCTCCAGAGCTTCATTTACATTATGGGACTTGAGAGTGTCTTGCCAATTTTCCGAATCAAGGGAGTGCAAGAGCTCCGGTATACTCGTGATCCTTTTTCTCTTCATGCCCATCCCTATTTGTCTACCTGCACCCTCTGAAAACCCCAATATAATTGCGTAATGGTCAGTAATTGTTGTCTCATACACTACTGCTCTAGCCTTCTGCCGAGTTCTCACCATTGCGTGATCAATGCAGGAACTCGAGCCCAAGGTCACGCGTGTGGGAGTCGTGATAAAAGGAATCAATCCATGAAAAGTCATTAGCTCTAGGTAATTCAAAGTATTTCAATTTATTTTAATTCAATTTTATTTTAATTTAAGTTAATATAATATATTTTTTCACATTTAAGTGTTAAATCGTTATGTTTAGTAATTTCTTTATTCTCTCAATTGATTATGTTTAGTGATTTCTTTATTCTATTAATTGATTCTGTTTAGTGATTTCTTTATTCACTGAATTGATTCTGTTTAGCGATTTCTTTATTCTCTCAATTGATCATGTTTAGTGATTTCTTTATTCTCTCAATTGATTATGTGTTTAGTGATTTCTTTATTCTCTCAATTGATCATGTTTAGTGATTTATTTATTCTCTCAATTGATTCCGTTTAGTGATTTCTTTATTCTATTAATTGATTCTGTTTAGTGATTTCTTTATTCTCTCAAATGATTCTGTTTAGAGATTTCTTTATTCTCTCAATTGATTCTGTTTAGGGATTTCTTTATTCACTCAATTGATTATGTTTAGTGATTTCTTTATTCTCTCAATTGATTCTGTTTAGTGATTTCTTGATTCTTTCAATTGATTAATTTTTAACCAACTATTTTATTATTTATCAATACATTATATACCAATTAAATATATATTTTTTTATTACATTATACATACTGTATTTCTCCAACACTTGTTATATTACAATTCAACTAGTTTCAAGGCTTACATGCTCCTTCGTTAGGACAAAAAGATAACAATATTTTGTTATATTTATACTTAATTGTGGTGTTGAACATTCATATATACATAACATCACGCCATCTCCCTGTCGAAATAAGCAGACAGGACAGAGCGCCACACATTCCTATCTCAACATACATTCTTCGCCAGTGTGTGGATGTAGAATAGGCGTTGTAATATGAAAGCCTGGCCACCTCTCCTCTCTGTCTACCCCAAAATGGAAACGACGTAATGGTATGTAAGTGTAACACAAAATAAAAATCGATTTTCTTCATTGCTATTTGATTTTAATATTAGACTGATTCAAATCAAGAATATACATATATTATATTTATGTTATTGATGGTATAAAAACACAAGCTCTAAATATATTTGCGATGTTTTTTAAAACAAGCCCAACCGAGTTGATATATGATTTTTAATAACACATTTAAGAGAAAAACCATTACTAAAATGTAACAAATAGCTTTGTATTCAACACTAATATCTGCGTATCACGCACCGGTTTCGGAATAAAATTCTTCGAATGTTGACTTTATGGCCGCTTTAGGCTTAATATTCGACTTTCTCGGTATATTTCCAAACAGTAAATCAACTATTACGAAATATTTTACGTAAAAAAATGGTAGTGAATTGAACGTAAACGATCTGTTTTCGATAACAAACTGTATTGTTGCTTGCCTCGATTTTATTGCTTAATAGAATAACAGCCATTATACAAAACCGAGTTACACGAATGAAAGAATACAGTTTTACAGGTTAAATATTATTGATAATGTGTTTTAAATAATTGTAGTTTTGAATTGATAGTTTCGTTCGTAACCTGTTTATATTCTTCTGTTATTAAATCGATAGCTTTCTATGTTTGAAAATGTTGACGTTTATTTAATTGAGTGTTATTGGTTTACCTAACTGTTAAAACGCCTGATGACTACACAAGACGAGGGTGTCAGGTTTCATTCACTACGATACCAATTTTTTTTTTTTTTAAACATAAGGGCACCATTCTTCTACAAGAGCTTATCTGGTAACGATTCTCGCAGTAAATTGGCCACACGTGCAATGATTCTGAGCTCAAAGGTTCGATTTATGAGGCCGACGACTCTGATGTCTATGAGTAACACTTTTTATTGTATCCGCGTCGTCAATACTAATATCTTGATAATAAACATATATAATAAATGAATGAATTGGTTTAATAAAAAAAAATATGAAACTGCTAACGAATTTGTCTCTTATTGTATTCTTCTCCTTTTCTTTTAGGCCTGTTGGTCTGTTATGATCCTGTATTATCGTTTCCTTCTTATGACGTCGACTGCCAGCTGTCTTTCCATCTTTTGGGAGGTCGTCCTGGAGGTCTGCTTGCTTGGGGGATACTGTCCCTGGCTATTCTTACGGCTCTTGGCTCCGCCATTTTGGATATATGTTCGTTCCAGAACCTTCTTCTCTGTCGTCCACATCTGACAATATCTTCAACTTCGTACATCCTTCGGATTTCTGTGTTACGTACTCTATCACGAAGGGTTTTGCCAGCGATACTCCCGAGTACCTTCATTTCGCTGGTTCGAAGGAGATTTTTGGTTCTAACAGTGTCGACTCTGGACCTTATGCTGTATGTCATTATGGGGCGGACACAGGTTTCGTATATCATCACCTTGCTTTAGATGTTCATATACTCGTGTTTTCCAGATAGTGTTCTTTAAACATCCGGAAATAGCTGCGGCCTAAGGAAGGGGTTTGCCAGCGATACTCCCGAGTAACTTCATTTCGCTGGTTTGAAGGATATTTTTGGTTCTGACGGTGTCGGTATCTCTTATTGATTCTGTCGATATTTAATTAAGAGAACACGTTTTTTTATGAAAATCAAACTTTACACTGTTATATTATAAAAAAATAACAATTTATACGGCATTGTTTTGAGAGTTTACTCTCCTCAAGGGTACTCTAGCTCGGGATTCGAATCCACCACTATTTGACAGAAAAATATTACAAAAAATAAAACAAGTAAAGTGTAAAGAAAGAAGGGTGGTAACCGCTGCCCTTAAAGTAGAAACTTCCCACCATCTGCGTATCCTCAGATCCTAGACATTTTTTCAAGATTCTAGGTCACTTTTCAGTGTCAAGTCATGTAACATGAGCTCTGAACTAACTTAGTTCTTTGGCGATACATGGTCAAATTACTTCAATTTAAATCGATCGATGTTTCTATTTTAAGGGTGATCTTCTCCTTTTATATGATACCTTTCAACATTTATTCACCGGTGGTTCGGACATACTGAATAGCGTTACCAAGAAACAATAATATCTTCGACCTCAGTAATCGAGCGTCGCGCTTAGAACCACTGGAGTAGGTACAGAACTCGTAGTTAGTTATTGAACGTGTTGATAAAACAACCGCTCGTCGCCTTAGTATTCTTACTTGACTAAGGCATTTACTAGACAGGGACTCTTTTAGGTACTATCTGAAATTGAACCCGAAACCCCTGGGTAGAGTAGACAAGCGTCTTATTTATTTATTTTCTATACATGGTTCAACGTCATAACTCTGGTGGGCTTATTACTATACAGCAAAAGCTTCCAACTAACCTGCCCATCTTTGATACATTATTCTTCTTTTCAGTGTCATGCCAAGTCCCGCTAACGTTGAATATCACTTGAGAGTAGACATCTTTGTCCCCGGCAGCTCGAAAAAGATCTCCAACGCCCCTTATGCCAGTCCAATCACGTATATTGCGGAGCCAGAAGATTTGCTTCCTGCCAACATCTCTTCGGCCTTCTATTTTGCCTTGGATGATCAGGTGCAGTAACTTGTACTTTGCTCCGCTAAGTACATGACCCAAGTAGGACACCTTTCGGATTTTAATATTAGTCAGCAGCTCTCTATCAACTTTGGCTCTTTGAATAACTAAGTATCCGTAGCATTCTCCGGTGCATCCACATTTCGAATGCTTCCAGTCGGTTCATACTACTAACTTTGAGGATTCCTGATTCCACTCCATGCAATAACATTGACCAAACGTAGCATTTGACTAACCGTTGTCGAAGTTTCAAGTTTAGATTATCATCGCAGAATACGCTTCTCATTTTATTAAAAGTCGCACGAGATGATTCAATTCTGCACTTGACTTCGGTTTCTGGATCGAGGTTTTCCACTAGGATACTTCCGAGGTATTCAACTTTTTTTCACTCTCTCTATATCAGCACCATTCAATGTAAGACGTGCTCTCGCGTGATCCTGCCGGTCAAACACCATGAACTTAGTTTTCATGACATGGGGGGCTGAACATGAACTCACGTTCATGTTCAGTCCCAGCCTTACACTGGCTTCATTAATTCTATCTATAAGCGTTTGAAGGTCGTCAATACTGCCTGCCAAAACAACCGTATCATCTGCGTACCTGATGTTATTGACGCATACACCATTCATTTTAACCCCCAGATTCAAGGTATATACTATAGTGCTTCCTTGAAAACTATATCACAGTACAGATTGAATAACATAGGTGACAAAATACAACCTTGTTGGACTCCACGTTGAATTGGTATGCCTTTCGATTTGTTATTTTCCAATTTAATGACAGCTTCTTGGTTCCAGTACAGTTTTTTAATTATATTTATATTGATACATTAAACTGTTTAAATCCATAATAAATTATACAAAAAAAGATGTTATAATTTCTATCAATCATGGTAGATAAAAGAAAAGGAACTCGCATAAGAATAAAGAGGGAAACACCTTACCGACTAGATCAAGGAGGTCATCTTTAGGATTTTCTGATTTTATGAAAATAGATGAATAGTTAGTTTTTTTTATAGAATACTCGAAATAAAGTGTATTTGAAAAAAAAAAACATGTTGACTTGAAAATATTTAATAATCTATTGAACTTTGCATGATACAGAAAAGAAAACATAACATCACGACAACGAAATACCTAAAAATCAATTTCTAATTTAGAGGTTTAATTTATAAATTACACGTAGGAAATTAAAATTAATGTATAAATTAGATTAATTCTCAAGGTAAAAATTAGTATTAAAATATAACCTTTGTCTGGTAAATGTTTGTGTTATAGATTAATAATTATTTTAATATAATCATAAAACAAATTTGTTCACAAAGAGCGTACAGTTAAAAGATCCACTAAAATAAACCAGATTGTAAAAAGTAACCATTAGGTTCATAAAAAATTAATAAGAACTTCATGACCTAGCTGGTTCGACGCTTGTCTTCCTACCCTAGGGTTCGTTTCCCGTTGCAACCTAATTAATTTAAAAAAGGGTTTCATGCTGATTTTCACTTAAGGCCTCTTTAACGTATTTACAGTTGATTGGAAGATATTTTGACATAGCAATAATCCTGCTATATTATACTGTATACAACGGAAACGTTGAAGACGGAATCTTCTGGACTCAACATCAGAATTCAAAATATTCTTATAACCTTATATATGGAGTTGAACGACTAATTTTTTTTTTCGATTGACAAATTACAATTTACAAATTACAATTCAAATGCTACGTTTGGTCAGTGTTATTACATGGAGTGGAATCATGGACCCTCAAAGTTGGTAGTATAAACCGACTGAAAGCATTCGAAATGTGGATACATCGGAGAATGCTACGGATATCCTGGACGGATATGGTCAGCAGCACAAGGGTTCTTCAAAGAGCCAAAGTTGATAGAGAGTTGCTGACTAATATTAAAATCCGAAACGCGTCCTATTTGGGTCATGTACTTAGAGGAGCAAAGTACAAATTACTGCACCTGATTATGCAAGGCAAAATAGAGGGTCGAAGAGGTGTTAGCAGATATATGTGATTGGACTGGTATAAGGAGCGTTGGGGATCTTTTTTGGGCTGCCGGGGACTAAAATGCCTACTCTCAGGTGATAGTCAACGTTAGGGGGACCTGACATGAAGCTAGCTAGGAAGAAGAAGACAAATTACAATGTGCAACTGCCGTTAAAACCTTTCTATTGGCACATTTTAATTGCTAAGAGTAATAATATAATGAGGGTGTCTAGGATATTGTGAATAATAACTTTCCATAGAAACATCAAATCGAATATAATTATTTTTTCAGAGAATTTAAGAAGGTGGGTGTAATTCAATAAGATATCGTAGTCAAGCATGTAAGGTAGAATTCCAAGAGGAGAACGTCTTAGAAAATTATTCTGGACCCTTTCAATAGTGTTAGAATGGATAAGATATTGTAGTTAGATGACCAAATTATAGAGCTATATTTGAATACAAATTACTTTATTTCAAATCGTTGAATTAAATTGTGAAGAAAACCAAAGTATTTTTATAATTTTTTTCATAAAAAAAGTGTTTCTATTCACACAATTAATTCGTCTTTTTTTTTCGTCAAATATTTTTGCAGAAGGTCAACTGCCTTCTCATAGTTTCATTCCATTCCAAAATTATACGTGTGGTCAAATAAATTAGTTAAAGTATATTTATTCATTGAACCATACGGTATAATATAGATTAAATCGAAACAATCCGTTCGCTTTACTTTAAATCCTAGTTAATTTTTACTTCCTTTCAATTAACGAACGAACCGGTTCCTAATTTTCATGCAATACAAAAAAATTTCAGCGCTAAAAGCGACCGAAGCTTTAGAAACTAACATATAATAGTTTGCTTTTTATTATTGCTAAATCACACTCGAGAAGTATTGGGATCATAATTATTTGAAATACGTAAATATGGTTTTGGTTGCGTTTGCATCATTATTTTGACTTGATTCATAACGTTGTTTTTTTTTTCAATCTAGACATCCTTTAGACAGCCTTGTAAAACACGAGTTGAATACACGGCCGAGTTTTAAACTCGACCCAATATAAATGCGAATTTCAAGAAATAAACGAGTAATTGGTCGAGTTAACGGCAAAGGAGAGTGGACAGCGAGCGTTAATATTTATTTATTTTTTTTATTTATTATTACACAAACAAGAAATATACAAAATTTGTGAAAAAAACAACAGGTAATTTAATTTGGACAGGCAATTTTAATGGATCTGGGTTTGTTGCCATTCATTTGTCGTATCCCCAGTTAACTAGGCTTTTGCCTGTATCTCACTGAGGATATTTAACATGAAAAAATAAATCGATACTTCTTTCCGATTTTTGATTACACAAAAACAAAACCCCGTTGCGCGTTCTCATCGACCTGACAAACAGTGACACTCAATTACAACTGGAAACATCATGCGAAATTAAGCTCCTCACACATCATCACTCCAGAAAGACCAAAAATATTCACCCCACAATATACCGCACACAATCATAAGAATAAAAATAAAAAACATACAGAAACACGTTCCATAAAAAGTTTTCCTATATCTGAAGCGCACTGTTTTCGTCGCTCCACTCGTCCTATGTAAACACTGAGATTTTTCGTGAGTGGTCACTTCATCAGTGAATACGTTTATAAAGGTTTACATACGAATGTAACATATTTTCAAAAGTTACCCTACTATCAGGTTATTTATATTGGTTTTAAATTAAATTGCCCAATAGGCAATCAACTGGTATATTGCCGTAAGGCATTTATTTAGAATAAATTAGCAAATAACAAAGCTGTTTTTTATGCAGATTTTTGGGCAAAAGTTCATTTTCCACATCGTTCTTTACTGTCCATGGTGTAAGACTCTGAAACAAGTTGCCAACTAATATAAGCTCGATTCGTTGTTATAAACTTAAAACTTTAAAATATTATTAGTACGTGTTAAAACCATGACTGAATTTTTTTATGATCATCATCAGATATACCTGTTTTTTTATGATCATCATCAGATATAACCTGTTATTTTTATGATCATCATCAGATAGACCTGCACATACGTCGCATGGATCTTAAGGTAGAAAAAACATACGTGTTTCAAATAAACCATTAGATAAGAGAATTTCGTTTTGTATAGTTGTTTTCTTCGGAAGAGGAGCTTAATTCAGTATAAAAATATAAAGCTTTGTGGAAAATAATTTAGGACACAGAAACAATCTTGTTAACCATCGCTCTGTATGTTTAAAGATTTTCAAGACAATTTCCCACTCGTGTAAAATAATTTTCGGAGTTTTTGCGATCTTGAGCTGGAGTTCACAGTTGTTCAAAATTGTGATTGTTAAGATTTATCTTTTTTCTCTTTTTTAATAAAGTAATCTATAACACAAACATGTGCCGAAGGTTTTACTAGATACGAATTTATATCTTAAGAACTATTTTTGTTTATAATACGTTATACTATGACTATGAGAAACTTAATTTTTTTCCTACGAGTCATTTTACTTTCAATAATCTTAATATTTAATGACTTAAACAAAGTTAACACCTACATGATACTTATGACTAGATAGCAAATCTTACAACAAATTATTTTGATACTAATTATTTAGCACGTACATGTCCACTCATTCAGCCCACTTGCATTCCATCAAATTCAATCAGACTTTGGTCCTTCCTGCTGATACTGTAGGTGGACTAGTCAGGCAATAGATAATGCTTCAGAAGCTTGTGCTTGCTTATTTGTACACATATAATGAAAATGTAGGTCCGACATAATCTCGTAAGCCCCAGGGCAGCGATTAGAGAATTACTGTGGTTCTGTTGGCTTTTATAGAACTTCACGGTCTAAAAGACAATGTGATGTAGAAGGGTTTTTTCATGATGTTCAACGCGAGGTTTGTACTGGGAAGGTGTTGAAAGATCTTGAATGCCTTGTTCAACACTTGTTGAAGGTCCTGGAGATCCATGGTGCTCACACTTTCCCAAATGGGTGCATTTTAGGTCAAGATGGGACCAATAAGGGTTATATAGAATAGGAGCTTATTTTTGGGTGAAAGGAAGCTGTGTCGGTGTGCTATCGAACTGATAGCTTCGATCCTCTTTTGACTCTTTTGTTTGATGATATTCAAATGGGTTTTCCACGTCAGTCACCGGTCGAGGTGCAGGCCGATTTGACTATGTCCCGCCACCCGACTAGGCAACCATCGATGAATAAAGGCCTCAATGGTACTCTTTTCTTGCTTTGCAGGATAATACAATGACCTCAGTTTTGGCGTCATTGACTTTGAGTTCTACTCCTGGTAGTATTCTTTAAAGATTTCGAGAGCAATCTGAATGCGGCGACCAGATCCATGGTATAAAGTATAGAAACTTACTCATGCCACCACGAAGAAAAGAGAAGCTTTTGAAATGTGGTGCTATCGAAGTTTCATGAGTTTAAAAAGCTTATTATAATAAATAAAGAAAAAAAAATTATTAATCGACAAAAGTAGAAAGTTATAGATAGAACTTTGAGCATATAATATGAGAAGAACTATATAAGATCATTTAAGTAATATTCTTACGTATGGCTGCGAGACATGGACGCTCACAGTAAAGAACACACAAAAGCTCCAGACCGCACAAAGGGGCATGGAGAGATGCATGTTGGGATATACTAAAAGAGACTGTAAACGAAGCACATGGATTCGCAATATAACAAAGGTGAAAAACGTTATAAAGGTGTGCAAAAGAATGAAGTGGCAATGGGCAGGACACGTAGCCAGAATGTCAGACTCCCGATGGACATCCGAAATAATCCAATGGTATCCAAGAGGCATAAAGAGGCCCAGAAGAAGACCAAAGGTACGCTGGATAGATGAAATCAGGAAGCATGGCAACATCACATGACATCAACGAGCAAAAAACCGAACTATTTGGAGTCAGCAGTGGATCGACCCTGGTTGACAATGATGATGAAGTAATATTTCAGTGGAAAATTCAATGAAGTGTGGGCATTTTTTGGCGGTGAAGAACTTAAGGAAGCGGTTTAATTTTGATACCATATATTTGTTTAGAACTGTTGCCTCAAAGATCAAAATAGCCGCAATAGCCGATAGTCGCAAACCTCCGAAGAGGAGATGAACTTTACATAAGATAAAGAGTTGCATACAGTGACATAGCACATTTTTTTTAAATTTCTTCGGGCAGTGTCGTTAGGCTTGGGCGGGGGCAGTGCCGGGGCGGGGCGGAAGCTATTAGGGCGGCCGCTGTAGAGCGCGCCTAATGGCCGGATCGCATGGGCGATAATCCTTTATTGTTTTCATACAAATCAACGATTCATTCATGGAATTTTGACGAGTCATTTCTGTACATTTTCTACTTCTGGCGTCCGAACCCGCCTTCTTCAGATCCTTGTTAACTTTTTAACATTGTTCTAATCACGGTCACTAGGAAAAATCAACAACACGCAATATGCAAGTATTTTTATGCATATTTTACACACGTATTCCGATATTGATTGCATTTCAATGGAGTAACTTTATTACTTTGTCGAGCTTATATTAACTCATGTTAAAACCCTTAAACATAGTGGTCTAATTGGTAAAACGTCTGTCTTCCGATTCGAGGGTCGCGCGTTCGATTCCCGTAGGTACCAATTGTTTTTATTTAATAACGTTGCAGTCTGGTTTTCACAACACATTCAATGCGATCAAGTTTTTAAGGTAATTCACGTGTGGCTGACTGATTATTAAAATTTAAAAAAAAATCACTTGACTTGAAATCACGTGACGTACACGCGTTCCGCTCGAAGTATATTTGAGCAATGGTGAATATTTGTGTGTGCTAATACTAATAAACTAAACATCCATGCGTTGCTACAAATTGAGTATGTATATACAATTTCAACGCACTAGGAGTGGTAATAGTATCTTTGGTTTGCGCGTTGTTAGCACCCGACAGTTGCGAAGAAGAACGCACTAGGCGTGTTGTTAGCATTGAACGTGTTAAGGGCTTTTTAACATATTTATGGTTGATTTAAAAAAATACTACATGGCAATAAACCCGCCAGGTTGTACTGTATACAAAAAAAGAATACTTTTATGCAACATAATAGAGGTCATGGGTTTTCGCTTCAACAATTTTAGTCTCATTTTTCAAATTTTGAACATTTTCAGGTGTTAAATGAATTTCTAAAACTTTCTCGAGAAAACTGTACCTACTTCTTCTTCAGTTTCAATCCTGGGGATTGGTTAGCAGCAAAGCTCTACATCTCCTCTTCCACTCCGCTCGGTCTTCAGCGATCCTCTTGAGCACTGTATAGGTCGTGTAGTCTATATCGTAACATATTTGCTCCAGATACTCTCGGCGAGGAACGCCCTCTGCCAATTGATCCCTCAATCATTCCCTCCAGTATGTTGTGCAGGAGATTTTCATCTCGCAGCATATGACCCATTCATTCTGCACGCCTTTCCGATATGGTGTTTGACAGGTGCCA
The DNA here is from genome assembly GCA_949825065.1 of Odontocerum albicorne. Taxonomy (NCBI): domain Eukaryota; kingdom Metazoa; phylum Arthropoda; class Insecta; order Trichoptera; family Odontoceridae; genus Odontocerum; species Odontocerum albicorne. The sequence goes on along the minus strand of OX463844.1, from coordinate 3,677,145 downwards.
AGTTTCTTCGATCGTGCTGACAACTTTGTAATTTGTAATGTGGTCTCTTCAGAAAATCTTTAGGATTACTCTATAGGTCCAAATCTCGAAGGCCTCCAATCTTTTTCCGATCCCTTTCTGTACATATATTTCAAAATACCGCTTCGTAAATCCGATCTTTTGCATGTTTTTGAAAAATTACCAATATGGCATTGATACCACCAAATCGTTTGGTATACAGTAAAATACTGATGAAAAACATTGCAACTGCATGTATGGTACATTATCGAATAGCGACTTGACCACTTAGCCTGATAAATGAATGTCTTGAGAAATTAAAGTAGAAATGCGTGTTTGGGAATAAAAGTAGTACTGCATGTTTAAGAAATAAAAGTAGAAATGCGTGTTTGGGAAATAAAAGTAGAAATGCGTGTTTGGGAAATAAAAGTAAGAAAAGCGTGTTTGGAAAATAAAAGTAGAAATGCGTATTTGGAAAATAAAAGTAGAAATGCGTGTTTGGGAAATAAAAGTAGAAATGCATGTTTGATATTAAAATTTTAAATACGTGTTTGGGAAATAAAAGTAGAAAACCGTGTTTGGAAAATAAAAGTACAAATGCGTGTTTGAGTAATAAAATCAAATTAAAAGGGAATACTCGTATTACTTGTAAAGATCTTTTATTATTTTCTAAACTGTATTTCTTACAGATATTTAATTCTTGGATAATTTTAACAAACTTATTGTTCTATTTAATAAATACCAACCAGGTATTTTATTAAATATGGTGTGCTTAACAATATATGTACTCGTTAAATATTTCAATAGACATATTGTTTTTCACATTGTTCTTAAAAACATTCGGCATTTAAATATCATTATGATGATACCCTCTGTCGGAGAAAACAGAAAAGTCGAGCCACCAGACTTCCCGATTGCAACACACATCTTACGTATTCTCTACATTCATACAACTTAAAATAGAGGAATTGCGATTATTCTGTTTTTTTATAGTTCCATTCGATTCACATGATTATTTTATTTATTTTACACATGACAAGAAATATACATAATTTACGAAAAAAAAAAAACAACAGGTAATTTGATTTGGACACACAATTTTAATGAATCTGAATTTGTTGCCTTTCATTTGTCGTGTCCCCAATAAACTAGGCTTTTGCCTGTATCTCATTGAGAACATATATCATGAAAAAATAAAGCGATAATTCTTTCCGATGTTTTATTACATTAATCCTCGTTTCACATTATCATCAACCTGACAAACAGTGACATTTAATTACATATGTATACATCACGCGAATTAAACCCCTCACACTTCTTTACTCCAGACAGACCAAAACGTTCATCCCACAATATACCGCACATAATCACAAAAAACACCACGCTCAAGAGTTCACATAAACCTTTGCTACAAATCATTCCTCTTGCAAGCCCAATCATTCAAACTTCTGTCGCAATAACAATCGCGCTCCGATCGACTGCCTAAATTGTTTTCCTCCTTTTGCCTTTATTGAATTCGGCACCCCATTGTATTTCATGGGAGCTAAATAGCCATATTGCCTTTGGGCAAAGATGTTTTTCTACTCTAGGGATGGTGAACAAAGATTAAACGGAAGAGGTTTCGCGTAACTTGATGTTCTCGGTATCATGGAGATATTTGCTCCCGTGTCGACTAAGAATGTCATTCCTGACCTTTTGTCGGTAACAAATAGGCGGTTGGTAGTTCCATAAACGCCGGATTCCGCCGCAGCCAGCGTTTTTTCTGGTTTTCCGTTTCTCTTTGTTGTTTTAAAGGTACACGGCGACCTGCAGCGGAAGGCATTTTTTCCGAATTAGTTGTGGTAGTAACAGGATGGTGATGCAGCAGTAGAGTGTGAGCGAGAACGTGTGGTGCGTACTTTTGATTGACTGCAGTACGGCGATCGTCGATGCTGATAGTCATCGGAGGTAGTCCTCGATTTTATCTCCGCAACTTCCAGGCGGAGCCGCCTGACTACGTCGCTTAAGGTGCGGATGGCATCTGACATGGAGGGTTGCGGGGGTACCGGTGCTTTGGTCATGGTCGCCATTTCCTGCGTCTGCTAGTTGTCACGTCGGGCAGTAGTGCGTAGACCAGAATCACGTCGGTCAGAATCACGTCGGGGTCACCACTTTAGAAACGGTTGTCCCTAATGGAGAGATGATGAGGATGATCGTTGGTTTAATAAAACTTGTTTGAAATCGGAATATGCAAAGAGGTATTTTATTGTTAAACGTCGGTATTTATAATATTTGGAATGTGCGTGGAACGGCGCAGAAGATATGTCGCCGTCTCGTTTCCGCTGAACAATATATTTATTGTTATCACGTCGGGTATTCATATGATTTGTAGGAAGGCGCAGAAGATATGTCACTGTCTCGTTCTCGCTAAACAACAACAGCTACTCGCGCCTCGACCACAGGGAGCAAAGGTCGCTACAATTTGATCAGCTGCTAAGTCTGCATCTTCCCTTCCTCTCGATGATAGTGCCAAAGAATGGATTTGAGATGTAAATTGGGTTTGTTCAGGACCCGATACTCCCTGAAAAACTCCGCTGTGGAATACTGGGCAGGAAGTTTATTAATTATTTTTATAATCATTTTTTGGGAAACCTGTAATATGTGTTTAATATTTAATATTCAAACAAAACTTTCTCGGTCTTCCTCCTATCTTCACTGTTTTGTTTGTTTATCTTGATTAATTTTCTCTACATGCCCAAATCATCTCATAACTATCTTCTTACGCTACTGAATACACCAGTCTTACGTTCAACCTAATCCTTAACCAGTATGTTTCCTATTTTGTCATATTTAGTCATTCCGTGTATTATTCTCAGTACATTTCTAAAATATATATAATATAGTAACTTGGTAAAGTTACTTCCATCTCCCTAATGTAAACATCGTGTTAGGAGATATTAACAAACACGTTATTTTAAAGAAACAGAAAAATTTGTGTATTAAATCAGATATTTTTCCCCACTTTATAATATAAATGACAACTCCTGTGACCTTGTTGGTAAGCCCCCTATCTTTGGAACTTGGTTCGAATCTCCGATTATTGATGGTTCCAAGTTTTTGTAAAATGCTATCCAGATTTTCAGTTAAGTCTTCCATATATTTCTAGATGGATGAAGGTTGGTTTTACTGTACACATATATATATAACGAAAATGTAATACAGTAATAACAATACAATGTTTTATAAGAGTATTTTAAGACGCCAAGAATGTTATTGTTTTGGATATTCTTATGTTATAAGAAAACAGAACTTATTCTTTTAGCTACTTAATAATTAATGAAAAAATAACAAGCATACATGCATTCGTCTACTATCCTGTTTTTCATACTTCTACCCTTTCTTTTAGGGAAAGTTTCTCCAATAATCTACTTCCACTATTAACTTGGTACACCCTTTTTTGTTCTTTAATCATTTTAAAAATATTTATTTGTTTCGTTTGTTTTTTTCGTGGAAATGGCGGAAAAGAGTCTAATAAATGCTACAAAAATGCATGCATTGATAAACAACATACATGGGGTAACTATGTATGAAAGAATACTGAATAAAGTGATAAGAGGTTAATGTCAAATTAAGTCTGATATATTCTAAATGTTCAAGAAGAGCACACAGAGGGTTTGGATGTGTAGAAGAAATTAATGAAGAAAGACTAAGAAAACATACTTTGTCTGCAAATGCGACTGGAAAGCGTAGTAGGGAAACCCCAAAAAAAGTGTGGATGGATCAAGGGTATGATTTTTGAAAGAAGCAAACGTTAAATGTAAGAGAAACTGTAGGAAGTAGATGAGAAAGTGTATGGATATAAAATATGTGAAATAAGGTTATCACGACAGTCAAGCACTCTCTCCTGTCTGGTTAACCCGACAGGAAAATGGCGTGATAGTACATACGTACTCTGTTGATGTGGCCAAACCATCTCGAGATTTCGTTCTTAATTTCAGTTATAATATCTGTAGCGTACCTACATCCCGAAATAAATAAATAATTGTCAAACATAATATATTGTCAAAATTGTTAACATATAGGGTCAACGACCGATGAAACAAACTCTGAATTATTTACAATTGTCACATACTAGAAACGTCAACATTATTCACACGCGAACACTATTTACACTGCATACCAAGGTAGAAAGAGAACACATCGCTTCCGACGTGATAGCACGCGCAGGAGTGAGATGGGGATATACGGCGAACGCATTGACGCGGCCCGTTCCGAATACAAATAAATATCTACCCGTCAATCAGTGCACGCGCAAGAGTGAGACAGAATATGTATCGCGAGTGCATTCACTCACTACTATAAAAATACCTACTTGTAGAGAAATAAACATTATTATTATTCATCCAACTGTCAAGACTTGTTATTATTTACCCGCTATTCACTTTCGCTTTTATCCGCATTCCTGAGTTTTATATTTAAAATAAACACAAATCAAAATCATCACGACGTATCAAGAATAGCAATAGCCACATATCTATCTTTAACAAAAGTAATCCTTTACAACGTGATTTCTAACTCGATTGAACATGTTTAAATATCTGAGTTAATTTTTTTATATGAAAACTGAAATTATATTGAAACTATATACAAAAATGAAATAGGGCAAAAATATTTTAACGAATCGTGAGAAAGGGATGTAAACATTTTTTGACTTCGATCTCTGTCAGAGGAAAAATTTTAAGCTCAAGTATAAATGATAATATTTCGCGTCTGCTCTGCCATCGCTAAAGATTTGCAAACATGCAAACAACGCATTATTTTGATGCCAACTTATTTATTCAGGAGACAAATTTGCTGAAAATTCAGACCGTCCATCACCCTTAATGAGTTGCGAGCTTAGACCCCACTTTTAATTGGACTGATGGTGTCTGCTTTCTCTGGAATTCTCTCGTCAAAAGGGGAATAGGGTCATTTTTATAAAGGATGATGAAATACACAACAAAGTACAGGGTCAGTTTTTGTTAACATTAAAAAAAATGGCAATTTTTTTAAACATTACAAATAATTAAAAATGTTTTAATTTACTATAAAATTAAATTTAAAGAAGATATTTAACGAGAAAACTGTATTCTTTCTATTTTCCAGATTAAATTTCTTTTTTTTCATGTAAATTTGAATATTATTATGATATTCCAATTTACATGGAAAAGAAAATTGAAGAAAACATAGGAAAAGTTAGAAGAACGAAATTAATCAGATTCCACGATACTCATTTAGTATGATGTTGAGATTAATCTCTTTTTTGTGAAAAAAAAAAATCAAGTTTATTAAATTTTGTTAGATATTAATGTATATTCAGAATGTCCCGTGCCTCAACGTCAAGCCGGCATCGAGGAAAATGCCAGCTTATGATGGTTCAGAGTTAAAAAAAATCTTGCAAAAGTCTTATACTTTTCGAGTTATAGGCATTTCTTTGAAAATTGTGAAAGTAGCTACCCTGCGCCAAATGTTTATATGCTGTGACAACAAATTGCCATATTTTATTATTTTAATGATGGTATCGCAATTCTAGATAACCCTGCTATTAGTCGAAGTCCGATATAAAACAAAAAAAAACGTTTATGTTCGAAAAAAAAATTGTTTTTGTCCAATCATAAAAATTAATATTTTTTATCAGCTAACTTTAACTCATCATACTGTAAAAATAATGCACAACGCTAACCTGGCAAGTGACATCAAAAGATGGCATGTTTAGTCAGAATTTTAAAATGGTACAATACATACCTACTACTTCTTTAAAAATAATTTAAAAAAAATAATTTCTGTATTTAATGATAACACTTTTAGTGATATCACAAATAAAAGTGATATCATTAAATACATTTTTTTTATTATTAGTTTTAAGGAAGTAGTAGGTACTCGTATTTATTGTATCATTTTGAAATTCTGACTAAACATGCCATCTTTCGATGTAACTTGCCAGGTTAGCGTAGTATATTATTTTTACAGTATGAGTTAAAGTTAGTTGATAAAAAATATAAATTTTTACGATCGGACAAAAACGAGAGAAAATGGCGTTTAAAAATGTTCTCTGGTATTTTCTTATGGATTTAGACTCATCATCCTACGTCATAAATATGTCACAAGCATCGAATAGGTCATCGAGTTTTTTACTAAGATGTTTTCATTTTGAAGAGTGAAGGACGTGAAGCAGAGATCCGAAGACGAGTCGTTTTGGTAAAATCAGCTATGACAAGTCTGAGAAAGATATGGATTACCCGTATATACAGTATGGCGTGGAAATAAGGACGATGATAAAGAAAGAATGAAATATGATAGATGTATTTAATATGTGGTGCTGGAAGTGGATAATCCGTATGTCAAGAACCACGAAGCGTAACTAATGCTTCTTTCATTCAAAATAAGAAATCATTGAAAGAATTTAGAAAACATGCAAGAAAATGCATCCTTATATACTTAAGACATGTTGCGAGAAAGAATTATAAAAGTCTGGAGAAGCTGGTGATCACGGAGACGAAGGTGTCCTTGTTGGACGGACTAAATAAAGGAGTTAACAAGATCTTTAAATGCTGCATTCAAGAATGTCCAGACTTGAAGGGATAGAGACAAAACAACGTCCAGACTTGGAGGGATGGAGACAAAACAAAGTCCAGACTTGGAGGGATGGCGTACCATGTTCCAGACATAGCAGAGGACCATGATAGTCAGTATTAAGCGATGATGAAGATGAGTAATGTAATTTAAAATAAAGCTTTTCGTGAGTATTAAATAACATACGTCTTGATTGAACATCCTTATGCCAGAAGGCTTTTGAAACGTCTTGATATTATAGACATGAAATCGAAACTTAACAATTTATCGAAATAAATTATCTTCATTAAAATTATTTCATATGTCAGAAGGTTGCGTGTCCTTTGTCAAGTATATACGTTATTTATCATAAACATATTTCCAATAAAACATCATACATCGAATCATAATAATATTTCTAAAAGTAAGACCATAAAACGATATAGGTTTTCCAATGATATTTGAATAATCAATTCTACAATATCAAGGTTTCGTGGAAATACAAAATTTGTAAAATATTTATTTTTGTTTGTAAACCGTTGTAATATTTGAAATGAGACAAATAAATGTTCAGATTAAAATTAATTTTCTTTCAAATAATAATACTTGCTTTTGAAATACAAGTCACTTTGATTTTTTTAAAATATATATTTTATTTTATTTCTCAGACGGTGGTCCACAGCAGTATCATCAGTAGAACCAGAAGTGAAACATGGAGATGGAACAAGACGGAAAAGAGCCGTATAAACGCTGTAGAAATGTGTGCATTGAGAAAAATACATGGAGTGACATTGTATAACAGAATACGAAATTAATTGATTAGGGATGAATGTGATCTTAAGACTGATTGTTGAGTAAAAGCATTTGAGCGGAAGGTGTGATAGAATAAGACTAAGGAAAGTTTGGTGTAAGTGAATGATTTTAATTTTTTTTTAAACTTGAACCAGGAGTTGTATGAGACGATATATGCAAGTAGAAGAGGCGAAAGATATATGAATGGTTGAATTAAAATAGGCACTATGTTCCAAACAAAAAAAAAAAGTATGCAGTTTCGTTCTATATGAGATATAGAACGAAACTGCATATTTAGATATTTTTTTTTGTACTTTGTGCCTATTTTACTTTAACCATTCATATATTTTTTTTATTTTTATTTATTATTACACATGACAAGAAATATACACAATTTGAGAAAAAAACAACAGGTTATTTGATTTGGACATATAATTTTAATGGATCTGGGTTTGTTGCCTTTCATTTGTCGTATTGAAATAGGAAAGCTTAGCAATCTGTTCTCTCTGATTATCCCGACATGGAAATTGAGTGATGGTATGCATATGTGTTAAAATTGATTTATTATCATATGACTAATGATGACATACTTTTAATTTTAAATTGAATTTATAGTGTTATATTTTAAAAATTGATCAAGCGACGATTAAGGGCGATCAAACAACGTTAAGTGGAAAACCATAACAAATGTATATACTAATTATTGTTCTGAAACCAAGATTAACAAAACATTTTTCACATTGGTAATAAAAATAATAAAAATATTCGTCTAGAGATCGTTCTCAAAAGATAATTTCCCCCTTAAGTAGTAAGAAAAAAAAAACAGAAAAACATTAGTCAGATTTGCATACATAAATAATGAGAACATTATCATTAAACAGGATTACTGCGGAGTTTCTGAGGAAATTGAGCAAACCTTGACTTTACGGCAGGGGTAACCGCAGGGTGGTTGGCGAGACGTGTATTATACTTGAATACTAAAAATATTGTACTTATAATAATACAGTTAGCTTCAGTCAGTTTACAAGAATGTCCATTACCCATTACGATTATAATATAAGGCACAATCAAAGTGGGGAATTAGGGTACTTTACGTTGATGCGACTGAAAATGACAATGTAAGGGAATTTGTGAGAGGTATCCTGTTGAATATAGGGCAAGGAGCTTTAGTACTTGTATCTTGTCTGAGTCTTTTTTCTCTTTTCGGTCCCTGATAACTAATAACAGTTCTACGCCATTTGGTGCTATTTGCTGCTGTTTGCTCTCAATAAAATGTGTGGCGGTCTCATGTCCTTATGTCTTTTGCACTGCCCACCGTGCTTTCTTCTGTCTTTAGTCAGTTCACCTAAGAGGACATTTCTCGGGAGTCTATAGTCAGGTATGCAAGCCATATGTCTAGACCAACGCAAATATGCATTTAACACCAAAATCTCGACACCGTAGCTGTTTACTCTACTCAAAATTGTATCATTTGACACTATGATACCATCAAAATTTCATTGTAAAGGATATTGTAATTAAAAAAGGCCATAATTTTTCAAAAAATACACAACCAGACCGTAGTTTAACAAAATATTTCCGTAACATAGGGTGGCCATTGAAAGACTAAAGGGATTGAAAAAGTCATAACTTGTTCATTTTCAATCTTTTTTATATTATTTTTTACAGGTTATAGAGTTTTACTACCCCAAGATACTCAGCCGCGCCTGCAGTACGCCATTCGATTTCAACACCTAGCCAGAGATAACAACAACTTCTTGAACAACTTGGTAATGTGTGACAAGGCCCATTTTAATTTAAATGGGTACATCAATAAACTAAACTGTAGATTTTAGGGTACTGAGAATCCCAGGGAATTACATCAGCATCAATTGCATCTCCAAAATGCACTGTTTGGTGCTGTGTTATGGCTGAAAGAGTTATCGTCCCCCATTTTTTGAAAATGAGTAAGGTCAGCCAGAAAGAATCAATGGGCCCCTGTATAAGACAATGCAGTGGTCGAAAATAATCAGGAACTGTGGTTCTAAAAGGATGGAGCTACTGAGCACACTGCCGGTAATGGCAGTGTGCGCAGTATAGCGATGTACATCCTTCAGTCTTTTATGAGCCACTCTGTACATACAAAATATTTCCATAATATATCCCACCGTATCCCCTGTGAAGTAGTTAAGAGAACAGCTCTCCAAAATGTTCTATTCCTTAACACACAACTTTCATCTCCTCCATATGCATACATCTTGTCATACACAAACTTATATTATTCATGCTTCTCATTGTATATACCTTCATTCAAAATCTGATCCAGCCAAATTTTCCTCGGTCTGCCTATTCAACACACACCTTGCATTTCTGACTTTTGACTCGCTTAGTTATCCATTCTCTCTACATGTCCAAACCATATTTAAGCTCCTTTGTTCATCTAACTTAAAACATAAATTTTATCCATGCATTCATTTATATCATAATGTTTTCATTCCGCCTTTTTTAATACATTGACATTCCACATATTTATTTTTTTTGCTGAGTGCGTGCATTAATCTTATTTTTATCTTTCTACCAAATCTAAGTTTCACTTCCATACATCAGGCACCAACGCACACTAATCTTTTGTCATTTTTTGCGATTGTTGATATTGTGTGATTGTTGTAAAGATGTTTCAAATTGAACGGTTTTTTTTATTCTATTTTTTTTTAATTCTTGCATAAAACGCACAATTTGCTTTGATTTCAAAAAACTTTTTATTGGTTATTGAAGTATAATGTATGACATTTAAACACAAAAAAACAGCATCCTCCAAATGTCCACCTCTTGCAACTCCACACATGTCCATTCTTTTGTCAAAATTTTCGATGACATTTTAGCATAATTGCGATTTTAACTCACCAATAACGCGAATAATTTTGTCCTTTAGTTCAAAAATCGATTGAAGGTCATCTTATAGAACTGGCTTTTCACGTAACCCCAGAGAAAATAGTCCGACGGTGTCAGATCACATGATCTTGGTGACCAATGAACATCACCGTTTCTGGACATGACAATACATAAAATAACTCTCAATTTGAACGCGTTGTTGTTTTGTATACTAGACTACATTTTTATAAATGTCGTGTATTACACTTTTCAAATCTCACAAGACCCAGGCAAGTTCAGGACGCCATCTGTGTTTTATCCAAGAATTTAAAAAACCGCTCAATTTGAGATACCCTTTATATTATATTAAGCGTTCCTTTTAGCTTGTTCTCTGTCGCTACTCTTCATTCAATGTATATTTCAACTCACCCATCACATGTAAACATACTGACCAAATAACAGAAGTCATCAACCTGCCCTGAGTTAACCCATAAATATCTCTGAGTTAACCCATAAGTCACCCACACATTTTACCACACCTCTTTCTTTAACAATAATCTATGATTTTGTTTCATTCATTTTCAAACCTTTTACTTGGCATCCCTCATACACCTCACTTATTAGCTATTTTAAATCAATCATAACCATGTTGTGCATGAGGAGATTTTTCTGCCTAAAAACCCGGGAGAAATTAAATGACGTCAGCATATCAACGTTGTTTAATTTCTACCGGGTGTTTCCCCTCTTTTAAAAGAAATTGATTTGTATTTAATTTATTAATTTTATTTATTTTTATTTATTTATAATTACACATGACAAGAAATATACATTATTTGCGAAAAAACAACAGGTAATTTAATTTGGACATACAATTTAAATGGATCTGGGTTTGTTGCCTTTCATTTGTCGTATCCCCAGTAAACTAGGGTATCTTACTTTGCCTGTATCTTACTGAGGATATTTAGCATGAAAAAAATAAATCCATACTTCTTTTCGATTTGATTTTTTATTATACAAAAAAAAACCCCGTTGCATGTTCTCATCAACCTGACAAACAGTGACACTCAATTATAACTGGAAACATCATGCGAAATCAAACTCTTCACACAACATCACTCCAGAAAGACCGAAAATGTTCATCCCATAATATACCGCACACAATCATAAAAATAAAAACAAAAATATACAGCAATTCAAATACAAAACAACAAAAATTAAAACAACAAGAAGAAACCCACACTCAAGAGCCCACACAAATCTTTTCCACACATCATTCATCCTGAAAGCCCAAGTACTCAAAATCCTGCCGCAATTACTGCGCGATATTCAATGTTAACATTCCAGGAACAACACGTCTTACATTTACTTTAGTTGACATACTGCTGACCGTAAATATATCTAATTTTAAGAGTTACTATACTTTGCCTGACTGTGCAGTAGAAACGTAGTCTCTGTCAATACACGTTATTACTTGTTTAGGCTGGAATTTTTTTTGATCTAAGTGGTAGTTTAGGACCAGAGGGAGTAGATGTGGATCATCCTCTCACTTCCAAACTATCAGATAGAGAACTACTAGACTGATTCATGAGTAAAATGACTAAGAAGTGTGACTCTTGGCACAAGGTTAAGTATTGTACACAACGTATTGTACACATTAGTATTGTACACAACGAAAGTGTTATACAAAGCAAAGTATGTGTAGCGCCATCGAGAAGTAAGTAGATGCTACCCCTGGAATAAAGTGTACAATCCCTGGCATTAATGTTATTCAGATACCTAACACTGTAAGTATTATGTGACATGGAGACGGAATCTCAGGAACCCAATGGAGATATTTCAACCAAATTATGACATTATAGTACACTTTCTTTCGTAAGGAGAAAATTTCTTAAAGAAAGAATCTTCGTACATTTTTTCGTCATTGATTTTTTTAAATCAGAAGAAAGAAAAATTATATGATAGAATATAAAAATAAATGTGAACTAAAAAAAGTCAATTGTTTCGTTTCATGATATCTTAAGTACATTAAAAAATTTCCACGTCAAATGAAAAACTTACTATTAAGTGAGATATGTGAGCTTGTTATTTGCAAAAGTTTCTTAAATCTTGGAATCGAATTATGTTAGATAAAGCTACCCTAATTTTCTGATCTATTTTGAGTATTGAGTGATAGTCGGTTTAATTAAAGCTAACGCCAAAGTCTCTGTTTTGTATAAGTAAATCAACAGAAATAGAACAAGGTTTAACTTAACTTAAACACTCAGCAAATAATATTTATCCTTGATTGATATCCAACACATATCCATTGATATCCAACACATATCCATTGATATCCAACACATATCCATTGATATCCAACACATATTAATTTCATGTCGACATATATTGTTTTTAATGCGAGGTCTATGGCCGCGCGGTAACGCACTGGACTTCCGTGCGGAAGGACGTCGATTCGAACCCCACGCTGCGCTACTCCTTTCGAACGATACAGGCACTTTTTCCACCTAGTGTTCGAGAGTCTAAGAATACCTATGATTTGGATGATATATATTCTTTAAAAACAGTCACAAAAAAGTTCAATCAAAGTTAAATGGAGTTTTTAATCCGAATTCTCCACATTATCGTCCTGATATTATTGTTTAAACTAATTGCTCAGCTGATATAGGTGCTCTTTCAAATCAAGTTGAATACTAACACATCGATCAATAAGTCCCGGGACTAACTACTAAAACAACACTTGTTTGCCAAAACTCTTCTTTATTCATCAACATTGTCTCCTTCAAGAGCGATACATTCATTCCAACGCTTTCCTAACTTTTCTATACCAGCCGTGTAAAACGATTTATCTTTGGTTTCAAATTATATCTTCAGGATGTCAGCTATCTCACGCAACTTTACTTTGCGATTTTCCAACACAATTTTGATGGTTTTTTTTTATGTTTTCTGGTGTGACAGCCTCAATTGAACGACCAGAGCGTTCAGTATCATTTGTGTCTGTACGATCGCGTTTGAAATCAGCATACCACCGACAAATGGTTGTTTTCGATGGAGCAGAGCTCGGATAACACTTTTCAAGCCATCGCTGAGTTTGAACGGTATTTTTTCCCATTAAAAAGCAATGTTTTATCAACACACGAAATTCGTTTTTTTCCATTGTTTTGAAAATCGCAAAAGTAGCGTCACTAAAACCACTGTAACTCAATGACACAATGTCGGAATGTCATGGCAGTTTGACACGTAACTGCTAAAGGCTGGTTACTAACTGAGAATGATATGGATTTGTTATTAGAGGTGCCATTTGTTGGTTAGTCACGGGACTTATTGATCAATGTGTTACATTTTGATTTGAAGTGTGTCAGTTAGGTGTCGATTTAGATTATTGTAACCGTTATTTGTCTTAAAATTGTATGGGATCATTAAAATTTTCGAATATTCTGCGACGTCTCAAAACGTAGAGAGAACACACGAAAACAACAACCCTTAACGATAAGATTCACTGAATAACGAGGGTGACACTAATGTGCCGTTCTCCTTTATTTAATGGAACTGCTTGAGTCTTCCTCTCCCCATCTCAGGTTCTTCTCACTTCTCTTGTATCTATATTATAAGTGTTCTTGTGGATTGTCGATTATCAAAATAACGTTTTGTTCGTTTAATTTTACAAGTTTTTTTTACATAAATATACTGTAACTGAAAATTACCTAAATCTGCTAAGGTGATTGCTCACCACAGTATTTTATTGCCGATATATGGGAGTCAAACGTGGACGCGGAAAAAATAATAAAAGGTGCCGAACGCTTAGGGCGTATACCAAGAAAAATATATGAGAGTAAAACGAATGATAGAATAGATAAGAAAGTAATTAAACATGAATGTGAACTGGAGGCTGGTGAATTAAAACGGATGTCGAAGCACTACATTATATTTGTGCATATAAAGTAAATGTCCGAGGAAAGACTGACAGACAAATATACGAAGCGAATGTGAGTAAAACGCATGGAAGAGAAAAAACAAAAATCTGTGGCTGGAAAATTACGAGTATTTGAAATTTCGGAAAAAAGGGCGACCACCGTAGCCTAATTGGTATGACACCTGTCTTTCAGGCCGGAATTTGCAATTTCGATTTCTGTAGAAACCCAGATTTTTTTTTTAAATCCAGTTTATTTTTCACAAGCCATTTGGTTTTTTTTTTTAATATATTTCTGGTAAGTTGGTAACTAAACCAAGGGGTAGTATTGTACACAACGAAAGTGTTATACAAAGCAAAGTATGTGTAGCGCGATCGAGAAGTTTTGCGGTCTATCATTTTTGCCTACCCAGAGAGGGAAACTCAGTGATGATACGTGAAATGGTAATTGAATTAATTTTAAGATGAACGAATAACATTTATTATATTTTGTATAGTTAAGGCATTAACGTTGTGGAGGTTTAAATACATTGTAATTTGTTTTATCAAACACTGTTTATTACACTTTTTGTAACGGTATAACCCTACCGGTTTCAAGGCTTTCACCTCATCTTCAGGGGAGCACAAACAAGACTTTGTTGTTTTTTAACTGACTATCTGACGGATTCTAAGTTCACCTACATGAACTCTTTAATTTTGCTCCTTTATGGAAAAAAGCATTTAAATCTTCGCAATTGGATGCTGCATTTAAATTTCAAGTTTTGAAGATAAAATGCTCAAAATCATTTATTTATCTTTTAATTTTAAATGCAATCAACCAGACAAAAGTAAATAAAGCAAATAACGTCATATTTAGGAACAAAATACTTTTGTCTTTCTATGTTGTTTATAGTTAAGGCATTAACGTTGTGGAGGTTTAAAGACATTGTAATTTATTTTTATCAAACACTGTTTATTCCACTTTTTTGTGAAGGTATAACCCTACCGGTTTCAAGGCTTTCACATCATCTTCAGGAGAGCGCAAACAAGACTTAATGCTGTTCGAACTCTCTCCGCTCTTGGCCGAAATTGTCTCATGCCTCCCTCGCCCCTCAGCCCCCAACCGTTGAAGCGTGTATATCGGTACCAGTTCGAACAGCATTTAGTCTTGTTTGCGCTCCCCTGAAGATGAGGTTAAAGCCTTGAAACCGGTAGGGTTATACTGTCACAAAAAAGTGGAATAAACAATGTTTGATAAAAATAAATTACAATTTTGTCTTTCTCTCTAGCTCAAAAAAAAACATTACATTTTCAGAAGTTGACACCATATAATATATGTTTAATCTGGAGTAGATATCCCGTTGAGAAAAAGGGGAAAGCGTGTTATGACAAAAATAGGGAAACACGTAATTTTCCCCATGTCCCTATTTATCTACTGTAGATAAGAAATGTTTGTCTTCATAAATAAGAAAAATGGGACTACAGTTTACAGGTTGGGCATTAAGTCTGGACAAATGCAAATTCGAATAATTTTAAGAGTTCATAATTTAGTAAGAATACTCATGTTTTATTTATTTTTTTAGGAAATAAGTGAGAGCTGAAAATGAGCTTCGTGAAACAAGAACGCATTGAGGTGGTGCTGTTGAGTACGTGCAAGGTCATATCGACAGGTAGCAGATGAATTCAACGCAGGCTATCCCAGTCGAACTCTCATACCTTTAGATTTTTCATTGGGAAGCTGGTTAGAATTTTCAGTGGCGTAGGTAGAGTGTCGGACAACCCCATTCCGGACAACCAACCGTAAAAATAGGTAGTTCTAAGAAATCCTTGGAACTGGCGGTTCCTCGCAGTACCATCAGAAAGTTTTTGAAGGTGCATCTATGTAATGTCATTTACTGGAAGGCAATAGAAAAAAATGTTGGTCATATTCCGCAGCATTGACGACACGACGAAGAAGATAATAGGAATAAAAACCTCTTATGAGTTAAAAAAATATATAAAACGATCCAACACACAACAACAGCACATTCATTATATTATAAAAATCGAGAAAAATATTCTTCGAAGGAAATTTATCAGTGTTAGGTTAACTTTTAAAGGGTGTTTATAATACTCATAATGCAGCCTAATTATACATAATTTGTAAGAATATTCAGTCATTTGATAGCGAAAAAAAAAGACTCACATCAACTGTAACTCCAGGCAAGTCAAACACTTGCGTGGGAGGATCGTCCCTAGGGACAAACCTGAAGAACTCGTTCCCGTCCTTGTACCACTTAAGCGAGTAGAGTAACTCGCCAGGTTCCAGCTCGTAGCGGCATTCCAGCTTAGCCAACGTGTTGTAGACAGAGTGAGACGGAATCCGCAACTCCACCAGTTTCAGACTGCTCACTCGCACTGAAAATAAAGAAAGTAATGTTAATTTCCCCAATATGTAAAGCTTTCTTAAAATAACGCTTATTGTTACAATGTTTAAAAATACTTTATTGAAATTAATTCGATCACTTGACTGCAGTTAAGTGATTGAATTAATTTTAATAAAATTGAATTAATTTCAAACTGCAGTCAACGAACAGACCAATAAAGCAGCAGTTATCTCCGGATGCCTGAGAAACACTGTCTAGGGCAATAAACACGTGTTGGTGGAAAGCAAAGTTTGAATATATAAAACATGCATAAGACCTGTTATGACTTACGGAATCGAAGCAAGAGCAGACTCTGTAAGAACGAAATACCTCCTCAGAACAGCAGAAATAAAAACACTGCGGTCTATCGTAGGTAGAACCCTTAGAGATAGGATACCTAATGAGGAAATCCGCAGAAGTTGTAACATTGAGGACATCGTGAGATGGAGTAGGCAGAGAAGACGGTTCTGGAGGGAACACGTTGAGAGGATGGACCCCGCGAGATTACTTAAGATTATAATGCACGAGATTCCAGAGGGTTGTCGACCACCGGGACGTCCACCAAAGAGATGGAGAGAAAGTTGGACATCTTCGTCACAGGACCAAAACTTAAATCTTGTTTAAACAGATCGCAAGATCTAGAAGAAGAAGAAGAAGACTTGAAGAAGAAGAAGAAGACTGCATTGACTTCAATAATATAACTGCGAATATTTAGGTACTTATGCCATGTTACCAGATGTTAAGAAAAAAGAATACAGAAAATAATGTTCAAATGAAAAATAAAATTATCCCGATTATTGGGTATCACACTAACGCGAGGGATAGAGCTGGTAAAAAATAAAACCATCAATTCACTCCAAGACTGCATTATAAATGCAACTGAACTTAACAAATGGTTGAGATTCTATTTGTAATGTGGTCAATTCACTCGATAAATCAAGTCCAATGCTCAAAACTGTTCTGTTAAAAACTTAAAAAATAAACTAAAGGAAAATGCACTGAAGAAATATATTTAAGTGGATTCATATCGAACGTGGTTCAATCCCTCAACCATCCACTGTGGTAAATCGATTTCTTCCAAGGTTACTCTCTCTCCCCTTTCAGCTTCCGAAGATCTAGACCAAAGATTTCCAAAGTGGTCTATATGGACTCCCAAGGGTCGACTTCGACTTGCAGGGGGTCTATGTCAGCGAGAAAAAAAATTGGGGGTGCACGAGATGAAAATTGGGGTCCACGTGAGCGGATTCCATTTAAACAGATCATCATCAATATTTAAACGTTCCGTAAATGTCTTATTCCACCTAACACAGATTGTGTGTACATAATACTTATATTTGACATAGAAAATACTTATAATAAAGAAATCGAATGCAAATCACTGAACGTGGAGATTTAAGACAATACCTCACTAATTTGAAGCCAAAAATTGAATCATTGCTATCAGAGCATCAGGTTCATCCCTCTCATTAACAGTATTATTTGTGTATTAATTTTATGTAAGAATTTTACTAGGTTTTGATTTGTTTCGTTCCAAAGGCAAATATTTACTTGCCTTTGGTGTATTTTCAATAAAGGTATGAATAAAATTGTACATGTTTTTTTCTTTTTTTATTGTACAATTGTCCACTCTACAAAAAACTTTATCCAGGTGAACAGCACTGTATCAGCTGTTTAAAATACATTTGAAGTTAATAAATTTAGGAAAATTCAATATAAGGCAGGCAGGGGGGTCTACGGAAAACAAAAAAAAACCGGCAAGTGGTCTACGGGGCGAAAAAGTTTGGGAAACTATGGTCCAAACTCTAGATGCACATTGTTTAACAGCATCTGTCTCAGTGTGTCAAGTGGTCTTCTTCTGTGTTGTTGGACTTTGAAATTTGATTTTCAAATACTGAAATTTTTAGTGTTGTCTCTACAAGCATCAATTTTTTCTACTTTAAATCTCAGTTTTTTTTAGCTGCGCCCAATTTTGAGTCAAGTGTCTTTCAAATAAGAATAAAAAATACTGTACTGTACTGTCAAGTGCCTTTCAAATAAGAATAAAAAATACTGTTCTGTACTGTCAAGTGCCTTTCAAATAAGAATAAAAAATACTGTGCTATACTGTCAAGTGCCTTTCAAATAAGAATAAAAAATACTGTACTCTACTGTCAAGTGCCTTTCAAATAAGAATAAAAAATACTGTACTCTACTGTCAAGTGCCTTTCAAATAAGAATAAAAAATACTGTTCTGTACTGTCAAGTGCCTTTCAAATTAGAATAAAAAATACTGTACTGTACTGTCAAGTGCCTTTCAAATAAGAATAAAAAATACTGTTCTGTACTGTCAAGTACCTTTCAAATAAGAATAAAAAATACTGTACTGTAATGTCAAGTGCCTTTCAAATAAGAATAAAAAATACCGAACTTTAAAAAATATTAAGTAAAACGGAAACTACTTGACTAAAATTGTTGATAAAATTCACGTGAAAACAAATCATGAAGCGATTATTTAAATTTCACTAAAGACTTGCATATTTTATAAAATTTCGCTCATAAAATAATTGGATTCTATTAAATGCACATTTTGTACTTAAAAACTTAAAATATTTATGGTCTCATAAAAATTCTTTAGCGTTTTTTTTCTTTCACTTTATACTCGTACACCCAACCAATCAGGCAGCGTGTAACTTAAGTACAAACTCACACAAAGTTCTTTAAGTAGTTTAGACAAACTTCCGAGAGAAGCCACGCTGGTAAACTATGTCTCAAAAAGGAAACAAGCTATATAATAATAATACATCCCATATAAAACAAATAAGAGTTATTATTCTGAAAACTGAAAGATGCCAGGCATATTTATTTTGAATATTTCCATTTCATTAATTTGTATTGAACATGATGGTTTGGGAAAAAAATTACATCATTTATCAATAATCTATTATTGTGTGTATCTTTCTCTATTTTCTCTAATCGTCATCCTCACGACTGAAAGTTGTGATCTTCATGATGAGGCCTGCTCAATATTTTTCTTATTATATAAGTTCTACATACGCATGTGAAACGTAAACGGGTACCGTGGACCATACTTTCGTTGAGTGTTCTGTACAGCACTGTACATAATATTTACTCTTGTATAAATGTTCCCACCCATTCAACATTCCCAATATACTTTGCGCTTAATTCCCCACTTATTTGAACACATTTCAAAATGTCCAATTCAAAACTACTTAAATATTTATGTTTCAGTAGTTTTATGCTTTAAGTTTTACTTCAGTAATTTTCGATACACTTCTTCCTTTTCTTTATATCTTCTTTGGCACGACTCACCCTATTCACAGGATGAAATGCCAAATAAACAAATAAATATAATTTTTCTGTATATACAAAAAATGTTTAATAATGTAGCGTGTTTCATTTCCGATTTTCTTTTCATCTCTCCACCTTCACTTCCTTTTTTTTTTCTTTGATTGATGATATCTCACTTTTATTTTCACTTTGTAGATTGCTCATTAAATGATGATTTAAATCGACCACATAACTTCATTTCTTTACTTTTATCTGATTGGTTACAATTTGGCAATAAGTCCGCCATTATGTTTTACAATGAAGTGTTTAATAAATAAATTCAAATAGAACTGCACATTTTAACATTGTTCATATTCAGTTGAAACAAATATTTCTGTTTTCATTATATGCGGAAAGTTTTCCGGAAATAAAGTTTTCTCATTTTCAAATCATTGTTGAGACAATCAGGAAAACATTTTGGAAGCAACAAAGCCAATTTCGCATTCCGCTCGAGTCTAGATACCAAACAAGTAAGAATAATACAGAATTAAATGAGAAATATTAACAAAACAAAATATAATATCCTTCTTTAGATATATAATCGGGTGTAAACATTTTTAAAAAATCCCTTAAATCTCAATAACTATTAAAATTCCCCATTTATTATTCCCAAACACGAACGTTGTATAAAAAAAACTCACTTAAAACGTCGCTTTCTTTTTCTAAGAAAAGAGATTCTTCGTTCCTTGTTTTTTGTCATTCGTTTTGTGCCCACAAGACAATATTATCTTTTGTGCGAGACAAGAGAAGTTCAATTTATCTTTTAAGCAGCCACGTCTCAAACACCTACAATATGTAAGAAAAGCTTCTTAAAAGCGTTTCTTGCCATCAGAGTGTTTTGCAAACATATTCGCTTATTCTCTCCGCTTCAGAATAGCGTGCTCCCGCATAAAATGACAAAATGGGTACAATAAAAATCACAAGAGGGCGTCGATTTTCTTTAAAAGCTGAAGATGACATCACTTTTCCAGTCTTCCTCTGATATATAGACAGGCAAAAAACGTAGCAAATGAAAAAAACTTTAATTATTCCAACATAATAACCATCACACTTGAAATCGATAATATACGACTATGACAACATAATAACCATCACACTTGAAATCGATACCATACGACGACAACATAATAACCATTACACTTGAAATCGATATTTTACGACTACGACAACATAATAATCATCACACTTGAAATCGATACTATACGACAACAAAATAACCATCACACTTGAAATTGATATTATACGGCTACGACAACATAATAACCATCACACTTGAAATCGATACTATAAGACTACGACAACAAATAACCATCACACTTGAAATCGATACTATACGACTACGACAACATAATAACCATCACACTTGAAATCGATACTATACGACTACGACAACATAATAACCATCACACTTGAAATCGATACTATACGACTACGACAACATAATAACCATCACACTTGAAATCGATATTATACGACTACGACAACATAATAACCATCATACTTGAAATCGATACTATACAACTACGACAACATAATAACCATCACATTTGAAATCGATTCTATACGACTACGACAACATAATAACCATCACACTTGAAATCGCTACTATACGACTACGACAACATAATAACCATCACACTTGAAATCGATACTTTACGACTACGACAACACTCGATTGAAATCATGTTCCGCGACAACCATAATAATCAATGTTTAACGACTACGTTAATAATTAATTGAAAGGAATGCTATGCGACTTTTATAATAATCAATTCAAATAGATGTTATGCAACTAAAAACATAATCAAACGAAATTGATATGTTTACGACTTCGATGATATTTATTATGCTTTTGAGATTGTATATTTTATTTAAAAAACTATAAAACCACAGTAAAACACGTTTAATTAATAAAAAAATAATGATCATAAAAAATAACAATTACAAGAAAAAGTTTATTTTTAATAACCTTTTTTGAAACTTGCGAGTTACTGGTAAATAATAAAAAAAATACTCTGACAATCATACAAGACAAGACAACGAAATATATTTTAAGCCGTCGATAATTTATAAAAAGAGTACATTGAAATTTATGTTTAAATGTTTAGTTGACATATCCAATGTTTTACTTAATCTCGCCCTATATGTTCAATCAGGATTATAGGATGACCAAAAACGCGCAAAAAGCATGAGAGTCAACATTGTCTTAGATCCCATTAATCGAGTTCAGAACCACTGGAGTGGACTCAGAATTTGCAGTTTGGCATCGCGCGTATTCACAATTCCTCCACTTATGAAGAGGTAACAACACTTGCACGCGTTTAGTATACACTTGATTACTGCGATTGTAAATGTAAAGCTGAAGTGTTGAGCATGATGAATAAAAGCGCTCTAAGATGGTTTTGTCACGTGGAACAAATGAATAAAGAAAGACTAAAAAAACAAATATACATGGCAAATTTAAGTAGAGACCGTGGAAGAGGAATACTTAAAAAAAAGTATGGTTGGGTCAAACAAGGAAATGTAAGAAGTACGGCGTGATGGTATGTATTTATGTACGTATCCAATTATATTTGAATTTGAAGGGTGGTATTCAAATCTAAAATTATCTCCCTGCAATCTTTGTTGGTTTGCCATATATCTATATTTACGGACAAATATATTTATCTTACTATTTCATCTATTATTTATGCCCTTACAGTTTTACGACATCAATATACAAATGGGTATCATTCAATAGACCCTAACTCGGTCTATTTCCTTGGCAATAGGTTCTATTGGATCCAAGATAACATTGAGACACAGAATGGTATTCATCGAGCGGGACTGTCATTTCAAAAGCGGGCTTTGGTACAATTTATATACGAGACAGAAATTAACCGAGGTACATGTTCCGTCATCTTGTTTCGTTTATGTGGGTAAATTTATATTAAGTTGACCTAAATCCATATTCACAGAGGCGATGCTTTTTCTTTATGTAATATGGAAAAGAAATATGGCACTTAAAAGGCAACAGTGACATATTTGATTACCATATTAAGAAGATAAAATAATACTATTTTTGTTCTGTATTATTTTTTATTTATTTTTTGTCTTTATTCTTTCTTCATTTTGTTCTATGTTTATTAAGCACAGTATTAGTTGGAAAGATTCCTACCAGTTGGTAGGAATATAATTGTAGGAGCAAAATTTTGGTTTTAGGTTAAACCAAAATTTTGCTCGTACAATCTCTGCTCTTTCCAATTCAGGACTATGCGGACGTATGTTACTTGGATGTTACAGAGGAACAGCTGGACAAATTACAGCGTCTTCAAAATGTGTGTCTAAGATTCATTTTCAACCTAAGAAAATACGACCATATAACTTCATACCAGAAGGCATTGAACTGGTTGAATGTTTGAAATAGATGCCACATTCACATACTGTCTCTATTGTATAACATCCTTAACTGTCCCGCCGTACCCTCTTATCTCGCCGAAAATTTTCAGCTTCTTTCCAATCATGGATTAGCGCTACGCTCAAACAGAGATTGTTTATTGGCCTTTCCAGTTCACCGCTCCTCTTTCTTTACGTCGTCCTTTACTGTTCATGCAGTGAGACTCTGGAATCAGTTACAAACCAATATAAGACTCGCTCCGTCCTTGGCATGCTTTAAGAAGCGACTGAAAAAACTCGTAATTTCTAGTCAGTAAAATAACGTGTTTCATTCCTGATTTTTCTTTTCCTTTCCTCTCCACTATCCCTTCCTTTCCATTTGATTGATGATATCTCACTTTGTATGAAAAATAATGTTCGGGTGATTATCCGTCTTTGTGGGGTTCATGGGCATGGGCATGTTCACGTATGTGTTTATGGATTTCGAGAGAATGGATAGTCATTTGAATGATTTGTGCGACCATGTAACTTGCTTCATTTACTTTTGTCTGGTTGGTTGGAAGAAATTGCCGCCTGGCAATAAGCCCGCCAGATTGTATTGCAATAAAAGTGTTAAATAAATAAATATTATATTTAAAAATACAATATTAAACAGGATAAGATTATTAATTTATTTGTTTTATTGTTCTGTGATTTAATTAACTTTGTTTCGTAATTTGTTTTATCAAACATTGTTTATTCAGCTTTTTTGTAACGGGACACCCCAACCAATTCCAAGGTTTTCACCTAATCATCAAGGGAACACAAACAAGCCTTGTTTGTGCTCCACTGATAATGAGGTGAAAGGGTTTAAACCGATAGGGTTATACCGTTTCAAAAAGTGGAATAAACAGTGTTTTATAAAACAAATTACAATGTCTTTCAACCTCCACATCTTAATTTAAGCTAAACTATAATAGCTTTCTTTTTTCTTTCATAATATTGGATTTTTTTTTCTTTTTGCAGTGTTGTACTCATAAGTCATTATTGTAAAGTTGCAGTTTCCAATTTTACTTTGTTTGTAAGGAGCTTCGCAAATCATAGTGATGAAAACTTCAACGTTTTCGAAACGTCGGCAACATCAATCAAACCATGCGGTACAAAACTTCGCAATACCTTCTACAACTGTTGATATTTTATTTAGTAAATGTTGTATGATTTGAGGAGGACATGAAAGTGGCATACATTTTTCCAATGAACATTTTTGCTATAAGGACATTGACGTCCTCCGTGGTCTAGTTGATAAGACGCCTGTCTTCTATCCAGGGAGTTGAGGGTTCGATTCTCGTTAGTACCTAGATTTTTTTTCACTTAAGAGTTCTTCAATATCATTATTGTTGGTTTTAAGAGATTGCCATATAGCAACAGACCCCCCAAGGTTTACTGTTTACAATAATAAAATACATTAATATTTATTTCATGATGTAACAAGGAAGCCAAGGCCCATCCTGGGTTGAAGTGTTGATGATATTTAGTGTGGCGGTCGTATCGGAATATTGTCGCATACATACGGTCAATGACCGATGAAATGACCTTCGGATTCCTCGATAAATTATAGTAAACAGTCCGAAGGTCACATGCCGGCCATTGACGCCAGCCGAGCGACCGCACCACACGCCAGAGAGAGAGAACGCACCACGGCTATCTCACCAGTTCCGTATTTAGATGAATACCTACATACGACAATAAATCGTTTCTGC
The DNA here is from genome assembly GCA_949825065.1 of Odontocerum albicorne. NCBI lineage: Eukaryota > Metazoa > Arthropoda > Insecta > Trichoptera > Odontoceridae > Odontocerum > Odontocerum albicorne. The sequence goes on along the minus strand of OX463844.1, from coordinate 3,652,204 downwards.
ATTCACAGAAGCGAAACGTAAGCATATCGCGAGCGCACTCTCGCGCACATTCCAAAAATATATAAATACCTACGTTACTATAAAAATAAACACTCTCTCTTTCCGCATTGCGATCTAACGTGTTTTATTATTTATCAACAAATCATCATCATATTTTCCCTTCAAGGACATATCGCCAAATTAGTATAGACATTACCATTATAATTCGCTTTCCATAATAATTACGCAATTATTTTAACTTTTGGCAAGTTCAAATTTATTTTCGTTGTTCCCGTGTTTTGACTAACGAATAAAATCGAAGAGCTTTACTGATTTATACGACGACGTAAAAAAAGACGAGTGGTGAACCGGAAAGGCCAATAAACAATCTATGTTTGAGTGTACCGCCAATACATGATCGGAAAGACACTGAAAATGTTATGCCAGATAAGAGGGGTTGAACGATGTTAAAAGAAGAATATAGATGCATAAAAACCAAATAAGTTAACATTTGAATATGTAGTTTAAACATACTTAAAAGATAACATCATCCCAATAACACTCAATGTCTCACAATGCATAAGATATTGTAAAATTAGAAGTGGGAGAAAGAAAAAGTTACAAGGATGAAAAAAAAAGTTTAATGTAATGAAAAAACAAAAAATACATCATAAACTCAAACAAGCGTCACAGATTAATACAATCCACAAATCATAATAGACTTGATAAAATACTTTTTCATCATAAATAACAGAATGATGGATGGTCTTCAAGGGTCTTACTATAGCAAAGAAGCACCGAAAGATCGGCGTATCGGGGCTCTAAAGGTTAAAGCTTCTAATATATTGTATTTCTTGTTAACTGGAATATTGTCACATGACAATAAGCTCACCAGCTTGTACTTACATATTGGTTCGTAAATGATTCCAGAGTCTCAATGCATGGACAGTAAAGGACGATGTAAAAAAAGAGTAACGGTGAACTAGAAAGGCCAATACACAATCTCTGTTTGAGCGTACCGCTAGTCCATGATCGGAAAGACGCTGAAATTTTCGGCGAGATAAGAGTAGGTGGTAGGACAGTTTTGGATATGTCCACGAACCCCACAAAGATGGACAATTAATATAATATAGCAAACAGGATTTTTTTCATAATTTTTCCTTTTTTTAATCCGCAGGAAGAATTAATTGATAACTGGAAGCAGACTTTTAGTTTATAAGTATGAAATATGAAATGTAAATTTAACATTTTTCATTCTTAGTTAATTCAAATCTGAGTGTCTTCTTGTTGGTTTTTACTTCGGTTTATATTCATACTAATTATTATTTCTCTAATATTTAATGTTAATATATTTTGGATATACGCATGTAGAATATAGGAAGATATCCTGTTAGTTGTCTTTCCGTAAATTTTATATTTAAAATGCGTACTTTCATTTCAAAAGCGAATTGAAAATATTACATTATCATCTCCTTTCAGTAACATAGTGTATTTTTCTTAGTTTCCTAGTGTATTTTTCCTCGTAATACAACGAAAATCTAATACAATAAAATGTATGCAGCCTTTTATAAATGAATAGACTGGAAAAATATTACACATCGGTAATTTCATCAAATTGATTCCCCAAATGATGAAGTCTATCTATAGGCGTATAATGAAAAACGTATCACGAGATTTGAATGAAATAACCGAGCTGGTTTATTCTGATAGGTAAAAGGCAGTAGGCAATAGGCATTAGGCAGGAGGCATACTTGAATGTCACGCCTAGAGCTCGCGTGCCTCCCCTCACTATTTATATCTTCTGAAATTACATAGTTCTAATGTTTAGCTTCCGATTTTTGATGATAAATACCGTGGTAGGTGTCTCAAGTTTTCTTTATGGGCAAAGAAAGTGAATTTATAGATGTAATTTTCGGAAACAAGTATCATTTTCGTGTTGCTTAAAACACAGCGCAAAAATTAACGATCACGTTTTAGAAGTTAAAAACTTTGGTGTTAGCAATTTGGTTAGAGAAAAACAAAAACTTAGGTAAAAAATTTCATGTTATTTTTTTAACTTGAGTGTGAATTTTTATATTTTTTTAGAAAATTAGAAAAACAAAAACTAACGTTAAAGTTCCGTTACGTAAAAAAATGTTAAATACGAGCTGGATTTTTTTATTAAATGAATCGTATTTTTTGATAAAAAAAACGTTATAAAAAGAATTGAGTGTTAGTTTTTAAAGTGATATTACAATTTTAGAAAGGCTTTTATCAAAATTTTGTTTTATTAGAAAAAGGTTTACTCAACTGTAAATTTTAAAACTAAATGTATTTTACTATTGTATTATAATTTTGCTGTACATAATTTGGCATTGTGATTGCATTGTAGCAGTCCTTTCCAAATAATCTGAAAAATGTCGACTTCCGTAGCCTGGCTAGTAAGACATCTATCTTCTAACCTATAGGTTACTTGCTCAATTCCAATCATAGACAAAAAAATCTATTTGGATTTACAAATAAAAAAAAAATTGTATGCGAGGCATATCCAGAAAGTAAGTGTACTGAATTTTTGTAGGTTATAATTTTTTTTATTTAAACAAAAAAATTACGTAGTTACCGTAGTGCATATGTAAGCTATTTTTCGACATAGTCGCCATTCCTCTCAATGCAGGTGGTGAAGCGGGGTATCAACTTTTTGATGCCTTTCCTCGAAGTAGTTTCTCGCCAACCCCTCCGTCCACTTCTCCACCTCCTCATTTACCTCCTCGTCGGTTGAAAACCTTTTTCCACCCATGTACAGCTTCAGGGAGGTTAAGAGATAGTAATCTGAAGGTGCTAGGTCAGGGGAATGCGCGGGATGGTTCAGGGCATCCCATTTAAATGAAGCGAGCAGTTCCTTCGTGGCGTTGGCCGTGTGTGGTCTGGCATTGTCATGCAGCAGGCAGACTTCCTTTGTCAGCATGCCTCTCCTCTTATTCTGAAACGCCCTCCGCATTTTTTTTAGGGTCTCACAGTATCTTGCAGAGTTGATGGTCTCCCCATGAGGCATATATTCAATTAAAATTATGCCTTGACAGTCCCAAAACACGGATGCCATGATTTTCTTGGCTGAAATTGTGGTTTTGAACTTTTTGGCGGAGGATGAAGAGGTGTGACGCCACTGTTGAGACTGCCTTTTGGTTTCAGGCGTGTAGTGTGCAACCCAAGTTTCATCTCCAGTAACGATGGAGCGGAGAAATTCATCTCCATGGAGTTTGCAGCGCCTCAAAAACTCTTGCCCGGCATTATTTATTTCGGACTTGGCGGGAGATTGGATTGACATTTTTCACGAAACGTGTTGTCGCGTCGACACTTCTCAACGTACTGACCTCGAACCGGTCTCGTTGCAGAGGGGAAGGGTCAGGCTACACGTAAGTGTAGCCAACATGTCGAAAATAAAATCCATCCGGTCGTGAGAGCCTCAGTACACGTACTTTCTGGATACGCCTAGTACTTGAAGAATTTTTATTTTTTTATTAAAATATAATATATTCGCTAATTTTCTCCAAAAAACTAGTGGTCAAATGACGACCTCTGTAGCCTAGTTGATAAGACACATGTCACCCATTCTGGGGGTAGTGGTTTCGATTCCCGTTGGAACCCCGATTTTGTTTCAAGGATTCCAGTCCAGTTTTCCCTTAAAGCTTGTTAAAAATATCTCTGGTTGGTTGGAAAAAAATGCCATATGGTAATATACCCACCAGGTTGTACTGTATACTCGTACAACAAGAGTGTATCACGATGCAGTACAATTAATCTTCCAGAATGTAATGAATACAACGAAACTGTAAAACAATCATCCAAAGATGCCAAAGAACATTAAGTGAACACCAAACACAAACATTTTTTTTAAATACAGTAGACTCTCGATTATTCTAAGTGGTAGGAAAAATAATGAACCGGATAATCTCCCACATGAAAAAAATTAAAACTAAAACTGTAAGTTATCATTCATACTTGTCTTTTTATTTAAAATATTTTTATTTTTCCCTCTTCGAATGATTAAGAAAGCTTTCAGCGTTATTGAAAGCACCACTAGTCTCTTATATGAGGGTAGCTTCTTCCTGATTCGTGTCACCAGTAACTGCAGATTAATTATTAATAAAGATCCCTCAGCAGCACCGATAAAGGTTTGAAGATTAATGGCGTTATGATAAACAATATCAGATATGCGGATGACACCGTTTTAGTAGCCGAAAACGTCAATGATCTCCAGGACCTTCTTAATCTTGTTGACGAGTCCGGTGAAAGAGTGGGTCTTACAATAAATGTCAGTAAAACCAAGTGGATGACATTCAGGCGGTTGGATTACAGTGGGTCAGTGTTGCGTTTGAACGGCCGTAGCGTCGAAAGGGTGGAGAAATTCAGATACCTCGGCAACATACTCACGCAGTCTCTCGACCCGGATGTGGAAATCAGGTGCAGAATTGAGGCAGCAAGAACTGCATTTAAAAAAATTAAGTCGCTCTTCTGTGATGACAACTTAAATTTGAAACTCCGTCAGATGATGATTAGATGCTATGTGTGGTCTGTTTTATTGTACGGTTGTGAAACATGGACCTTGAAAGTCCAGGCAATGAACAGACTGGAAGCATTTGAAATGTGGTTGCATCGTCGAATGCTCAAAATTCCCTGGACAGACATGGTGACAAATACCGAAGTCCTGAGGCGAGCTAGAGCTGACAGGGAGTTGTTGTCCACTATAAAAGTTAGAAAGATTTCATATCTGGGTCACGTGCTGCGTGGAGAGAAGTACCACTTGCTCCAGCTTATATTGAAGGGGAAAATCGAGGGACACCGGGGGCCCGGAAGAAGACAGATGTCCTGGCTACGGAATGTGAGGGAGTGGACCGGCATCCGGAGTGTAGAGGAGCTGTTCCGGGCGGCTCAGGACCGAGACGGATTCGCCGAAGTGATCGCCAACGTTGGGGGGACCCGACAGGGCACTTAAAAGAAGAAGAAGAAAACGTTGCACAATCTCTTCACAATTTAAAATGTGAATCATCATGTGAAGGAGGCGAGAATTGTATGCTTGAATAAACAATTATAGAGAATCGTTCTTTTTGCCTACCTCGCAAGGGTCACATCATGATAATGTGTATATATGCACAAATATTCTAGTTTTCCTGCTTCTGTGCTGGCATTTAAATTCTATGTTACGATAATTTTCTTTTTAATGTATACAAATATATCATAACGTCGTGTCTTTTGCGGGGTAATCAGAGAGAACAGATCTCCAAACTTGTATATCCAAGCACACATATATCGCCTCCTCCATATTCCTACATCTCGTCATGCACGATCTTCTATTATTCTTAGTACACTTTACCTTCTTTAGAAATCTGGACCATTCGGTCCAGCTACATTTTCCTCGATCTACCTCTTCTACGCACATCTCAAACTTATTGTATAATCGCTTAGTCATTCTTTCAACGTTCGTTCTTTCCACATATTCAAACCATCTTGAAGCCCCTTTTTTAATCTTACTTAAAACAACAATTTTATTTATGCGTTCATTAAAGTATTTTCAAAAAGATAAAAATTTGCATAAACCTCTGTGAATACAGCTCGCATCACTTGTAAACTTCTATGAATACAGCTCGCATCACTTGTAAACCTCTATGAATACAGCTCACATCACTTGTAAATCCTAAAAGTTTACTCTGCTTCAACGATCAACGAATAAAATAAGTTTTTTTGTTAAACTCATTAATCCTTACGGTTAATATCAGTAATTATTTTAATTCAGACTTTTTTCGTTCAATAACTTATGGTTTCTGTATTCATTTTTAAGTTCTGTATTTTACAAGACTTGATAGATACCTTAAAGCTGTTTGAATTTAACTTACAAGCTTATTATTTTTTTCTTTCTAATTTTGGGTTATATTGAAAATTAAAACCAAAAGCTTCGGGTCAAAGACTTTTAGGCTACAGAGTTCGCCAAGAATAGATCAAATGAATAAAATAACTATTTCATACAAATCTCAAGAGCTGAGCTAAATTAAACTACTGCTTTGAATATCTGGAAGGACAAATATATAAGAACAGAGAGTAAGGTTAAAATTAATAAAGCACGTGTGAGACCAATTATGACTTAAATAATCAAGAGTAAATACAACAAAAATAAAAAATATGCTCAGAACTAATGAAATGAAAAGTCAGCCATCGCAAGGAAAACGCTTCAAGAAACTCAACTATCCGAGAAATATGTGAACTATAATGTATTGCACAGAAGACATTGATGAGGTCATGTGGAAATAATGATAAAACAAGAGTTTCCTACGTTACAATATATTAAAATAACCACATGAAATCGTCCTTCAAGATGACCTCCGAAAATATTAAAGTCAGGTCTTTTAAAGAGAGGCTGTCGTTATAATATCAGATCACAGATCTAAATTTAGACCGAAAAGGATACAAAGCTGAAACAAATTTTAATGAAATTTGACATTTAAGTTGAATTTAAATAATCAAAGAGTTTTAAAATAAATGTTTGAAACAGAATGTCCGAGAGATATTTCGTTAAATGTAAAGTTATTTATAATTTAATCGTCAACATTTTGTTTCTAATCAAGGATTAATAAGGAAGTAATAAGGCAAACAAATTATCGGTATCGAATTTAAATTATGTCACCCAACTTGCCTTACTATACCAAGGATTGATTCAATACACCTAACTTGCAATACTCTAAGACCGATTCAATAAACCAAAATTTAATTCCACTCGAGATTATTGACATTGTACTCGTTACGCCAAACTCATCAAATTTGAATGAGTCATCAAGAATCCGAATCAACGGTTCTCAACTTGTGGAAAGCGAAACAAATTCAAGTATACGTGTGTGTAATAAATTATTCAAATTCAGGTATATGTGTTTGTAATAAATTATTCAAATTCAGGTATATGTGTTTGTAATAAATGATTCTAGTAATATTTTGATAATTCTTTTTTAAAAACTTTATTAAGGGTCTTTCAAATCGAGCGGTTTCTTTAATTCAATTTTTTTTAATTCTTGAATAAAACACACAATTTACTTTGATTTCAAAAAACTTTTTATTGGTCATTGAAGTATAATGTATGACATTTAAACATAAAAAAACAATATCCGCCAAATGTTCACCTCTTGCAGCTCCACAGATGTCCACTCTTTTGGAAAAAAATCGACGATACTTTGGCATAATTGCGGTTCTAACACACCAATAACGTAAAAAAAATTCGTCCTTCAGCTCAGGAATTGATTGGGAGTTATTCTTATAGATCTGGCTTTTTACGTGACCCCAGAGAAAATAGTCCAACAGTTTCAGATCATATGATCTTGGTGGCCAATTAACATCACCGTTTCCGGAGATTACAATACATAAAATAATTCAACAAGTTGAACGCGTTGTTGTATTATATACGACTCCATTTTTTAAATTTCATACATTACACATCTCAAATGTCACAAAACCCAGGCAAGTTCACGACGCCATCTGTGTTTTATCCAAGAATTAAAAAAATCGCTCAATTCGAAAGACCCTTTATATGAATATTAAAGACAACGAAAATGTACTTGAGCGTCCCTAAATACGCTAAAGTGGTTTTTCATCTTTAGGACGACACTTTTTATTGAAACATTGAAAAGATGATTGTAGACTTTAATTTCTTTTAATGGTACCTATGAAGTTCAAACACATTTGATGTAAAACCATAAACACAGCATTTAAAAATTTCTTACTAATTTTAGTAAAAATATTTTTTAAACCTTTAGAGTTGTAAATTAATAGACAATCACAACACTGTAGCTAAAGGATCAGGAGTATACATTTTATATGTACCGGCTTAATTAAAAAATAATGTAGTTAGATTTAAAATAAAATGAATTCACTATATACAAAAATATCATACATACTATAACGCCATTTCCCTATCTAGATAAGCAGAGAGGACAGAGCGTCAGACTTGTATCCTTCGCCTCTTCTAGATCCATATATTTTCTCATATAAATTCCAGTGAAATCTTTGTAACTATTTCAGCTAATAACTTTTAACCTTGTGGTTTCGATTTGCGGTAGATTCTCAATTTGACTCTAACAGTCGGACTAATTTTATTTTGAAATATTAATTCTGAAACCGCTATTTAACTACAATACCACCTTGTAAAACTGCTTGGTGAATGATTAGAACATGTCGATCATCTTAATTTTTTTTATTTATCAACTCTTTGTGCTTACTCGGATGTAGCATCTTGTCCATGATTAATCAATACCCTCAAAAGTATCATCTTTACGAGGTACATGGCAACGCGGCAATGCACTGGGCTTCCATGCGGAAGGTCACCGGTTCTAGCACCACGCTGTGCTCCTACAATTTGAAACATCGTTAAAAAAAAATCTAAAACACTCACATGTACCGCTGTCTTCGTCCCGTCGAAATTAGGAATTCCATAAAAAAAGCCTCCATCCTTGTCGGTTCGAAGCCCGACACTACATCCTCACACGTTAATCTGAGACTGTGAATATCATCATCATCACACCTTGATCATATTGGGGTAGGCTAGATAATATATATTTTAATTCCATCCTGTCACATATACTCGTATATCGCATCTGCCGCCACATCCATGCATCTCATTGATCGTTCGAACCCCGCGGTGTGCTACTCTCCTCGAATGATACAGGCATTTGTTTCATTTAGTATTCGGGGGCATAAAGATACCTGTGACTTCAGTTATATCTATCTTTTCGCAACAAACAAGGGAAAGCATGCCGGTGTGTTCCAATCACCTCACTTCAGTGTGCCATCGGATTCAGTACAGCGGTGTGGTTGTGAGATTGCTGGGGTGTAACGCCACACTCACTTAAATCGGAGAAAGAATAAAAAAAAGCTTAAAGTTCAGCTTGATTGCGAGCTTTTTTGCAAGTTCAAGATAGTCACTTACGAGTATATCAGAAAAAAATAGCCAAAATTAAATGACATATTTGATTAGTTCATTTTTAATTATTTTACACATGACAAGAAATACACACAATTTTCGAAAAAAAAAACAACAGGTAATTTGATTTGGACACACAATTTTAATGAATCTGAATTTGTTGCCTTTCATTTGTCGTGTCCCCAATAAACTAGGATTTTGCCTGTATCTCATTGAGAACATATATCATGAAAAAATAAATCGATAATTCTTTCCGATGTTTTATTACATTAATCCTCGTTTCACATTATCATCAACCTGACAAACAGTGACATTTAATTACATATGTTTACATCATGCGAATTAAACCCCTCACACTTCTTTACTCCAGACAGACCAAAACGTTCATCCCACAATATACCGCACATAATCACAAAAAACACCACGCTCAAGAGTTCACATAAACCTTTGCTACAAATCATTCCTCTTGCAAGCCCAATCATTCAAACTTCTGTCGCAATAACAATCGCGCTCCGATCGACTGCCTAAAATGTTTTCCTCCTTTTGCCTTTATTGAATTGGGCCCCCCTGGGCACCCCATTGTATGTCATGGGAGCTAAATAGGCATATTGTCTTTGGAAAAAATATGTTTTAACTCTAAGGATGGTGAATATTTGATCAGCTACCATGCGTGTCGTGTGTCTCTGCTGAGTCTGCATTTCCCCCTCCTCTCGATGATAGTAGTGAGAATAGACTTGAAATGTAAGTTGGCTATGTTCAGAACCCGATATTCAGTGAAAAGCTCCGCTGTGGGATACAGGGCAGGAAGTTTATTAATTATTTTTACAATCAATTTTTGGGAATCTGCAGTATATTGGTTGTATTAAGGTCCATCCCTCCCAAACTGTAAGAAACTGCCGACTGACATAAAGCGAAGTATATACTTTTAACAATATTTTCACTGAGCACATTTCGAATTATATGGAATATGTACCCTAGTTTTCTGATTTTTGTGCTCAAAGCGTTAATATGAACCTCCCAGCGAAGAACCTGATCAACAAAAGTGTAAAAACACTTGTTAAGAACCGATCAAATTTACTTCACTGTTTTCACAATTTTATGTTAAATTTATTAACTGAAAACGTTTTGATTTTTAGTCAAATTTGGATTTAAGTATGAAAACGTTAAGAATTGCTGATCGAAAGCAAGAGCGATCAGTGATTTTGATTAACGAAATTCACGCCACGACTACTGGGTGTGAGACGGTGACAAAAATGATTAATTTTAGCAGTAAATATTTAATCCCTGGAGCGTTAGCGTTGTATGATGAATATCAATCTTGAACAATTTAAAAAAATATTATTATAAGAGTATAGTGTAAAAAAATATTAGTCTTCCTAACCTATTTTTCAATTTCGCTTCGTTGTTATCGGTGAGGTGAGATTAGATGTTACTTTCACAGTGCTGATGTTCGTTTAAAATAATAAAACATTAAAAAAACAGTCTTTGTTTCAGGTATTTATTTTATATCTAACCTACTCTTACCTCTAGATATTTATGAATCTACTTAATTTATTACACATTTATAAGACACCTTTCCCTTCCTGTGCAAAAAAATCCATTCGTTCCAGTGATGTGTATTAAATACATATATAAAAATGAGCCATTTGAAATCGGAAAAATAAGAATATTCATAGCCAATCGCTTAAATCAATTAAATTTGAAGTCAAAAGTGATAATAATTGAAATTTAATTGCTGAAAATATGAAAAATAAAAAGATCGGACGACGTTCACAAAATGGGCAAAGCGACCACCTCGAACGAAAGCCGGCTGGCTACTAAGCGAGAGAAGCGAGCGAACAAAGATTCTGAGATATTTCTTGCGTTCCCATATACCGAAGTAGAGTGAGAGTGAGACGTGAATAGCGTCGCTTCCTCACCCATAGCGGTTTTTTTAGAATGAATATATTTACGTCACACACTGGTACACGTTTGATTGTATTGGTGAATTAATTACCGATTTTCACAAAATATTTTTTTTTATTTTATTTTGTTTATCCACTTTGCACGGATTTCTCCTGTTACACAAAGAGGGTCTGCTTCTAGCGTTAGCTTATTCGTTAGGAATAATATCAGCCAGGATTCTTCTCATACTGCTAGACGGTACCGAGAATATATCAACCGTGTCATTCAGTTGGTTCAATATCTCTATACCACGCGTGACTGAGTGTTTAGCCATGATATTCGTCCTGTAAGTTGGTATGTAGAACAGAGGGTGATTCCTTGCACGGATATATTTATTGGGTACATATAAACTTAGTGCTTCTATAATCGCTGGACAGTTAAAGTAACCTTGGAAAACCTTGGAATATCTCTGATTTGGCCGATAAGTGCTAATTATTATTAATATTAATTTTTCATTCAATGCGTAAATGTATTACGGAGGAATACCTAAAATCTGAACCCAGTATTTATTATATTTATAGAGATATTAAAGTGTTTAGAAGCAATGTATACTAGTTACACATCACAGGACAGGAAGGGTTAAGGAACACTTAATGTAATATGCAACAATTTCGCAATATCAATAGTAGCAAAAATGGCAATACAAAATAATGTGGTGGTGCCCACCTTGAATGGAAGTTAAACTTGAACTTAACAGAAGACGGATAAGAGTAAGATTAATGCTGTGGAGATGCGTGCACTAAGGAAAACTTGTGGAGTGTCAATGTTTAAAAATAGGCGTTAAAAAAAATCTGAAATTAATTGCGTGGATATAAAATGGACGTTTTAAGTAGGATCAACAAAGAAGCTTTAAAATGGTTTAAACACTCAGCGAGACAGAAATCAGAAATGCAAGCTGTGCGTGGAAAAGTAGACCGAAGAAAACGTGACTTGACCAAATGGACCAGATTTTGAAAGAAGGTAAAGTGAGTATACAGATAATAGAAAATTGTGCATGATAATATGTATGAATGTGGAAAAAGTGAAAGTTTTGAGCTTGAATATAAATGTTTGGAGATCTGTTATCTTTGCTTACCATGCAGTGGACACGGCGTGATGATATTTATGTATTATATAATATTACTATCACTTGCGAAAATAAATATCCAAAAAATAAATTGTCATTCATAAATGAAACATTTATACCTTTCAATTCTTACACTCAATTTATTTTATGATGGTAAAAATGTGTTCTAGTCCCGAGTTAAAACGCCCTTAAGGAGAGTGTTCTCTGAACGGCGCTAAATAAATTGTACTTTAATTATTTTTCTTATAAATGATCAATAGTGAAATTTCCCCATCATCCAGCTACACTACTATCAAGGACAAATCCCATCCAGTGAGATCTACATGGTGTTCCAAACAAATATATACACATTTTGAATGATTGTAACTAAAAAAAAATATTTAAGTACGAGTATATCTAAGATTAAAACTCCAAATTACAGAAGACAGACGTAAAATAACTTTTCTCGTTGATAATGTGGAATCGCGAACATCACGGTTAATTGGTTTTGGTATTTGGGAGCATTCCTATTAAATAGCTGCTCTCAATTAATTTACTGTTAACGATTGTGTACCACGAACTAAATTTTAGAATTTTCAAAATAGTTCATTAGCGTGAAGTCTGGTGATCGCGGGGTATATTCAATACTACATCTACATCCATTCCATCTGTTCGGCAAATTTTCATCAATATATGTCTTCACATCACGATGGTTGTGGGAAGGGTGCATCTTGCTAAAATATGAGTCATCATTATCCCCAACTTTCTCAGGTTTGACAAACTCCTGTAGGAAATAAAACATGTATGTATTTTAAGGACACTACACTCAAATATCATTATGTTTAAGGGCACGTCTTTTACCGATATGGATCGAATTTAAAAAGTTTCTTCTCTACTTATGCCAGACCAAAGTTATTTGTTTTATTATTGTATTGTATTACGCTTTCGTTGTACATATAGAGTACAGCCTGGAAGACTGATTGCTATGTGGCAATATATTCCAACCAGCCAGAAAGATGTCAAAGAGACCTTATTATGAAAACCAGACTCGAAAACTTTCTTTTTAACTGAGCTTCAACGGAAATCGAACCTGTAACCTCCGAGTTGGGAGATATGCGTCTTACCAATTAGGTCATCGCAGTAAAAGGGAGAATCACTACGTTATATACAATAAATTGTCCGTTTTTTTATTTAACAATGTAAAGGAAAATAATACTACGACATATTTCGTTTTTTTCGTCAAACCAACTCAGAATATGGCATTCAAAACACCTATCATTTTAAAATAAACAAAACTATACAAAAACATATGTAACGATGTGTAATTTGGAACAAATAAGAGAACAGTACTCTAGAACATAATTAATATCCTAGAAATTTCTAAAGACTCTTTCAGTCTAACATTTTGAAAGTTTCGCGTTGTTAGCTCACAGCGGCATATCGCAATGATCGAGAAACAGAACCTCTCTTAAACGAATTAAGCCAAACAAAAGTGCTGATTTCTCAAAGTAGGAAAGTTCAAAGGCTTCTTCAACCTTCCATGACACAACATTGAATATTTTAATATACAACAAACGCCGCAAAACTTCGGCAGTGCGTAAAATTTTAAGGAAAAGACAAAGTTTTTTAACCGAAAATTTATTTTCTAGCATGAAGCGAGTCGGAAGGCAGATTGATTAATGGTACGAAGTATCAAATAAGTATTTCGGAATATCTTTAATCACCGTAATACTTCGTTAGCTTTGTTGCGTTGAACCTTGTAGACTTGCTTGGATTCATTATTTTTGCTTTTGAATAAATAAACGACCGAGTTACGGAAATTTTGTTCGTTAGATGTTGATTAAACATTTTAAAATTTAAAAAATAGAAGCCTGTCGGGGAAGCGGCCTTGTTGATGGCACAGTTAATAAAGATTTCAAGTGAATACTTTAGAATATTAAGTCGAAACTTTTTAGAAATCAAGAAGCATTCATTTAATGTTGTGTTTCGTCAATTAAAATGATAACCTTGATAATCACTAATGAAAGGTCTCCTTTTTAAACTTAAGGAAGCGATACCAGGTAATTATAAAAACAAATTACAACTGTATATTTGTGTCTGAATTCAAGAAAATAAAACACAATAAAATAAAATTTAAACTAAACCCCTCAGTTGATTGCCGTCGAGTTTTTGATGTTAACAATTAAATAATACAGGAGGTTTCCAAGCAAAACATGGAAGGCTATAAAGGAATTCAAATCCCAACCATCATAAAACTTGTATTTAAGAAAAAAAACGTCTAAACTCGACATTTGTATGTTAAAACTCAAGTCCTAATGTGTCCAGCCTAAAAAAGTTAGTATGGACAGATTTGACAGCAGCCACGAAGTCTGTTGTTTCTTAATATTGAGAAATGTTAAAAATTTACGTTCCTTTCAAAAGACGGGAAAAGCCCTAGGCTGCCGGATTTTCCCTTCTTTTAAAAGGGACAAAATAACTAAGAATTGGTAGTGGGCAGTACTTCAGGAACACAACAAGTCTTGGACCCAAAACATCCCTTATATGATCACCAGAAAGCAATATTGTGATTGAAATTCAGGAATAGTTTCATGAAGACAGTGTAGGATACCTACCTAGTAAATAAATAATTGTCAAAATAATAAGTGAATTGTTAAAACACAAATTAATTAAATTAATTATTGTTAATAATAAACATACCGGGTCAATGACCGATGAAGTATTCATAGATTGCTACACGTCAAGAACGGCGACAATGTTTACTATTTTTGTAGTACCCGCGATTTGTCTAGCCATCTCCAAATACAAATAAATAAGCTACCGCCAATTCACGTGCCAGAGTGAGACGGAGCATGTAGCGCGAACTGGTTCACTCATTTGTATAAAACACCTGCGCTCCGAGAAATAAAGATACTTTTATTGTCATCCATTCAACTGTCAAGACTTATTATTTATCGCCCGTTGTCACTTTCGCTTTTTTATATCCGCATTCCTGAGTCTATATTTATTGAATATAAATCAAGATCATCATGACTTATAAAGATAAGCAATCCGCTATATTGATGATTCTGAACGAGAAGTAACGCAGAATCAACTAAAACGAAGAGCGATGTCGATATCAAAATCATCAGCACGTCCTAATAGGACACACGCTACATTGATAACGACCATCGTTACAACAGTATTATTCGTAGAACTGATAATTCCTCCGAATAAAGTTCGTATTTCAAAGTGATAAAAAAAACATCTAATGACTGGATGGAGCTCTCAAAAAACATGACACCTGGAGAACTGCCTTGATAACGGAAGAACACTCTGAGTAAGGGTAGCTAGAGATGCAAGGTGATCATCTTAAGATGGGGTTTCTTAAAGCAAAGAAGTAATAAATATGACTATTGGGATACACAATATATACTGGTTTGTTCGAATATCGAGAATTCATGCTCCGGGCAGAATCTGATTGATTTTAATGATTAAGTGATATGTTGCCCCTTTCCACTGGAAGCACGTAGCATGGTTAATAATTGATAGTCCGGACATGGAAATTCAATGAGTGTTCAATGAAAGACAGATTAAAGAGTCACTGAAATTATCAAGTGAAGGATCTTACAGAAACCAGAAAATTGGTCACCAGACGTGGATGTCTAAAGGTAAGTACGTTTGTCTGTCCCCGCTTTCATTATAGCAGAACAATGTATTGAATATTATATGAGGGAGTATTTTATTAACAGGTTTAGTTTAGACTTATTTCTAAAGTGCCAGTCACCCCGTTTAGAAATACTCTAGGAACAAAATACCTTATCTCTTTTTTTGAGCTACTTTAAGTGAAGGGTCGGGTAGGGTGGGAAATTGATACGTGTGATGTTTTCAATTATTTGCTAACTAGAAAAGGCTTCGCTTTATAAGGGCTCAGACACGAGGCAATCCGACGGTAAAGCACTTAACTACCTGCTGATACATGCGAAGCTGGGAACTCTTATTTCTCAAATAGATAAAAGCTATTAGGTATCTCTACTTTTTTCCCATTTCGAGAAGGAAAATTCTTCCCTTTACTTTTATGATTTGAAACACTCTTTGTGTTTTGCACTAAATATGACTATTTATATTCGTTTACAGAAAATACCCAATATTTTCTGTCCATAAAATAACGAGAAATATTTAAAAAAAAAACTATTTATACAGTATTTAATTATTTGTATATTTGATAAGATATTATAATATGTTGCAGTACGTTTCTAATAATTTTTCATAGTAATCATTATTTTGTTACATTTCTTCCAGGATCATCTTAAGAAATACAGTTATTTTTATTTTATTTTTCATTTTATTATAATGCACGATATTTTAGTAGTCATCAAAAAGTCTTAAAATAGAATTTCGTATACGCATGAATATAAATACAAATTATAATCAATTGTCGACCTCCATTTCCTAGTTGGTAAGACTCGGATTCTCTATCCAGGGATTTCAGGTTCAATATCTGATGGAACCCAAAGAAATAATAATATGCTTAAAGGGTAACAGGCTGTTTCAAAACTTTGCACAATAGTATTGTAATATTCACACGGACTAGATGTGTGCGAGTGTTGTTGCCTGTCCATGAGCAGTTTACACTTTAGTCTTTTTTAATTATTTTTTCTAGTTTGTTGGAAGAGATTATCGCATGGTATAAATCAACTAGGTTATACTGTATATAAGTAAAGTGAAATATAACAATATACACTTACACTGTCCACCAAAAAAAGGTTCAACATATCATGCATTGATACATTTTTGGTACTATGTGTATTTCACTTATGAATATCTATTTAAATGAAAACCTTTATTTAAATTTTTATCTTTAAGCAAATGGCCAAATATTTTTGTAGTAGTTTTTTTATGAACTCTGTATTGAAACGAAGTATTTTGTACCAAGACGGTCTCCGTGACTTAGTAGGTAAGACACCTGTCTGCCGACCCATTTTTACGAGTTCATTTCCCATCTAGTTTACACTTAAGTTCTCTTTAACATTTGGCTGGTAAGATGGAACAAATTACTACAAGGTAACAAGCACGCCAGATTATAATGTGTACAGCGAAAGTGTAATACAATACAAATTGCGCTATTCTCGTTAGTATAAATATTTTTTTAAATTTACTTTCCTTCTTTTTTTTAAAGGATAAATATGACCGAAGTCATAGCTATCATTACCCTCAAACACTAAGCGGAAAAGGTGGCTGTGTCGATCGAAGGAAGTAGCACAGAGTGGGGTTCGAACCGACGACCTTCCGTACAGAAGTCCAGCGGGCTACCTAGCGGCCATGCACCTCTTCGGTATGATTTTTTTTATTATCTTGTTACTTTTAAACTTGTACTTACGTTGACCAAAAAATAAAGAATTTTTTTTAGAAAATTTAATGAAAAGATATTCGAATCTAACTTTACATTGTTTCAAAAACCTTCACACTTATAAACTCCACATTTCAAATGAAGCACAAGTAAAAATATATTGTTTAATAGTGACGGCGTTAATACTTTGAAGGTTTAAAAATATTATAATTAGTTTAATCAAACACTATTTATTCCACTAAACATAATGGTATAACCCTACAGGTTTCAAAGTTTTCACCTTATTTGTGCTCCCCTGATGATGAGGGGAAAACTTTGAAATCGGTACGATTGTACCATTTTAGCGAATGAAATTTTAGAACAAAGTAATGTAATAAGTTAAACTTTAAGAACTGTATGACGCGTATGGGTGTAGAAGATATGAAATATATTTATTGAGATAGGAAAGCCTGGCGATATGTCTTCTCTGCGTATCCCAGAAAAAAAAACAGCATGATGGTGTGTGTGAAGATTTAAGAAGTTTAAAAATTTTATAAATAATAATTGTTTTTCATTTTTGAAGTGAAAAAAGAAAAAATCCACAAACAATTAATGCCCTAACAAATCATTTTGTCTTAAAAACATGTTTAATTTCTTCAAGAATATGAAAACAAACTTTACTTTAAGTGAGTTAATTCAAAAATTGTTGACGTGTCAAGTTGATATTATTTTATCAGTTGATTCCATAAAAAGTCGTGAATTTCGTCCATTAATAAATTCTGACAGAGCCAAGTGCCCAAGTATTCCATCCCCTTCGCTTGTCTTTCCAAGAAAACGTTTATTTCCGGATAAACTGAAATATTTTTTCTTTTCTTTTCCATTCAATGCCAAGCCCTGTAACAGATCAAAATATAAAGAATAATGTGAATTTTAAACGACTTTTTTCCCTTACAAATAATTTGAATATGAAATGAAGATTTCTGAAAATTAATATTTCATATTTCTTCAGAATGCTGTTTTGAATTTTTTTGAAGAAAATTGAAATGTACAATAATATACTGAAAATATTCGAAATCAGTGAATCCTGAAATTAACCTTTATATTTTTTTATCATAAATTGCACAAAAATAATTGTTAAGAAAAATAATTGAGAGTTGAGAATTTCAAAATGTAAGTATTATTCTAATATTTCATGACCAAGTTAGTAGAATAGCTGTCGTTCAATTCAGGTGTTGTGGGTTTGATTCTCGTGGAAAACCAGTATTTTTAAATGAATTTCACTTATCTTTTTAAAAAAATTCTAGTTGGCTGAAAGAGATTTCCACATAGCAATCAGTCCGCCAAAGTATACTGTAAACAACAAGAATGTAATACAACATGAACATATGAGGTATATAAGAATTCAATCTACATTTTACGTGTTTTGAGTTATTAACGAAAAATAACATCGCTTTGTGTTGGCTTTTATATAATACTAGTTGCATGAAATACTAATATATAATATAAAATACTAATATAAAATATAATACCCATGAAATATTCACGGAAGTACAACAAATTCTACATTTATGAAAATATATATTCATAAATGTAAAATTTGTTTATATACTCGTATATCATTTATACATCGTCCCCTTTTACACCGGTTCAAAAATTGTTAGCCAGGTATTTAAAATTCGTTCAGTATCACGGACCTACCGAGATTCAAATTTCGAATTACTTTCGGAGAGAATCCAAGTATTCCTCTCTCGTTCTTTTGCATTCAAAATTCAATTCCCGTTTTCTTTCTTTGACGACAACCATCGTATGGGTTTTGGCCTATTTATACTATGATAATATATAACATTTTTGAAAACAGACTCTCAATGTGAAACAATCATTCTAATATTTTTTGAATGATTAGGGTACTTATAAACCATATCATCACCTAGTTTCCCTTCTGGGAAAGGCAAAGAGGCCAGAGTTTCAGACTTGATTAATCTCGACACACATATTTAGCCACTTCCAAATCCATATGCCTTCTCATACAGCTCTTACAATTACTCTTTCTTCTAACGTTTCCTTGTTTCAAAATTTCATTGACTTGATCAACTTTCCTTGGTCTTCCTCTACCACGTCTTCCGCTTACATTTTCACTGCATATTTGTTTTATTCGTCTTTCTTTATTTGTTCCACATGCCAAAACATACTGAGTCCTTCTTTTTATCTTACTCAACACATCAGCAGATGTGAACGGTTTTGCTTATAAACACATTAAGTAATTTTGATAAATTACTAAATGTGTTTATAAGCATTTTTCCATGTCATTTATTTTTTTGGATTTTATTTCTCGTAATTTTAACCCTTTTGAATTACAAATTTCATTATTTCTTTCGGTATGCAATGTAATACCCCAATAGGCTGCTGTCAAGAAATCTCATTTATTAAAAAAAAAATATACCTAAGCTGAAAAACAGGAGGCTAACGATAGTACTTTCTATCCAATATTTTGGAATTGTATCTTCGAACAACTTATAATGCTGAAAGAATCTGTGAAGATAAATCTCAAAAAATGTTCATGGTTTCTAGCATCTCTGGAAACATCCCAATATCTTCTTCCTCTCAGTATCATGTCAGGTCCCCCCAACGTTGACTATCACCTGAGAGTAGGTATCTTTCTCCCCGGCAGCCCGAAAAAGATCCCCAACGCTCCTTACACCAGTCCAATCATATACTCGTATATTGCGGAACCAGGAGATTTACCTATATGACACTACGAATACAAATACTATTGATGCCCTTAATGGTAAGATGTCAGTCATCCCCCAAGAATTTTTGGTTCGATTCTCGATACTACATGAAAAAAAAATGACTCGCAATATGGTAAAATAGTTTTATCTAATAACAATATTTACGTGCACAAGACGTGTGCAATTGCGCAGTATTACCAACACGTACGATGGCAACCTGCGAAGTGACCACTCAAAAATTTCAAAGTGGGAAAGGACTCAATGAAGGGAAATTGGGAGGTTCAGTCGATAGAAAACGCTAAAGCGGAGTTTAAGCTCGCTCTATAAATTAGTATTGTCATGCCAGTCTGGTTCCCTAGACAACACAACCTGATATCATCCCCCGTTGTTTCGTCAAGAAGTCATACAAATGTAAAAACACCCCATTGTAACTTGACCTCTCACCCCTCACCCACGGGGTAAACGCTTCTCAACCCCTAATGCCTTATTGTGTATATAAAATAAATATTAAGTGCACCAATATTCCTCATACTTACTTCAAATACAAACACAGTTTAATCATCCATAAATACCATCATGCTATTTCCCTGTTGAGGTAGGCAGAGGAAGCAGAGAGCCAGGTTTTCAAATCTCAACAAACATATTTCGCCTCTTTCACATTCATAAATCTCCTCATATAGCTGCTACGATTTCTTTGACTTTTAATATTTCCTTCTCTCAAAATATCATTCACTTGATCCAAACATACTTTCCTTGATCTTCCTCTACAACGCCTTTTACTCACATTTTTTGGTTTTCTTATTCTTTCTTCTTTTATTCATTCCACGTGCCCAAGCTTCCCCAATAGATCAGCCTCATGTTGGTTCAGGACCAGAAGGCGTGGAGATGTATCATCCGCACAATATTCAACGAGTAAAGAACCACAACGCTCAACCATGGACAAATAACTAAGAAGAATAATATAATGTATTTGATATGTAGTTTTAACTTCTCTTAAAATAGTTGGCGACATTTTTTTTAATGTATAGTGTGTATATTTTTTTAGGCTATCCCAAAAACTGTATACACCATTTTTGCACCGTGCCGTTTACATGAACTTGCTGCAGATTTTTTTTCTCTTCACGCATATTCCAAGATTTGAGGAATAAAGACGAATTTTATATTTTGGCAAGATGGTGCAGTTTTCTACTACCATAGTTATGATGACCTACATAATTTGTGAAAAAACAAGAGGTTATTAAATTTTGACTTAAAATTTCAATGGATTTGGGTTTGTTGCCTTTCATTTGTCGTGTCCCCAGTAAACAAGGCTTTTGCCTGTATCTCACTGAGGACATCTATCATGAAAAAATAAATCGACACTTCTTTCCGATTTTCGATTACACAAAAACAAAACCCCGTGGCACTTTCTCATCAACGTGACAAGCAGTGACACTCAATTACAACTGCAAACGAGGGCCTATCTTGATGGTGCACTTTCCTACTATCATAGTAATGAGGGCCTATCTTGATGGTGCACTTTCCTACTACCATAGTAATGAGGGCCTATCTTGATGAAAATTATCCGAACAAATCATTTGAACGTAGATGTAACATTGAATACTCCCCGCGCTCACCAGACCTCACGTCAATGAACTTTTTTATGGTGACTTATCAAAAATAAAGTTAATGCACAAAACCGTCAACAGTTAATAAATTGAGAGTAACCGTTTAAAAAGAATGCGCCCAAATAATTAAATAACTTACTCGTGATGTTTATAATTCCAAGTTATCAGCAGTATAACTATTTATTTGAGAACTTGCGACAATCATAATAGTTTGTCTTCCTTAATTTGAAGTTTTAATCTTAGATGTACCGTAATAAATCTTAAATTTATAACCATTCAAAGTGCGTATACTTTTTTTTGGGACAGTATGTAATTATATGCAACCTTAGTACTAGGCATTTTTGGGACATTATGTAATTATATGCAACCTTAGTACTAGGCATTTTATACTTAATTAGAAAAACAAATCATTGGAATGTTTATGTTACACTATTATTAAGAAGCTATTTTAGATTAATTAAAACAAATTGGGTAAGATAATAAATAAATAAATAAATACAGATTTATTGATAGCAACATAGTATGTACATAATGCATTTAGATATATTTCAAGAACACATTAAAAAGATAATACATAAATAAACAGAAGCTATCAAAAGGTCTGGGCTCATCTAATGCCAAGATACACCCCACCAATATAGGTTGAGCCCAGCCACGGGGACACCAGATGTTTTTCACCCATGAACCACACCCTTGAACATGTAGAATAAGAGGAGAAAAAAAAACACAGAAAATAAATATTGGTGTGAGCATAAGTTGTGTCCGTTTTTTACCAATTTAAAAATGAGCACCAAGTAAAACAAAATGGTAAAGGTTATATGTCATTCGAAAGAAAATTTTCTGCTCTACAAGATATTGTGTTTGCTTTTACGTTACATATATTATTTTATTTGATTACAAGCCTTCAAAATGGAATGTTAAGTAGACGAAAGTGGGCATTTTCGAAACCTCCTTCTGTTTGCGTTCAATCGAGGGAATAAATCTGCCAAAGCTGCTCGTGATATTTGCGAAGTATACGGTGAAGATGCTATGAATGAAAGGACAGCTCTTCGATGGTTTTTGCTTTTTAAAGACGGTAATTTCGACCTGAAAGACATGTAGCTTTCCGAACGACCAGTGGACTTCGATGAGGACCGCTTTAACCATATTGTTCATGAAGATCCCTTTCAGAAGGAGGTGTCGAAAATACTCACTTTCGTCTACTTGACATTCCATTTTGAAGGCTTGTAATCAAACAAAATAATTTATGTAACGTAAAAACAAACACAATATCTTGTTGAGCAGAAAATTTTCTTTCAAATGACGTATAACATTTACCAATTTGTTTTACTTTTGGTGCTCAATTTTAAATTGGAGAAAAACGGACACAACTTATGTTAACACCTAATAGATGAAAAAAAAAGTACATTCAAGAGAGAAGACATTAAAAGGTCCGGGCTCATACCCCAAACATTCCCCCAGCTGAGATATACCCCACCAATGCAGGGCGAGCCCGACCGCAAGGGCATCGGAGGGCTTCCAGCCTACACCCCCGCATATCTAGCATATATTAACACTTGCCACCCTGTGATGGATATCGAGTGACCAGGACTTATATTTTATTTGATTATTCGACGTTTTAATACACAATAAAATGATGTTTATAGCTAATTACAAAAAATAACCTAGCAGATTTTGCATAATTTTAATTAAAAATATAAATTTTTACTGGACGCTTAGCGTCCAGCACCGTGGTTGGCGGATTTTTTTAGCACAGTAAAGCAAGTGTTAATAAAACCAAAGTATCCGATTTGAAGCAGGTACTGTGTTAAATAAGGTCATATCACGTACACGATTCAGGCATTTTCTCAACATACATTTAGAGAATTAAGGTGAGAGTATTTTTAGCCCGTGTTTTTAATAAGTTGAGAAACTTTAAAGTATGACGTCGCGTGACAAGTACTTCGGCGCGCGTACGTGACGCTGGCTTAAGTAGTAATCCGAAACGAAAATAGATTAGTGTCAGCTAATCCAAGGAAATTTGGAGACAAAGTAAATACAAAGGCACTATTTAAAATAAATAGCGGCACCTTTCAAGGCTTTTTTAATTGTAAAAAACTCTCTTACCTGTCTCGAAATCCTGACGATAACAAAAGTTCATTTATTTTAATAATAAGCTGCTGATTTTTATATACAAATGACAAAAATAACATCCCCGGAAATAAAGGAAATTTGTTTTTGCACTTCATTGAACAAGGTTTTTTGTAAGCAAAAAATAAAACTAAAATGACGTGTAGGAAAATAAGATTAAGTAAGTTCATAAATTATAATATGTTTATTTATTTATTATAACATATGACAAGAAATATATATTAATTTGCGAAAAAAACAACAGGTAATTTAATTTGGACATACGAGTACATTATTTTAATGGATCTCGGTTTGTCTCCTTTCATTTGTCGGATCCCCAGTAAACTAGACTTTTGTCTGTATCTCACTGAGAAATAAGATTAGTTAAGTAATAAATTTGTATATAGGTATAGCCTTGACAAATATTGGTCCAGTACATTATAATACTTTGCTTAAAAAAAAAAGGTTTTTTGTTAGCATTTTTATACCTTTATCATTTTTGCCAGCCTAGCTGGTAAGGCGCTAGTTTTCCAGACCGAAGGTTGCGGTTTCAAATCTTGGATGTTGGAAACTATTTTTAATCAAATAGGTTTTCACTTAGGAGCTCTTCAATATTTTTCGTGGTTATAGAGGAATTTTGTTGCTAATTAAAGAAACTTTGTTTATGATCGAAAATAGCCATGTGGCTAGTGTGTACAACAAGAACTCTTATATAGAAAAAAATAAGCTATTCAAAGCAATTTTAATTGAGATTTAATGATTTTATGTACCGTATTAGCCCGACTATAAGGCGAGGTTTTTATTTTAAAAGGCAACACGTAAATAGGGAGGTCGCCTTATATTCGAGTCACAAAAATAGTGGGTAACAATAAATTCACTACTCGCGTTTAGTGAAATGTCAACATTGTAATGAGAGCGTTCAAAAGGCGTCATTGTTTACACATGCGTAGTAATTTCTGACCGTTTTTGAGCTGTTTTTTTGTACTGTGCTTCGTTTTGCATCTTTGCTACCTAAAAAAATATTATGACTGACCATATTGAAAGACGAGGAGCTCGAAAAAATCAAGTGAATCAAGGAATACGCAGAAGCTATGATTCCAATTTTAAGGTTATGGTGGTGTGTGCTGCAGAAACAACCAACAACTGTGCGGCTGCCATCAATGGATTCAAAATGTGTTGCATATCCAATAAAATGGACGGTGCTGAAGATGATATTTTGTAGGAAAATATGATTGAGGATTCTGAAGACGATAATATCACTGAAGATGAGACTGATGCTGAGGATGCTACCTATATAGCCATATGTGAATCTGGCTGATCTGATTAGCAACTGTAGTTGGACTTTTTTATTTCTTCTTTTCATGTTTAAACATGTACTGTACTATTATCTGGATACTTTGTTTTAATAAATATTTTTCGTTAAACATTTTTCATTTTATTTTTCTTAATATTATAATGGTGAGGTAAATGTTTTTTTCCTCCAAAAAGCAGATTAAAAAATAGGGGTCGCCTTATAATCAGGGTCGCCCTATAGTCGGGCCAATAAGGTAAGTCATTTAGTATTATTCTTTTGCTCTAAGGTAATAAACTCAATGTTTGTTCGAGATCATTTTATTTAATATCAATTGTAGGAATGCCTACTTTAAATTAAATAAATCTCATAAACTTATGATACACTCTTTCAACCGCTCTTATATGAATATCATTGCAAGGGGACCAAACAGTGGAATTATATTCAAACTGACTACTTACTAGTAAAGTTTACTACACGTATAATGTAAACGTCTTTATTGAAGAAAAATCCTTGGTTATTTAAAAAAAAACAGATGCGTGAGACTCAGTAGAAGTGAAACTTCTTAGCTCCTAGGAAAAGTTGATTTTATGTATTGCTTTTTTCCATTTGTCAACGATTTTCTTAGGATTAGGAAATGGTTATGTGGAATTTAAATCTCTTAATTAAATAAAAAAATATTATTTTTCTTATTTTTAATAACAAATAACAATAGTTTTAATAATAAATAATAATTTTAATAAAAATATAATACACTTAATAATATTAAATTTATATTTCAAAATATTAAATAAATTAATATTTTTATGCTATTATAAATTATTAAATTAATTATTTATTTATTATTTTATTATTTTTATAATATTATTTTTATTATATTATCAATAATATATAACAAATAATTTTATTATATTATTAATGAATTATAATATAATAATGATATAATTATTCATATTAAAATAACATGTATATATTTTTAAAATTATATATAATAAATTAAATAAATATTAAATGAAACAAAATAAAATAATTTACTTTAAAATAAAATTAATAATAATTAAATACAATATATTAATATAAAAATAATATATAACCAAAAATATTATATTTTTTTATTTTTAATAATAAATAATAATCATTTTAATAATAAATAACCATTTTAATAATAATATAATACACTTAATACTAAAATAATTATTAATATGAAAATATATAATAATAAATTATAATTAAATTAAATATTTCATAATAATAAATGATAATTTAATAATAATAAAATAATAATATAATACACCGTTTCACTTTTCGTGACGTTCAGGCCATTTTATCCTACCGCGCCTATAGAAATTTCACTTAATAAAATACGGATTTTTTCCACACATTTTACGTACAAGTCACTTATGATACGCAGTAATTAATTTTCATTCTCCGCTTTAGATAAATGATTGGCCGACAATATTAAAAAAATTAAATTTATTTTTCAATTGGATAAGTTATAGTTACCTGCCGCCTCGTTAGAGACGGGCGATTTTGTTAATTAAAACTTTGTATTGAAAATTAATATCTCAAACTTTGAAAAATGATCTTTTACAATTCCAATTAAATATCATTAAAAGAATACTGATACTTAAAATTCTCGAGGAAATTAATTTCAACTTCGAAAGAAAGTCGGTAAAGTTTTCTCATTTGACGAGAGGATTTTTTTTATAAAATTTCTGATTGAATAAAATTAAAATAATATAAAAATAATTAAACAAAGAGATTTCAAAATTTTAATTGTGCCAAAAATATATCATTAAACAGTTTATTTAACCCGTAAAGTCGAGTCAAGATATAAATTTAAAATAATAAGAGACGCTTAATCAAATTTAACACCACGACAACGCAGTTTACAATTCTCTTCACTTTTATTTGAAAATTTTGATAAATAAACAACACTAGGAAATAATGCAAAGATTTTTTTATGTTTCATTGTTTTTTTCTATCTTCATTATAAAGTAAAGTGTAAAGTCTTTCGGAGTGTTGTACTGCATTATTTGACTTATGATACCAAGCAAATAACGCAATACAACACTCAACAACTGATACGAAGAACCGCATAAGCCTAAAAAATGTTTAAAGTTATTCTCAAGTCCTGTGGTATTAAAAGCCCCAAATAATCTGGTCCAGTATTTACAACGGAACATCGTGTTAGCAACATACTCTCTGGGAGGCGGGGATCACTGATTTTTGACAAGTAGTATAAATAATTTGCGTAATTTAAACATGTTTACTAAGCTGCTACTAATAAATGCTCATAGCAAAGCAGCTGCATTTGTTGTACACATAATTCGGTCCCATGCAAAGATATTAATTTTCAATACAAAGCTCGGTGAGATGCACACTAGCAGTGAATAACAAAATAATAGAGCAAGTGATGGAGTTTAGGTATCTTGGAGTCAACATCGGTAGCAATGGAAATCTGTATGATGAAACCTTGAGACAGGTCAATAAGGCGGCTGCAATATCGGGATGCCTAAAAACACCGGTGTGGAATAATAAACACATGAGAATAGACAGTATAGTCACAATATAGAAGACATGTGTGAAACTGATAGCCACCTACGGAGTAGAGACCAGAGCAGACACATCTAGAACAAAATCTCTCCTGAGAACCTCGGAAATGAAAACACTGAGATGTATAACCGGAAACACACTAAGAGATAGAATCAGAAAAACCGAAATAAGGAGAAAGTGTAGTACGGAAGACATCGTCAGGTGGGGAAGACAACGAAGGCGATACTGGAACAAGCATGTAAACAGAATGCAAGACGACAGACTTCCACGTGTCGCTCTTCAAGGGAACCCAGCCGGAAGAAGATTACCGGGAAGACCTCCGAAGAGATGGCGTGACAGCTGGCAATCCACGTCACAAGAAGGTCAACAAGCGGAACAAACAGATCATGATCTATAGGAAGAGGACGAAGAAGAAGATATTTCGGTCTATTGCCATGTGATAATCTTGTCCAATAAGTAACAGATGTGCAATCAAATCTTTAGTGAAAATCAGACTGGAACCATTTCTTAAAAATCTGGATACTAACAGGAATCGAATCCGTAACTCTCAGTTGAAAGCCAAGCGTCTTACTAATTAGGGCACGGTAGTCGTTTATTTAAATAAGAATAATAAAAAAAAGAACTTAAAACAGTTTTTACCTAAATAAAAACGTAGAAAAATAATGAATAGCTGATACTTATTGTCTATTGACATTACTAATTCAGAATATTTAACAATACATTACTTTTTCATTCCACTTGTTACATTGATAATCGTTACGCCTATTTCTATATTATATCCCGAGGAAGCGCTTTTCCGCCTGAAGATATGAAATACGAGGATTAATGTAATAAGTAAAATAGAAATGTAATTTACTGTAAAATAATCTAATAATATGGTGTTTCAGAAAAATAGACTGAAATATGTTGTTTATAGTTAAGGCATTAACATTGTGGAGGTTTAAAGACATTGTAATTTATTTTTATCAAACACTGTTAAAAAAATAAAAAATAATAAAAATAATAAAAAAGTGGAATAAACAGTGTTTGATAAAAATAAATTACAATAGACTGAAATCGTTGGTCAAGTTAATGATTCACAATAGACAGGTGCTAAACATGAAGGAAAAATGAAAATGAAAAAAAATGTTATTCAAACCAATCCGAAATTTAATTCACCAGAAATAGAGTAGGCCACAGAAAAGCATGTTTAAAACAACTTTAATAAGAATAAACAAAGGGCAGTTTATAGAGCTTCGTTTAGAGAGCATTCTCCTTTTAACCCTTCCTTCCCTGTGATGTGTAACAAGTACACATTGCTTCTAAAAACTTTAATATCTCTATAAATATAATAAATACTTGGTTCAGATTTAATGAATTTCTCCGTAATACATTTACGCATTGAATGAAAAAATAATAATAATAATTAGCACTTATCGGCCACATCAGAGATATTTTGTGAAAATCGGTGATTAATTCACCAATACAATCAAACGTGTGCCAGTGTGTGGCGTAAATATATTCAATCTAAAAAACCGTTATGGGTGAGCAAGCGACGCTATTCACGTCTCGTTCTCACTCTACGTATATGGGAACGCAAGAAATATCTCAGAATCTCAGTTCGCTCGCTTCTCTCGCTTAGTAGCCAGCCGGCTTTCGTTCGAGGTGGTCGCTTTGCCTGTTTTGTGAACGTCGGCCGATGTTTTTTTTTCATGTTTTCAGCAATTAAATTTCAATTTTTATTACTTTTGACTTCAAATTAAATTAATTTAAGCGATTGGCTATGAATATTCTTATTTTTCCGATTTTAAATCGCTCATTTTTACACGTAAATTGAAATCACAGCACCGGAATGCGCGGATTTTTTTAGCACAGAAAGGGAAATGTTAGAGCGCTCTAGCTTGGAATTCAAACTCACTATTATTGACAGATTAAAAATATAGCAAAATGTATATAAGTTAAGTATGAAGACATAAAAGTGGTTTATATGTCAATAGGCAAAGTATGTTACATCTAAGTTTAGAAAAACTTATTTCATAAGAAACCCAAACAAACTTACTAAGGAAAGACGAACTACAAAGAAACCTTTCTAGATCTTCCGATATGTGATAGTAACACATTCAGCTTTAGGTGTAGTACAGTGTTTTATGTAGTGTACATATCGTGGGCTCAATGCTTGAACCCTAGTTACCTATAACTCGAAATTTGGTGGTTTTGAGTTATTTACATCAATGGATTGCTCATCGAAGGGGCTTTCCAATGCTATAAGTAGGTATCTTAAAATATTATGTCTCAACTGAGTTATTCAGCATTTTCATAATTAGGTAAGTCGTAAAAGTGGAAACAAAAAAATTCTGAAAGTAGATATCTGAAATTCATATGACTTACATCTTACGATCTATTGAAACCTTTATTAGTTTCATAAAAAAATATTAGCGCTATACCTCATAATTAAAGATAAGTTACCAGACAAAAGGACCTCGAAACTAAGAACGCCATTTTCTCAGAATAAAGAATTTTGAGTCAACTAGTAATAGCATTGAACCCACGATATATAAACATGAATTAAGATGACTCCCAAAGAAATGTTATCATCGAGTGATTCCTATAGGTACTCACGCCACATATATCTAACGAGGTAGACCATTCCACGCCACAGGACCAACAACGGCAAATTCCTGTCATAATATCCTGCGCTATTAAATCGATTCGGAACTATTAATACATTCGATGAATATGAAGTTGACCTCAAGGTAATACTCTTTTCTACGTGTCCAAGATAAGCTGAATGGTTGGAACAAATTATTCTGTAACAATAATCCCGACAAATGTACCATATATATGAGCACAAAACAATAAATAATAAAAAAAAAACCCGTGATTTTCCACCATTTGTTGATGAAACAATTGAGGGTGGCTTTATGAATCAAAAAATCACCCTCAATAGCTTTTTTTATGACTTTCTTTTTTTTTTTATGATGTATGACTTGAATATCTGCTTTCAGTTGCTCGGCCGAGCTGATACGATCAGAACTAACACATTTATTTAAGAATGGATCAAATTTTAAAAAGTTTATGTGTAAACGATCATATGGTTTATTGATTTCAGCACTTCGACTCAATTTTATTTTATATGTAATTTGGGTCTGATTTTCTTCTTAATTTATTGGGTGTTAACATAAGTTGCGTCCGTTTTTTTTCCAAACTAAGAGAACAAGAGGACACAACAAGATAAATTAGAACTAATTAGTCAATAATGTATTCTCCTTCATTATTTACAACTTCTTGCCAACGTTCTATAAGTTTTTCAATGCCTGTGCGATAAAAAACCATCCGGTTTTGACTCGAGAAATTCGTCCAACCATGTCCGCAATTCGATGTCATTATTGAAGGAAAAACCATCGACGAGCTGTCCTTTCATTCATAGCATCTTCACCGTACACTTCGCAAATATCACGACCAGCTTTGGCAGCTTTATTCCGATTCGATTGAACGCGATCAGGAGGTGTCGAAAATGCTCACTTTCATCTTCTTTCCATTCCGTTGTGAAGGCTTGTAATCAAATAAAATAATATATGTAACGTAAAAGCAAACACAACATCTTGTAGAACTGAAAATTTTCTTTCGAATGACGTATGACATTTACCATTTTGTTTTACTTTTGGTGCTCATTTTTAAATTGAAAAAAAAACGGAAACAACTTATGTTAACACGTAATACCTTATCCGTTCTCCCTGAAGTTGGTGATTACTTTTGAGAAAATATATCTATCTTTGGCGGCACAGAACAGCTCCCTAAATGTCTGGGTGTTATCTGCGTTGTGTAACCAAGTACAGTGCAAAAGTGCAGTGACTACTCCACAGTACAGTGCTAAAATGAGTATAAAGTGTGGTAGAGAAATAACAAATAAAGTATTGTTCAATCAAGTGTTTGTACGTAAAACGAAAAAGCAGTTGACAATATAGTGATAATGCTCGATTCTTCTAACATTTATAAAATTAATAATAATCAATTATTAGATTCACATATCATTTATACTCGCAGTATACTTTTACCATCAAATAAATGAATTGGATTGTTAATAGTTCATACAAAGTTTTCTGTCATTAAACACTGTTTCGAGTTTTGTTTTATACAAATTCGACATTTTAAAACTTTTCCAGTTTCATTCGAAACTATTCATTTTGTTAAATGCATCCTGTCATGTAGCTAATGACAGAGTATCGCGACTCCCCTAATAGCATCTTACGACTCCTCTCCATCCATCCCTACACTCTACGACTTGAAAGGTGGTTTTTAAGGGTAGTCCCGTTGAAACTCTCACTTGGTCAGTCCAACGCATAAAGATTATTCCACTTGTGCTTCGTCTTTCCACGCTTCGAGTACACCACGACAACGTTAAGATAAGTATTTAAAAAAATGATTTGTTTCCGTCATTATTGAGGGATCATTATAAGCAGCGGCGGCTGGTCTGAGGTGCGTTGGTGCGCTGAACCGGAAAAATAATTCGCAATAATTACATTATATATTCGCAAACATGACTTCCAAAAATTTTTCATCCTAAACCGTAAATTTTACGAAATTTCTATTCTTTGCGTCAATATTGAACGAATTATGTTAAATTTGACTAACGAAAAACCAATTTTTTTTACAAATATGCTCGAATTATAATGAATCAAGACAAAAGTGTAGTATAAACGCATTCAAGTTAATTGTGATATAAAATCTCAAAACCTGCCAAATGCGTTAAGACATTTCTAAGTAAAAGGCGCAAACTTCATACTTTTCACCCAAAAAATTGCCATTGACAACCTAGTTTACGAATATATATGTACGAAATCACTATCGAATTATTATTTGTTCTACATGTTTTTGTGTTTTTCATCCTAAACCTCAAATTTTGCGAAATTTCTATATTTTGTGTCAATATTGAAAGAATTGTATTAATTTTGACTTACAAAAAAAACAATTTTTTGTACAAATATGCTCGAATTATAATGAATCAAGACAAAAGTGTAGTAGAAACGCATTTACGTTAATTGTGATATAAAATCTCAAAACCTGCCAAATGTGTTAGGACATTTCTAAGTAATAGGCGCGAACTTCACACTTTTCACCCGAAAAATTGGTATTGACGACCAAGTTTACGCATATATAACAAAATGACGACAGAATTATTATTTGTTTTACACGTTTTCGTGTTATTCGTCCTAAACCTCTAATTTAGCGAAATTTCTATACTTTGCGTCAATATTGAACGAATTATATTAATTTTGAGTAACGAAAAACAATATTTTTGTACAAATATGCTCGAATTATAATGAATTAAGACAAAAGTGTAGTAGAAACGCATTTACGTTAATTGTGATATAAAATCTCAAAACCTGCTAAATATGTTAGTACATTTCTTAGTAAAAGGCGCAAACTTCACACTTTTCACCCGAAATTTTGCCATTGACAACCAAGTTTACGAATATTATGCTCAGCGCACCTCGGGACCAGCCACCGCTGATTATAAATATTATTATATTGTTGTTTTTATGGAGACGAAAGTCACATTGAAACCAGTAAGATTATAATTTCAAGAAGCTCTTTAAGTGGAATCAATAGTGTTAACTCTAATAATAGTTTGCAAATTTCCATTAACTTCGCAAATCATTCTGTCAATAAAACGAGACCTTCTTAAGATTAATGTATTTTATCTTCGTAAAAGAAAAGCGAAGAAAAATAAAATACAAAGTAATAATCACACTTTTCCTCACATAGTGTGAAAATTTTCGAACACATGATGAAATCTAGTTATTTCAAATATAAAGTAACATCGAGTAGAATACAAACATTTACGTTGGTGAGACTATTGACAAGCCAAATTGTCCTTGTGGGTAGGCGGAAGGAAAAAAAATTCTTTTTTACCATTTTTCTCATATATTTGTCCCTTTATTGAAACGTTTTGCGAGGAGAAAATGAACAAAACAAACACTCGGATGTGCCCTAAACAAGGGCCCGGTTGTGTCACTTTGCTGATACCATCTTAAATAGGCACTCCTAAACCTTTGCCGACATTCGCGTTGGCCACCTTCTTTAATCCAACTCACCTTTATATTATTCAACGTGAAAAAAATCTGTGTTAAGATTAGAGAGTCATAATAAGTCATTTGTTCTAAGATAATCCATATTGCTGGATCAATTATGTCAGTTTAAATTATTCATGTCTTGACAATAAATGGAACAATACCGAAAAGTTAAGCTTTTCCTTTTGGAAAACTCCATAAGTTTCTCACTATTCGTTCTTATTAATTGAAATAATAACACTTTTTATACAAATATTTCCACAACAATATTTTAATAACAAATTTGATGTATGGAAGGAAACGTTAACGTGGAACAATACATACCAATAATTATTATGAAACGAAATCTGATTAATTGGAAACAAATGCTATATATTCGTCAGATGTATTTAACAATTAAAAGAAGTTCTGTCTAGAAAGACGGGAAATGTAAATGACGATGAAAGTTTACTAAAGAATGTTTACACGGACAGAGAAAAATCTTTAGAGGCCTCATTTTATTAAAATTATTAGAAATTGGCGATCTTACCGAGCTTCACGATTGTTTCTTATCGAGATTGCATAAATCAAAGAACGACCTCCAGATCCGCGGAAAATCTAAAACATAGGCTTAGATATATACGAGTAAGTGAAATTATCGCGAATGTTCAAAAAATACTATAGAGGTATTAAAGATCTTACTTATACAATATTTCAAGTCCGCTGGTGATAAAATCTAACCGCACGTCGCCCCTACTCATAAGTCATTAGGAATTTCATATGTCATGGGCGTTCTCAATTTGCACTTTGAGTACTATTGTATTTTCTCAGATAATGAAAGAGTTACGAGAGATATCGAGCAACATGAAGTGATAGGAAAAAAAGTCAATTTGGCACTGAAACATGTATACTCGAATCAAATAATAACAAAATCTTCTACGATGATAGTTCATACAGCATTTTAGAAGCATATTTTATACATGTGGGATTGAAACGTCGACATTGTCATCCGTATGACGTATGACAGAATATGGAATCAAGTTATTTGGGTTTGTATGTGAACTTAAGGCTGATGAGTAAAAATAAGAAAGAAGAGCACTCGACGATAGTTTGAATATGGATAATAAATTAATAGACTAAGAAAACGAATATATAGTTCAAATGTGAGTGGAAGGCGTGGTTAAGAGTGAATATGGATAAAAAAATAATAAAGACTAAGAAAACGAATATATAGTTCAAATGTGAGTGGAAGGCGTGGTTAATAGTATATATGGATAAAAAATTAATAAAGACAAAGAAAACGAATATATAGTTCAAATGTGAGTGAGAGGCGTGGTTAAGAGTGAATATGGATAAAAAATTAATAAAGACTAAGAAAACGAATATATAGTTCAAATGTGAGTAGAAGGCGTGGTTAAGAGTGAATATGGATAAAAAATTAACAAAGACTAAGAAAACGAATATATAGTTCAAATGTGAGTGAGAGGCGTGGTTAAGAGTGAATATGGATAAAAAATTAATAAAGACTAAGAAAACGAATATATAGTTCAAATGTGAGTGGAAGGCGTGGTTAAGAGTGAATATGGATAAAAAAATTAATAAAGACTAAGAAAACGAATATATAGTTCAAATGTGAGTAGAAGGCGTGGTTAAGAGTGAATATGGATAAAAAAATAATAAAGACTAAGAAAACGAATATATAGTTCAAATGTGAGTGGAAGCTGTGGTAAAGAGTGAATATGGATAAAAAATTAATAAAGACTAAGAAAACGAATATATAGTTCAAATGTGAGTGGAAGGCGTGGTTGAGAATGAATATGGATAAAAAATTAATAAAGACAAAGAAAACGAATATATAGTTCAAATGTGAGTGAGAGGCGTGGTTAAGAGTGAATATGGATACAAAATTAATAAAGACTAAGAAAACGAATATATAGTTCAAATGTGAGTGGAAGGCGTGGTTAAGAGTGAATATGGATAAAAAATTAATAAAGACTAAGAAAACGAATATATAATTCAAATGTGAGTGGAAGGCGTGGTTAAGAGTGACCAGAAAAAGTTAGGTTGGATAATTTAAGAAAAATATGGTCAAGTGAATGCCCTTTTGAAAAAAGACGTAATAAGTCAGAGAAATAACATGGTATATTGACGTACTAGAGGCGAAATATGTGTGTCGAGATAGAATATTCAGACGCTCTGTCCTCTCTGCCTTCTTCGAAAGGGAAATTGTGTGATGTTATTATTTATGACTTTCGCTTTTTTTTTTTGTAGCAATGTCTTCAAATAAACCTTTAAAGAAATAAAAATAAATAAAAAATGCTGATAAAAAAAGAAAACGAAGTTTTCTTCGTGTCATATTTTGTATACCTCTCATGAGTGAAATTAAAGCATCATATTTTGTATACCTCTCATGAGTGAAATGAAAGTGTCATATTTTGTATACCTCTCATGAGTGAAATGAATGTGTCATATTTTGTATACCTCTCATGAGTGAAATGAAAGTGTCATATTTTGTATACCTCTCATGAGTGTAATGAAAGCATCATATTTTGTTTACCTCTCATGAGTGAAATGAAAGTGTCATATTTTGTATACCTCTCATAAGAGGTGTACAAAATATGACACTTTCAGACACCATTTACTTCTGAAGGACAGCAAATATTTTTGACATGCCAAGTGCATGATATAAAACTAAAAAAATGATTTCTTCAGAACAAATATTGCGTTTAGGAAGACTCAGATTATTCAAAGGCAAATGTGTTGACTTACTACTATGGGCCGAAGGAAACCTAAATAGGCTTAAGTACACGAAGGAGACGATGGTATCAGGGCCGCGCGCCGGAGAGGGCCCGCCCGGCTATTTGCACTCTGCTGGAATTCCAAGTTATGTTATTAATACTGCGATAAAGGTTACACGACAACATTTTCGGTAGTAATGTTCAAGGCGAGATTTTATGACATTATTTTTCGAGTCTTCTCTCCGTTAGATAAAATCAATTTTGTGGAAAAATATAAGCACCTATTGAAGAAATATAAAAAAATCAATCGACAATTTCGAAACACGAAAATATTTTTCCTTATTGCAAAGGGTCTTTCAAATTCAGAGATTTTTTTTAATTCTTGGATAAAACACAGATGGCGTCGCGAACTTGCCTGGGTCTTGTGACATTTGAGAAGTGTAATACATGAAATTTATAAAAATGGAGTCGTATACACAACAACGCGTTCAAATTGATAATTATTTTATGTATTGTTATCTCCGGAAACGGTGATGTTAATTGGCCACCAAGATCATGTGATCTGACACCGTTGGACTATTTTCTCTGTGGTTACGTGAAAAGCCAGGTCTATATGAATGACCTCCAATCAATTCCTGAGCTGAAGGACGAAGTTATTCGCATTATTGGTGAGTTAGAACCGCAATTATGCCAAAATATCATCGAAAATTTTGACAAAAGAGTGGACATCTGCGGAGCTGCAAGAGGTGGACATTTGGAGGATATCGTTTTTTTTGTGTTTGAATGTCATACATTATACTTCAATGACCAATAAAAAGTTTTTGAAATCAAAGCCAATTGTGTGTTTTATTCAAGAATTAAAAAAAAAATTAATTAAGAAACCGGTCAGTTTGAAAGACCCTTTATATTTTTTTATATAATCTAAATTATCTTATCAATGTTATTTATTAATTTGAATAAAAACGAATTTTGAGATAATATTTTCAAACGAATATTGAATATAAATTTAGTAAGAGATATTATTCATAAAAAATATTTTATTGTATTGTATTATATTGTAATACGCTTTCATGTGGCAATCTCTTTCAGCCAACCAGAAATATGCTAGAAAGGACTTAAATGAAAATCAGACTAAAATCCTTTTTCAAAAATCTGGGTTCCAACGGAGATCGAACCTGCAAACTCTGGACTGGAAGTCAGGAATAACTAACTAGAATACAGAAAAATTATATAAGTGCAATATAAGAAATTAGACAACACAACATTACAAATCATTGTTGAAATTTCCGTGAAAATTTAACATTCTGATTTACTATTCACGGTGTTTTCGCGTTTGGTCATTAGTCTCGTGGAAGTTCTAGATCCATGATGATGACGTTCGATTGACGCGTCGAAACCGGAGTTAAAAAAATACGAAGTGATACGAGAAAAAAAATGCATTTTTTTCATCAATACTCGTACATCATTATAAAGATACAATCAAAACTGATAAAGATAAAAAAAATGGTTTGAAATTTGTGTCAAATTATACGAGTATTAATTATTAACATTAATTTATTTTTTTATTTATTATTACACATGACAAGAAATATACACAATTTGAGAAAAAACAACAGGTAATTTGATTTGGACATATAATTTTAATGGATCTGGGTTTGTTGCCTTTCATTTGTCATATCCCCAGTAAACTAGGCTTTTGCCTGTATCTCACTGAGGATATTTAGCATGAAAAAATAAATCGATACTTCCTTCCGATTTTTGATAACACAAAAAAACCCCGTTGCACGCTCTCATCAACCTGACAAACAGTGACACTCAACTACAACTGGAAACATCTTGCGAAACTCAACTCCTCACACATTATCACTCCAGAAAGACCAAAAATATTCATCCCACAATATACCGCACACAATCATAAGAATAAAAATCAAAACAAATTCAAAACAAAAAAAAAAGGAGAAAAAAAGAAAAACACACAGAAACACAAATACAAAAACATCCAAAATTAAAACAACAAGAAGAGACCCACACTCACGAGCTCACATAAATCCTTTCTACTCGTCATTCATCCTGAAAGCCCAAGTACTCAAAACCCTGTCGCAATAACAACCACGCTCCGATCGACTGTCTAAATGGTTTTCCTACCTTTACTTTTATTGAAGTCGGCACGCCATTGTATGTAATGGGAGCCAAATAAGCATATTGCCTTTGGGCAAAAGAGGTTTTAACTCTAGGGATGGTGAACATTTCATTAGTTGCCATGCGTGTCATGTGTGTCTGCTGAGTTTGCATCTTCCCCTCATCTCGATGGTAGTGCCAGAGAATGGATTTGAGATGTTAATTGGCTATGTTCAGGACCTGATACTCTCTAAAAAGCTCCGCCGTGGGATACCGAGCAGGAAGTTTATTGATTATTTTCACAATCAATTTTTGGGAAACCTGTAATATGTGTTTTTGGGTTAAGGTGCATCCCCCCAAACTGATATACCGTAAGAAAGTGCTGACTGACATAAGGCGAAGTATATACTTTTAAGAATATTTTCACTGAGCACATTTCGAATCATACGGAATATGTATGCTAGTTTTCTGATTAATAGATTGTTTTTGGTGTAGACAATTCACACCGCCGAGATTATGTTGTAACCTTTATATGATTTTTTTCGAATACCGGTTTATCATTATGTTTACTAAAAATAAATGTTGATATCATTGTTGATAAAAAAAAAATTAAGGAAAATAAAAGGTTTTTTTTTTTTCAAATAAAATTACACGTAGGAAATTAAAATTAAACTAAGTCTACAAGGTTGACCATCATAATTTATTTATTTATTTTTTTTAAACAGGCTTAGCCCAATTACTTTGAAAAATACAAGACATTAAAAAAGGAGAAAAATTACATAGAAAAAAATTATTTAAAATAAAAAATAATGCATATGCATACTAACGAGTATATACACAAAAACATATGATACACATATATTCAGTCACTTAATTATGTTGATGAGTGCTTTCTAACGCGCTCAATCTAAGAACAAAATTTACTTTTGCTTTTGGTAATGTGATATGAAATATGTCAATATCTGAAGCAGTCCCGTTCAGAAGAGTTAAGGCCCTTCCAACAGGCATAGGAAGACCCGGCAAGCATTGCTTTCTAGTTTGCTACGGATCAATGAATTAAACAACGTTTTGAACACCAATTGGTTTTCAAAGGACTTAGATAATGACAATGAAGGCTGACCACGAATAGAAGATGGCACATTGAAAAAAAGAAGAATTATTTGCAGGTCATAAAAATATATGAAACAATGTTATTTAAAGTTTTAAGGCATTAACATTGTTGAGGTTAAAAGAAATTGTAATTCGTTAAATCAAACACTGTTTATTTCACTTTATAATACTGTATAACCCTACCGGTTTTCAGGATTTTACCTCATCACCAGGGGAGCACAAAAAATACTGAATTATGTTCTAAGTTAACTGTTACCGATATACACGATTCTAACGGTTAAAAATTGAATTGGTAATTGTGAGCGGGGGGAGTTAGGAAATAACTTCTGCAAGCAGTAGTAATTCTTGCATATCAGTAGTAATGGAAATAAACAGGCCCTAGAAACACTCAAGTCAGTGCATCGGGATGTACATCAGGCAAACACACATATTTCCAAGATCTCACCGCTGCTTGCTGAAGTTGTCTCCTGTCTACCTCCCCCGACAATCCCCAACTCGATTTTTTTCCAGTTCAAACATAATTAAATATTTTTTGTACTCCCCTGATGCTGAGAGGTGAAAACCTTAAAACCGGTACGGTTATACTATACCGTTATATAAAATGGAATAAACAGTATTTGATTAAACAAATTATAAAAATATAAGATATTTCTTTATTGTCACAATGTTTCTTTTGAAAAATGTCGGTAAAATTATCAAATTTAAGGAAATCGATCTTTTCTGAGATACTCGTTAACTGAATCCGGTAATTGGGCTAAACTTAGTAAATTTCTGTATATTATTGCGTTCACCTCAGGAATTTTTTTTTTAAACTATAGTCAATTTAATCGCAATTGTTAACTTGCAATAGAGACTGAGTAGTAAGAACTTTTAAAGATTCGTGTAGCGCTAGTTAATATACACACTATCACGCCATCTCCCTGTCGGGGTAGGCAGAGAGGACAGATCACCTGACTTTCTTATCTCGACATACATCCTTTACCTCTAGTACATTCCATATACCTTATCATACAACTTCTACGATTTATCTGACTTCTTAAGTTTCCTTCTTTCTGAATATCGCTTATTTGATCTAACCACCTTTTCCTTGGTCTTTCTCTCACATGCCTTCCACTCATATTTGCACTATACATATTTTTTGTTAGTTGTTCTTCTTTCGTTCGTTCCACGTGTCCAAACCATGTCAGAGGGCTGATCTTCATCTTACTGAACACATCAGCCTTAAGTTCATATTCATCCTTTATTACTTAATTTTGTATACACTGTCACTCCATGTATTCATCTCAATGCACGCATTTATCGATTCCTATGAGTATTTTTTTACATCCAAGTTTCACTCCCATACATCAAAGCTGGTACCAAAATACTATTGTGGACTAACATCTTAGCAAATTTTGAAACTGTTCGGTTACATTTGTTATAGTGTCATGTCGATTTTATTTCAATATTCAAGTTAATTGGATGAAAGGAAAGAAAAAAATTAAACCTCAGGACTAGATCAGACAAAACATGGCGTTACACGATAAATAACTCACACATACCATCACGATATTTATTTGACTAGGTAGGCAGAGAGGAAATTGCGCTATACTTCCTTCGCCTCCTCCACTTGTAAACGTCTACTCATATAATTTATGTTATTTCCCTTAATCCTTACCTTAACTTATCTTCACTTCTTTCAACATTTCATTCATTTGGTCCAATTATACTTTTCAGAGACGTTCTTTACCACGAGTCCCACTACTTTATCAAGAAAATTTAAATACATAAAAGGCGTTGTACGTGAATGACAGTAAAGTTTAAGATTATTATACAAAAAAAAAACTGACAATTCCAGAGAAATTTACCTGAAACCAGACTTCCGAATGTCTTCCGACTAGACGATAGTTGCAAATACAGATACAAGTTTACCTCACAAGTGAGGGACAAGCCCTGAACGGAATTAGCTCGACAGGTAAAAAAAAAGAAAAATTACCAGAAAAATATAATTCTTTTCAAATAAAACGAAACTTAGTACGGTTAATCCTACTACACTTCGGAATTGCAAATTTAATCTTAATAACGTACACCTCCCTTAAAATAATAATAAAAGGGCAGTTTATAAAGAGCCGTTTAGGGAGCAGACTCCCCTCAAGGGTGCTTTTAATCGGGATGTAAAGCCTGTATTGAGTGTTAGGGTAAGAAGGTGGTGGTTGCGGCTATTAGAATAATGACTTATCTGCATCTGTGTATGTTTGGTAAGAATCACATTTGGTAAGAAAGCAGCAGAAAACTTTCCAAGATTTTACGAACTATAAAGAGACCTTTGTGAATCTCCCGATGTGTGATAGTAACGCATTCTGATTTAGGTGGAGTGAAGTGTATGTGTGTAGTGTTCATATATGATTAAAAAAATTAATAAAGCCTCTTAAAGAGCTGTCTTCAAGTGCTTTCTAAAGCCGTTGACTTCACCCGCATACTTAACACTTTGAGGCAGGCAAAGGTCGATTCAATTGAAATATTACTCAAGAAAGCGAACATTTACCAAAAAAAAAAAAATTTAATATTACGCAATAATATGTAATATGACTGTTGCAAAAGCAAAATGAACACGTTAAAATGACGAAACAATATTTTTATCCAATAAAACTAATCAAGAAACATATATGGTACATGTATGGTATAATGCAGTATTGTGCACAGCTTGAGAAATACATATATGGTACATGTATGGTATAATGCAGTATTGCGCACAGCTTGAGAAATACATATATGGTACATGTATGGTATAATTCAGTATTGTGCACAGCTTGAGAAATACATATATGGTACATGTATGGTATAATGTAGTATTGTGCACAGCTTGAGAAATACATATATGGTACATGTATGATATAATGCAGTACTGCGCACAGCTTGAGAAATACATATATGGTACATGTATGGTATAATGTAATATTGTGCACAGCTTGAGAAATACATATATGGTACATGTATGGTATAATGCAGTATTGTGCATAGCTTGAGAAATACATATATGGTATAATGCAGTATTGTGCACAGCTTGAGAAATACACAAACAGACAAAATCTAATAAATCACAATTTACTTTGAAAATTCAAATATTCAAGGACAAATAACTTCTTTGTTGCCAAACAACTTCTTTGCTTTGAACGTTGCTGAAACATAGGAACTCCAGCGCGTGCATGTTTTTAACCTTTCCCTTCCTGTGCTTAAAAAATCCGCGCGTTCCGGTGCCCTGTATTCAATACACATCAGAACACATGTAAAAATGAGCGATTTAAAATCGAAAAAATAAGAATATTCATAGCCAATCTCATAAATTAAATTTGAAGTCAAAAGTGATAATAATTGAAATTTAATTGCTGAAAACATGAAAAAAACTATCGGCCGATACTACCACCTCAAACGAAAGCCCGCGAGCTACTGAAGCGAGAGAAGCCTATTCTTGTGTTCCCATATACCGAAGTAGAGTGAGAGTGAGACGTGAATAGCGTCGCTTCCTCACCTATAGCGGTTTTTTAGAATGAATAGCGGTTTTTTTACGTCACACACTGGCACACGTTTGATTGTATTGGTGAATTTATTCCCGATTTTCACAAAATATGTCTGATGTGGCCGATAAGTGCTAATTATTATTAATATTATTTTTTCATTCAATGCGTAAATATATTACGGAGGAATACCTAAAATCTGAACTCAGTATTTATTATATTTATAGAGATATTGAAGTTTTTAGAAGCAATATG
The DNA here is from genome assembly GCA_949825065.1 of Odontocerum albicorne. Lineage (NCBI taxonomy): Eukaryota > Metazoa > Arthropoda > Insecta > Trichoptera > Odontoceridae > Odontocerum > Odontocerum albicorne. The sequence goes on along the minus strand of OX463844.1, from coordinate 3,608,960 downwards.
TACTAGTTACACATCACAGGGAAGGAAGGATTAAAATACAGTTTCAGCCACTTTGATGTAAATCTTTCCATCTCCTTAGTGGTCGTCCTAGCGATTTCTATGATGTCCAAAGTATAGTATAACAGTTATGATATGTATCTGCAACAATTCCTCTCCATCTAACTGAATACCTATATTCACTTCTTAGCTAGCATCCTGAGGTAGATTAGATTTTTCGATATAAGCGCTTTTGTACAGACATAGTATGTACATATCGACACTTTTTTTAAAGTATAGTAAAAAATACTATGCTATTTTGTTGACAATAAAACAACTCAATTTATTTGTATAAAAGACACCACAAAACATACGGAGCCCGGTGGTAACATAATCTCAAGGTTCAAGGCACAATGACAGCGCCCCTCGCTGTTCGCCCACCCTGACACCCGCAAAACCCCAAAATCCTTTGAAACCTGCTCAACTAAATTGACTGTAATATCTGACAATGTGACGACACACTGTCTGGGAGGGTCGACTAAGTCTGCTTATAATGACACCGCAAACACGCATTTACTTATTTGTTATGTTATACTCGTATTTATAATAGAAACAAATATTCACCTAAAAAGTTCCATACCACACTCCGCTATCTCAGATTCGCCAATCAAATAATATTAACTTGTTGCAACCCGTGAAATATTCACGGAAGTAAAACAAATTATACATTTTTGAAATACCGAATGGAGCAAGATCAGCTTAAAGTTTTTTGGGGCAATTCATGTTTAAAGTTTAAAATAAAAAAAAAAGGTACATCTTGATTGATGGATTATTTAATTCTCAAAAATCTCTTTATACATGATGTTTTGTGTATACATATAAACATTACTGTTGTTCAATTTAAATCGTTGATAAAGTTTTCCTTGAAGACTCGTTTCAGATATATTGACTGTAATGTTTTCGTGTTTCCGACATCTTGAAAAAGCCACATATAATTGTCTGCATTCAAAAAAAGAGCATAAGATAAATAAACACAACTAATTATAAGGTTCAATATAATAGGAAATAAATGATTTATTTAATGAATTACAATTCAAAATAAATTGGCATCATCCCCTTTTACATCGGTTCGTTCAGTATAATTTCAATCTGTTTCGAAGTAGTAAACACAAGTAATTATAAGGTTCAATATAATAGGAAATAAATGAATTATTTAATGAATTACAATTCAAAATAAATTGGCATCATCCCCTTTTACATCGGTTCGTTCAGAATAATTTCAATCTGTTTCGAAGTATTACTCTCTCGCTCTCTTGTATTCAAAATTTAATTCTCGTATTCTTTCTTTGGCGACAACCGTACGGGTTTTGGCCTATTTATATTATGATATGTGTGGATAATACCCAACTATTAAAACACAAGACCACAAGTAATAACCAACAAAAACTGAACAGTTGGTTTTTAAAATACATATATTCGTATATACATATACTATCACACTGTTTCCTTGTCGTGGTAAGCAGAGAGACTTTTCTATCTCCACAAACATCTATTTCACCTACTCCCCTTTCATATCTCGTACATCCTACTTTTCATATCGTTCTTTCAAAATATCATTCGCTTGATCAAATCATATTTTTCTTAGTCTTGCTCTATCATGCCTTCCACCCATATTTGCACTGTGCATCTGCTTTCTTTTCTTTCTCTATTCACTCATTCCATATGCCGAAGCCCCCTCAAAGTGCTTTTCTTCATTTTACTTAACACATCAGCCTAAAGCTCATATTATTCATCCCTAATCCCTTTATTTCGTATTCTGTCAAATATTGTCACCTCACGTATTATTCTCATTCTACGCATTTCGAAAGCATTTATTCGGCTCTTTTCAATCGTTTTCTACATCCAAGTTTCACTCCCATAAGCCAAAATCGATACTATTCGTAAAATATTAGGTGTACAAATAAGTTTCCGCCGTTTTTTTTATAAAAAATTGGGCATTTATTGTGAAAGAACGGAACCTCATGTTTTATTCGAAGTATTGCCCATCGCTTGCCACTACTTTTTCCCATCTTTCTGGCAGCATACGGATACCGTGTCGGAAGAATGCTTCATCTTTTGAGGCTATCCACGAATCGACCCAATTTTTGGTATCTTCATATGATGTGAATACTATTGATAACCATTATTTTTTAATACGCGTAGAAAATACCAATTTATGATGAATACATTTGTTAGTACTGAAGTGGGTGGCTGTTATATCTTAGAAGAATCCCAACAAAATATCCTTACAGAATAATTTATTAATTTCAAAGACTACAATATTACAGATACGTAAAAATGCAGTTTTTTTAACCAACATACCATAATTGTCTTGACATCCGTCAAAATACTTGATACAAAATTGCCGATTCCCATACTCGGGTGAATATTTGGCTTTTAATTCACGAAATGTCAAGTTTTTTTTTAAATGCCCCCAAATTACATACTCAACCCTTAAGATGAATTAAATACTCAACCCTTAAGATGAATTACATACTCAACCCTTAAGATGAATTACCGTTTTCTAATACTTTCTTTTTTTATTCAAATCATTATTGTTGTTGTTTATCAAAAAAATTATGATTTTTTTTTGTCTTAAACTTATTTTGAAAACATCTTTATGATATTACCATATGAATGTACACACAAAGTGATATTTATAACTCTTTTACATTCAAATTACCGTTGCCACAGTTTATGTCCTCGTCCTTAATATAACTATGTACATTTATTTTATTATGTTATGAGAAACCTTTTAAGGACATAATTAATCATTTTAATATTTTACTATTCAAATATACCCAAACTGAATGAGCTGTTTGGCTTTTCAAATCGGTTATACAGTATTTTAATTACAGCTACAGGAGTTGGATGCAATAAAACGCGTGATTATATTAAATATTTTAGTCAGGTATTTTTGTGTCGAATTAACTTTTAGTTCATAAACTAAGAAATTTAAACCATAACTTAAACGCGATACAATAAAACCCTTATAGAATAGTGTTTATTTGTAATAAAATATGTAAAAAAATGGGTATTTTTTTTTTTGAGATCATTTATCTTCTGGCATTCACTAGGGCACTTATTGTATTTAAGGGTTACAATATACTCTGCTCCACGACAGGAAAGAAATCAACAGATGCTCTCAAAGTGTGTGCGATTTATGGGTTAACCCAGAGAAACTGGAGAAAGTGGATGAGTTTTGTTATCAGGGCAGTATGTTTATGTGTGATGTGAGAATTGAAAAATACACAAAAAAATAAGGGCTGCGACAGGGAATAATGAAACAGAGCACTAAATAAAATATATAACAACAACGCTATATCAAAAGTACATAATTGACAATACAAAATAGTGTGTTGGCGCTCATCATTATTTCTTTCAAAGCTGCAAATTTAACCTTGTTTAAATTTTTTACCTAAAAAAGTGTGAATCTTTAGTAAAATTTTGTAGTTTTAAGTAACGCTCTCCAAATAATCACGTCATATTCATTATTTAAGTAACGCCCTCCAAATAATCACGTCACATTCATATTTTAAGTAACGCTCTCCAAATAATCACGTCATATTCATATTTTAAGTAACGCTCTCCAAATAATCCCGTCATATTCATTTTTTAAGGAACGCTCTCCAAATAATCACGTCATATTATTTTTTTAAGGAACGCTCTCCAAATAATCACGTCATATTCATATTTTAAGTAACGCTCTCCAAATAATCCCGTCATATTATTTTTTTAAGGAACGCTCTCCAAATAATCACGTCATATTCATATTTTAAGTAACGCTCTCCAAATAATCACGTCATATTCATTTTTTTTTTTTCAAAATTACTTTACATATTATGATAAACTGCTAAAATGCTTTATTGTACCCCACCCTCCTTACTTTTCCCTTCCCTTACCCTCCGCTACAAAATGCTCAATGAGGGGTGACATTTGATCGTAACAAAGGATATGGTCCCATTGAAAAAGAGGGAGCTCTGATCCCCCGACCCTGCCGGGCCGAGAGCCCACCCCAAGAGACCCGCTTGACCTTAAAAGCCTTACAAATACTATTTGATACCCATCTTGAAAGAAGCGCCTATTTTGTTCCCTTTTCAGTGAGGTTTTATTCAATATTCGTGCTTAATTCATGTGTATTTAATATTGGTATTCACTATCTAACTCCGTTTTATTTGAGAAAAAGGTTATTTGCTTTGTCTCCGGGAAATTCCATGATTTTTGTTCCGTGAAGAGCAATTTACATAAATTCTAACTAAATCGTATGGTCGATTCCGTTACGTCACTTTTTCTCCAAGAAGAGAGGGTTTTATTGAAGTGGATTGGGCATTGTAGTATTCGTGAGGTTTCAGGATAAAGCATGAGGAAAAAAAAGGACCTCCTTTCCTTTCCTCGATTGAAATGTGTACGCTTCGATTAAAGGCAATATGAGTAAAAGCACTGTCCTTTTCTATATTTATTATTCAAGCTACATTAAACCGAAAAATTATAAATGCTTGGTATTTTTTATTTGAACACAGTATCTTAACTCTCTGATCTAAATCTCATGGACTGCAGGACGCACCAATCCTCCAGCATCCACAGATAAAGGAAAGACTGTCAACGACATGCAAGAAGATAAAACTATTATACTTTGAATAAGTCACAATAAAAAATGACAGCAGTTTGGAAAAGCTGGTAGCGACTGTTAAGTTTATTAAATGCGGGACACAAGTGATACATGGTTAGCCCTTTATATAGAGCAATACAAACTTAGACACTACAAGATGTTTTGTGACAATAATGAACAAAAATATTCAGAGCATTGTGAAACAGAGTGTTGTCGATATGGTGAATACAAAATGTACCCACATATCAACAGTATTGAAGAATGGCGAGCAAGAGGACGGTCTCCGACAAGGAGAATAAATCAAAACAAAAAGATGACTTGGTCCTCATTGAGTGCTGCACTCATAAAAGCTCAGTACCGTGAGGAGTGGAGGCAAATCTTCATTTAATTCCAGATTCATCACGGAACCACTTAACTCTTGTTCGTTTGTAGAGTTCTCTTGTTTGAATACAGTATCAAAACGAATAGAACTTTTGAAAATATTTGAGATGAAAAAGGAACCTTTAAGTCTTTTTTATAGCTGTTTTTAGTTCTCAATAACAATGGATTATCTAAAAGACTGATTCAAAAGGTGTAGGTATTTCAATATGCTTAAGACTTTTTCATAACAATGTTTATAAAATAACAATGATCATTATACATGTGTCAAACAAAAAGAAGCTCTATTTTAGAAAAGCAGGCCTGACCAAACCAAATTACCCCCACGAGCCGCATTGACGACCTAAAATTTTTCCAAGGACCGCACATAAATAGGAATTATTGCAAATTTTGTTCCAATATATTTTTCGATATCTGACTTTACAACGAAATTCGTGTTTATTAATTTTTTTTTAGTAAGTGATTGATTTGGATGCAAAGTTACACAGAAAGTGTTTAATCAGTGTAAATCTGAAAAGAAAACGATACTACTACTAGATATGAAGAGAAAACAAGCATTGCATCAACAAAAAAACGTATTTGTATGGTTATATTATATAATGACTTAGAATTCTTAGTTATTAATTCGTTAATATATTTGTATGGTAATAAAAAAAAATTAAAAACATAATTCGTCATATATGACCGCCAATCAAACCATGAATTAATATCTGGAGTCTCCATTCGACAGGTAATTATTCCCTATATATATGTTATAACCAAACTCTCTTAAAGCTTTTTTCCTCGCTTTACCGACAATATCCAATAGAGCCAAGAATCAATACCTGAAGATTCCATTCAACAATTTTTTCCAAAGCACACACGTGTACTCACAATAAGTTCAATTTCAATAAAATTTCACCCTAAATATAACTTTTCATAAACTTGAAATAATAAATCGAAAACTACACACCCTTTGAAATAATGGGGGAAAGCACAACTAATACAATAAAGGGTATCGAAAGTCTTACCTTGAAATTTATATGTCAATACGAAGAAGTTGAACAAACAGGTACAGCCTTCTAAGTCGATGTTAATGAACTGTTCCTATTAGGCTGGGTAAAATAATATCACTCGAAACTTCAAAGTGTATATTTGTATCGACCTCAATAATGATATTGGATTAACCTTCTCGTTACTAAAACCAAGCCGTTACCGAGGTTTACGTAGTGTTTGTCAGAATAGGAAAAGTTTTCCAATGATTTTTTTCTTAATATAAAAGCTACTTTGATACTCGTACTCGTTTATTTAAAATTATAATTTTAATCATCACCCTATAATACAAAACAATTATTAGAACAGTGGTGACATATGGATGCGAAGCATGGACACTGATAGCTAAATCCACAGAGTTGCTAACATAGATGCCTTCGAGAGAAGAGTACTACGTAGGATCCTGAGCCCCGTGAATGACGGCGAAACCTGGCGAATACGATACAATGACGAGCTGTATAATATCTACAAAGCTTCCAGGCTATCTGTACATGTCAGACTGAACAGATTGAGATGAGCCGGACATGTGCAGAGAATGCCGTCATCGCGAGCACCCAAAATAATCTTGGAGGGACACTCTGGTGGGAGAAGGAGAGTGGGAAGACCGAGGCTGCGATGGGAGGACGAATTTGAGAGAGACGCAACCCGGCTGCTGCAGGCGCCGGATTGGAGGGTCGAGGCGGAAGACAGGAGGAGTTGGAGGCGAAGATTGACGGAGGCCAAAACTCGACATGGGCTGTAAGACCATCGAAAGAAAAAAAGAATTTTAATCAGTTAATAAAAGTGAGATGGAATCCCGGGTTAGAGCGCCCTTAAGAGTAAGCTCTCTAAACGGCGTTATGTAAATTGTGTTATCATTGTTATGAAAAAAATCGTTAGTCACATTGTTTTTTATTTTATTACACTTTCGTTGTATACGATACAATCTGGCGGGCTTATTGTCATGTAGTAATCTCTTCCAACAAACCAAACAAACTGTGTGGCCTTGTTGGTAAGACGCTTGTCTCCCAGCTCAAATATTGCGGGTTCGATTCCCGTTGGAATCAATATATTTTTTAAAAGGATCCCAATATGGTTTTCACTGAAGGCCTCTTTAATATATTTCTGATTGGTTTGAAGATATTGACACTAAGCCCGCTATATGCAATAGCCCACCACGTGGTACTGTTCGCTAGCACAATACAAAAACACGAAAGTGTAATACAATGCAATACAAAGATATTTAAGAGGCCTTAAAGGAAAACCAGACTGAATTATTTTTTTTAAAACTTGCAAACCTCAGGTTAAGAGATAGGCGTCCTACCAACTAGGTCACGGAGGTCGTCATCATATTGTAAATATGGAGCGGAGTGTAGAATTTGCTTGAGTAACGGGTATCATCACTTAAGTAATGGATATAATCACTTGAGTACTGGATATCATCTCTTGAGTACTGGATATCATCGATTGAGTTCTAAATATCATCGCTTGAGAACTGGATATCATTAATCAAGTACTGGATATCATTACTTGAGTACTGGGTATTATTACTTGCGTACTGGATACGATTCAAGACTATGGACCGATTTTTATAATTTCCATTTATCGTTGAAATGTATGATAATTCCTACCTGATCAGCAATTTAATATATTATATGTGTATTGTAATAATTTAGTATAATGTTGTTGTATACAAATCTAGCAGGCTTATTGCCATGTTGCAATATCTTCCAGCCAACCAAAAAGTTGTTCAAGAGACTTTTAGTGAAATGCAGATTAGAGTCATTTTAGCAGAACTTCTATATTTGTTTCTTCTTCGTCTTCTTCTTTTAGGCCTGTTGGCCTGTTATGGTCCTGCATCATTGTTTCCCTCTTGTGACGTCGACTGCCAGCTGTCTTTCCATCTTTTGGGAGGTCATCCTGGAGGTCTGCATGCTTGGGGGATACTGTCCCTGGCCATTCTTACGGTTCTTGGTTCCGCCATTCTGGATACATGTTCGTTCCAGAACTTTCTTCTCTGTCGTCCCCATCTGACAATATCTTCAACTTCGCACGTCCTTCGTATTTCTGTGTTTCGTACTCTATCACGAAGGGTTTTGCCAGCGATACTCCTGAGTACCTTCATTTCGCTGGTTCGAAGGAGATTTTTGGTTCTTACAGTGTCGACTCTGCACCTTATGCTGTATGTCATTATGGGGCGGATACAGGTTTCGTATATCATCACCTTGCTTTGGATGTTCATATACTCGTTTTTTTCCAGATAGTGTTCTTTAAACATCCGGAAATAGCTGCGGCCTTTCGTGATTGTTCAAGCACTTCGCCATTTCATTTTCATAAAGAAGTAAAAAAAGTTAATAAATAACTAAAAAAAAAACGTTTGTGGTTCATTCTCATTAGGCTTACGTGCATCTTTCCTGAATTCTCGTCGTAATTTGAAGTTTTTGCGTAGCTTTGAATGATCGTTGGTATGTTCTGTAACAATATTAAAGAAATTGAAGTTAATACTGATTAATGACCTTTCACTTAAGGCACACGTTTTTATTCATATTTCGGTAAATTAAGTTAATATCGATTTGGGTGAAAAATGATAAAAAATCATTAGCTAAATCATGGTCGACTTCCCGACCTTAATTAACGTAAATTGTGTTTAATCTACCCCATAAAGATCAATTTGTATTCAATTGAACAGCTGCTACTTTGTAAAATCGGTCAATCATCGATTATGGTTTTCAATGCCGCGAAATGAAGCTTTTACACAAATTGCCGAAACAAAAAGGGCTCAATCAATTACTTAACTTTTCTAATTATTAATTGACTCGATGCCAAGCTGTGTTAGCGCTAACGAGGACATGAACGATAGTACGAGAAGAGACTCCTTAATCAGAGATCATTCTGTCCATACCGCTATGTCTATTTAGTAAGCTGACTGATCTGGCCGCAGACATACATATACAACCAATTATTGAACTGAAACTTAACAGAGAGTGGTAAGTTGTAAAATAATACAAGCTTTTATGAAGATTATTTTTTTATTTAAATAGTTGAAGTTTTTTTTTCAGGATACACCAGAAGATATTTATTTATTTAACACTTTTATTGCAAATACAATCTGGCGGGCTTATGTCAGGTCAGAAGAGATTACGGGCCGGAAATCTCTTCTGACCAACCAGACAAAAGTAAATGAAGCAAGTTACGTGGTGGCATAAATCATTCAAATGAATATCCACAGCGCGAGATTCGAACCAGTGGGTTATCGATCGATCATGCACCTGACAACCTAGATATACTTAAAGCCGCACGTATTACTATCACATATTGGAAGATCGACAAAGGTTTCTTTGTAGTTCGTCTTAATTTGATATAAACATAAACAGATGCGGGTATAAATAATGCTTATAGCTGTAGCCTCCACCTTCAACGTTTATAAATTATTTTTGTAATATAACATCTATCTTCAGTTAGATACAGGCAAAAGCCTAGTTTACTGGGGACACGACAAATGAAAGGCAACTAACCCAGATCCATTAAAATTGTGTGCCCAAATTAAATTACCTGTTGTTTTTTCGCCAATTATGTATATTTCTTGTCATGTGTAAAATAAATAAAAAAAAAATATTTTCAATGAGTCAATAATGGTGGTTTCTAGTCCCGAGCTGGAGCACCTTTCATGAGAGTTTGTTCTGTAAACGGCGCTATAAAAATTGTTATTTTATTATTGTTACTCAACATATCTCAACAGAGATTGTTTATTGGCCTTTCCAGTTCCCCGCTCCTCTTTCTTTACGTCGTCATTTACTGTCCTTGCAGTGAGACTCTGGAATCAGTTACAAACAAATATAAGACTCGCTCCGTCCTTCGCATGCTTTAAGAAGCGACTGAATTTTTTTTAATTTCTAATCAGTAAAATAACGTGTTTTATTCCTGATTTTTCTTTTCCTTTCTTTTGCACCATCCCTTCCTTTCCTTTTGATTGATGATATCTCACTTTATATGAAAAATAATGTTTGGGTGATTGTCCGTCTTTGTGGGGACCTCGAATGACACGGACATTATTTTCCGCCTAGCATTCGAAGATATAAAGATACCCATGACTTCCGTCATATGTATTCTTTTAAAAAAGACAAAAAAAAACAATTTGCCGAATTGTTCCGATCATCTCACGTCGGTGTGCTATCAGATTCAATACACCGGTGTGGCTGCTGAGTTTTCTGGTGTACAACGGCTCACTTACTTAAAGGACTCAATTAAAGTAACGAAAAAAACTCCACGGCACTGCTTCGCTTTCCAACTGAATTGATGTCGGAATAGCGAAGGGATCCTTGACTTCGAAACCCAGCAATGACGATAACGAGTGTTGTACATGTGTACGGTGTTTAACTCTTTCACGGCTACGGACCACTTAAATGGCCCATACATAATACGTGCCGTCCTGGCGAGCGGCCTTTTAAGTGGCCACTAACTTTGCGTGTCGATATCTCGGTCAAAATTAAATCTTCTTTAAAATTTTTAACCTGAATATAAGACAAAACGTGTCCTCTAGTGACATCTCTTTTAAAATCATCAAAACTTCAAGTACTTGATCCATAAGAAGGATTTAAACAGACCGATTCGAGGCCGTCGAAATTTAAAGCATTTTAAATGTTGGCGCCACACGTTCGGGTGTGTTGAAGGTCATGTTTCTAATGACGATTTCTCCCGATCAATATGACGTATTGTGCGTCGATATTTTTTTTAAGTACGCGTATTGCGTATTGAATTAATTGCCTTTTTCATTGTTTATGGATTATTGTTTTCTTCGATTATTGCTTCTTATATTGTCGCACTTTATTTATAGCTTTGATTTGGATAATATTACGTGTGTATAGTGTCAGCTAAAAAATGCATCGGCTCACAGTTCCACAGTAATCAGATTCGGGATAATGGTGAGTCATATTTTTATGTAGATACAATATAAATTTATTGACGTAAAACACCGCCGCCTGTGGGACACACGAAAGATACTCGAGCCATCACCGTAAAAAGGTTAAAGACTCCCGAAATGGGTTGTTTCAAGTGCTCCCTTAAGCTGCATACACCATTCATATGTCTAGCACTGTGAGGCATACCATTCTACGCCACAGAACCAACAACGGCTAATAGCTCTAACATAATACAATGTTCTGTTATGTTAGATCGATTAGGAACTACAATTTATTAGATGAAGAATAAATTGAACTTAAAGTTATATTCCTCTCCGAAAGGAACATCTCTCAGACACAGATTCGAAAGATAGAGCGGAGACTTGCTATTAAGGGACCTAAATACAAAGAGACAAACTTAAATTCGATCAATTTATGACACTTAACGTCGTCAGTGTAGAATTTTTAGAAGCAGACTAGCACGACAATAAAAAAAAAACAAGAAGTTTCCAGTTGCTTTGAAAATAAACTCTTAAAAAATGAACGTACAATACACTCCGCATACTCCAAATCAAGAATTTTATTTACACTTTCGTTGTATACAGCACGACATGGCGGGTATATTTCCATATGTTCCAGCCAATTAGAAAATAAGTCAACAAACCCGAAATAATATCAGACTGGACCCCTGTTTGAAAACAGTACCTGAATACTTTCGGGAATTGAATCCATAATCCTCGAAGACCGCCTTATTACCAACTAAGCTACGGAGGTTGTCATTTATAATTGATAAGCAGAGATTTATTTTCATTTGTACTATATTTTCTAAATTATTTTGTGGTACTTTCATCTCAATGTGATTTTAAAACCAAATATGTTTTTTTTTCTGCACCGCTATTTTAATCACTACTTTTATGTATATTTTGAGATCGTTTTACAAATTGCTTATTTGTACAAATCACTCAGCAAAAAATGTTTACCATCAAATATGAATAAATGTCTGCTTAATTATGAAATACAAACATTGTGACTTGGTTTTTAAATAGTAAATAAAGTCAATTGTACTAGAAAATTGATTTTGAAAACATACTTGTACATACATATGTATATACATATCACGCTATGCCCCTTTTAGGATAAATAGAGAGGATGTATGTCTAAGTTTTCCTATCGTTACACATATATCTTGCCTCATCCACATTCATACATCACGTCATACATGATCTACTGTATCACCCATTTCTTAATTTTCCCTCAGTCAACAGTTCTCCAACTACTATATCTCTTTCCAATCTTTCTTTGACATATTCTTCCTTATTAATCTTAGACATATACATTTAATCCGAAAGTTTTTCACACGTCATTTTCTCAATGTGGCCAAACTATCTATCTCAAGACTTGTTTTCTTAAGTCTACTTATAATAATATCCATCTATGATATTTATCCTTTATTTCACCAGTTTTTCTTCTATAATTTATTGTAATTACAGATATTCTACACATTGTTCATTTCTCCCACATATATTCTGCGCTCTCGTTCAATGCCCTGGCTTTACGATAAATAAATAAATATCATGGTTGGTACTAGCACACAACCGTAAGACCTTGTTCTCTCTCGAATACACGCTACCTAAATAAAAAATATAACTTGTTTTAATTTTCCATTGTTCACCTATACATTGTAATTTTAATAAACAATTTTAAAAATAAATTTACACAATTATTGACATATCCCAGGGTAAAATAAAAAAAAATATACTGTAAACAAAAAGAACAAAATATTTCAAATATAAACATAAATCGGAGAGTTAAATTATCATTTGGTTCAAACTTTTCGAGTTATCGAAGCTGTTTTGAAAGTTATTGAAAACTATTTGAGAACTCTCAAAAAAAAATCCAATTACTTGAAGAAGTCGTTAACGGCAAAAAAAAATTCATTTTTTCCCGTTTAAAGTGTAATAAGTTAAAAAAAATATTTTTGGGAATGAATTTCGAACAATTTTACATTCATCTCAATTTTTTTTGTTCTGAAAGTAATGTAACATGTTGTTAAATACGTATTAAACTAATACACCATTAAAAAGAAAACTATAAAAGAATTCCTGAAAATTTTAATATTTAAAATTCAGTACAAATATTTTACTTAATCATAAAAACTTTTTTTTTTCAAAAGGGAAATCCTATAAAATATGAACGGTCGTATTTCACTGTACATTGTTTTTAGTCACAAAGTACAGTGAAACGAAATATTTTATTAAAGTTTTTTTATATGCGTAGGTCGGCCAATTGTTTGTTCAACGTAGTTTATGTAACCAATTCAAGATATTTTAAGGCTTTCATGTAAAAAAACCAGAGTGGCACCATCTTTTTTTGCTCCTCTCAGCAATCAAACTCGTAAAGTAAAGAAGGATAAAAAGTTTTTACTCACTAGGTCACTGAAATTGTTTTTGAAATATTATATAAACTCTAAAATTATAAAAAAAGTATATTTGTAGGAATAATAAAATAGTACAACGGCTTGCACAACTCTGCTATTTGAAAAGTATATTTTCAGGTGACGGAAAAGTTGAAAAGTTTACATATTAAACGACAGGTTGTTACAGGGAACAGTCAATGGAGAACAAAAATGTCTGTACTAAAATCAAGCAACGTCAATTTACCAAATGGTGGTACATATCAGCGTATTTATTTATAAAATAAATGACACTTTAATATCCTTTACATAACAGTACAAAAAGAGAGGTTGACAGTGGCATCCACCAAGCAAAACTCGCCTTTAATAAGAAATCAAAGATTTTCGAATCCAAAAACATGGACCCAAAGCTCCGCAAGCAATTGATCAAAACATATGTGTAGAGTATTTTGATGTATAGTTACATGGTAGACATGGTGCATAGGTGAAAGATATCGAAAAAGATTGGAAGCCTTCGAGATGTGGACCTATAGACGAATCCTAAGGATTTCCTGGAGATACCACATTACAAATGACGAGGTTCTCAGCAGGATTGAAGAAACCAGGCACCTGTCAAACACCATATAGGAAAGGCGTGCAGAATGGATGGGTCATATGCTGCGACATGAAAATCTCCTGCACAATATACTGGAGGGAATGATTGAGGGATCGATTGGCAGAGGGCGTCCTCGCCGAGAGCGTCTGAAGCAAATATACCATGGACTGCACCTCCTATACAGAGCTCAAGAGGATCGCTGAAGACCGAGCGGAGGGGAGGAGAAGATGCAAGGCTTTGCTGCTAACTAATCCCTAGGATTAAAACTGAAGAAGAAAAAACAGTAACAATTACAAAATAGAAAGGTAAGAAATCAACATATTCCAAAAAAAACTTACAATTTGGAAGACATACACATATCAAACGATGCTTCAAAATACCTTGAAAATACCAAGTATTGTATTAGTGCCAACATTGATGTTTAAAAAGGAAACGTGGACGTGAAAAATTTATGAAAGAAGCCGAGTAGAAGAATGTCCCAGGAAGAGGGTGATGTACGAGTATGTCAGAAAAAAAAAGAGTTCTTAAGGGTATAACAATGAAACTGATGTATAAAGTAGGATGAAAAATACCACATCATAATATAAATAGGCCAAAGCCCGTACGACGGTTGTCGCCAAAAAAAGAATACGAGAATTGAATTTTGAATACAAGAGAGCGAGAGAAGAATACTTGGATTCTCTCCGAAAGTAATTCAAAATTTGAATCCCAGTGGGTCCGTGATACTGAACGAATTTTAAATACCTAGCTAACAATTTTTGAACCGGAGTAAAAGGGGACGATGTATAAATGATATATATAAACAAATTTTACATTTATGAATATATATTTTCATAAATGTAGAATTTGTTTTACTTCCGTGAATATTTCACGGGCTGCAACTAGTTGAGATTATTTGGACAAGTTAAAAAAACGGGTGATTAAAGGCTGACTTTACAAATTTACAATGCTAGCATGAGTTTGAGTGATGGTAGATAAAAGTAAAGTTGAACTAAGTGAATAACATTTTGGAAGAAGAAAAGATAAGGATTTTAGAGAAATACAAGGAGCTGTATGAGAAGATGTGTATGAATGTTAAGGAGGCGATAGAATTATGTTGTGATAGGAAATTTTGAAAGTCAACCCTATCTGCCTAGCTCAATAAATTCTACCTTACCAACTATGCCACCGAAATTCTTGGATGAATGAAAGAAGCCGACTAAAAATATGATGTGTGTCAATGTACGACAAAATAAGTAATATAATTATTAAGTATGAATGTAAGTTAAAAAGTTATTAAAAATCATATTGAAGTAGTTTGGGAATGTTGAACGGATGGACGATGAAAGAACGATTGAGTTTCGTGTTAGAAAAAAAACGAAAAAAAAGTATGATAGGACCAAATGGATTATTTTTTTTATAATGGAACTGTAAGGAGTAAGAAAAACAGAAGGAGCTGTATAAGATGTTTGGAAGTGGAGAAGCCGATAAAGGTGTGTTGTAATAGGAAAGTTTGAGCCTCAATCCTCTATTCCTATCGCAATAAGGTAATTGGGGTAATGGTAAGCATATGAAAATCGTAATATTATTTCGTAGAAGTTGTATGAGAAAGTGTATGAATGTATAAGAGGCAAAGGATGCGTGTCGAGATAGAAAAGTCCCGCGCTTTATCCTCTCTACCTTCCCCGACAAGAAAATATCGTGATGGTATGTTACGTATGTATTAACCGTTATCAAAACGTTTGGTTGTCTTTTCATGCATAGAAACAATAAACAAACTGTGTTGTTTATTGAAATAAGAATATTAATAGTCTGAAAGCATACAAGGGTTGGTTCAAGTTTTAGAATATCTAAATTTAAATTCAACAGCTTGAATGAAGCAGTCGCGGTTTGGGAATAATGAAATGATTCCACCCCTCGGTGGCCATATTGACCGCACATACTCTCCACGCTGAAAAGGGTTGATGGTTTCACTATCGACTCTTCTCTCTTAAATTATCAAAGTTAAATTTTACACGTCAAATAATATGCAGTGTATTCTTAAATTATTCTATGTTTTTACAGCATAAAACAAAAATTTGTTTTTTGACATTTGTAAATTAATTGCAATAAATGCGACAATTGATCTTTACAATACAGAAGTTCAATTAGATTTTAATCTCAAAATGGTTGATCTATTGGTCACAGTAAAAAACGTAAATATTGACATTTAAAATTATATATACTCGTACTTTAAGGTAATAAAACTTGGCTAAATCGGCACAGTAATATAACTGAATCGTTCTTCGCAAATAAGATTAAATATGATTTAAATAATAAAGCGCAGTTATAAAGTGAAAGTTATAAAAATACAGTTATAAAAAATAATATAATACAACCTTATTTGTCTTTGCAATTAAGGCTATGTTGATACATTTTGAGACAAAACTCGTATTGTACATAGGGGTGGGTTTTTTACGATGATTGAATTATTACTTTTAAGTTTAATTTGATCACTTCAAAATGAAAGTATCTTAACTACGTAGCACTTCTCTAAATATGTTAAATTGTTATTTAAATAGATGTGATTATCTCGTTTTAATTTTGACTGGCATCACAATCAATATTCAATATGCTCATTAAATAGTAGTTTAAACAAGAAAATATTACCAGGTATATAAATTCACATAGCAAAGCTTTATCCACAGTTTCACAAATTCATTATATGGCGAAACAGCTGTCATTGAGTATGTTATATAAATAAAGGATATAACTATCTAAGAGTTTGATTTTCTTTGTTATGTATTCGTAAAGAACGCGGTGAAAACTTTAATTCTCAAAATGGCTCATTTTTATTAAAGGACAAAAATATTTGTTTTTACATTTAAAAAAAACAAAAGCAAATATATTTGTGATTAAATTATTAAACAGCGTTGTAAAAATCGTTAAGTACTGATAATGTTAAACAGGTTAATATTACAATTTTGCCGTGTGCAGTAAAATCTAGCGGGTTGAATATTTAATATTTCTTCCAACCAACCAGAAAGATTTTAAGTAAAACTGAAGTGAAAAGCTGAGAACAGTTTCAAATTAAAATAAAAGAATCAAAGGAAATCAAGTCTGCCATCTCCAAGTCGGTTATAAAACATCAATAGGTGATCACGGTGGTCATCAATATTTGTTGTCTGAGATCGTAGTTATAAAATTATACCAGTAACTCTTAAAATAATATTATGTTTTATTTAATTAACTCTGGTCATTAGGTCTAGAGCAAAAGTCCGTTTGGTCAGGTTTTCTAAGTTTATAATTTTTAAACAAAAAAAATTAAGTGAATAATTCTCAACATAGCACTTAAGACATTTTGCTCAGCCACCATTTAATTATTTACTTGTCCGTCCGTTCCTCCCAGATGTCACCAATTTGTTACAATTAATTACCCGGATCATACTTAAGGCTCACTGTGAAATCGCTGAACGAAAGACCCATTACATTAGGGATGGGCAATATATTTGGTCTTCTTCGGTATTTATAAGATTCGACTAATGTACAGTTTCTTTGAGTTATTGATACAAAAAGTTTTACAAAATGTACAAAATACTACTTAAATTTTTTTGTAAAATTCGACGAAACTGAATAAGACATATGCAACAATGCAGAGTCGACACTGTCAGAACCAAAAATCTCCTTCGAACCAGCAAAATGAGGGTACTCAGGAGTATCGCTGGCCAAACCCTTCGTGATAGAGTATGAAACACAGAAATCCGAAGGACGCGCGAAGTTAAAGATATTGAAAAATGTTCTGGAACAAACGTATCATATCGTAAAAAATGTATCCAAAATAACGGAACCAAGAGCCATAAGAATGGCCCGGTACAGTATCCCCCAAGCAAGCAGATCTTCAGAACAACCTCCCAAAATATAGAAAGACAGCTGGCAGTCGATATCACAAGAGGGAAATGGTGATGCAGGACCATAACAGACCAACAGGCCTAAAAGAAGAGGAAGAAGAAGAAAACGATGTACGGATATTTAGGAGGCAAACGTTGTATGACGCGCTTGTGTCACTCTTTTCTTCTTTCCTTCCTTTTTGAGCCCAATATTACAAGCTGATGATAAAAATATCAAAGAATAAATACACATTTATTGAGCAATTTTTTTCTTAAAAAGGTTTCCTTAAAATATTAGTTAAGATATTATTTGAAATATTTTTAAATCTTATTAATTTTCAATTAATATTTAAATTTGAAAAAAGTGAAAAACCTTATATATTTAAATTTGAAAAAAGTTGATCGTTTTCCTTCTATATTTTTTATGACAAGTTATTCAAATGTCAATAAAATGCCAGCGAATATATTTTTTTAGAATAAAGCTAACTTAACAGCAAATTTATTTTGAGTTTTTTAAGCAAATTTATTTTGACTGAATTCATTCTTATAAACTAGACGTTTAACCCATGCCACGTTTTAGAGTTTATAACGTTTCTAAACGGTAGTAAAACGTATCTTTTAAATAAAATATTCGCGAGGTCAACTGTACACAACTCGTATAAACACATTAAATATCAATCTTCCAAATAAAACACCGCATTAAACACAAAATATATCCTAACACAATAAGCTGAATGTCAAAAATATAAAATATTATTTATCCGACCGTAATGTACGACCTCCGTGGCCTGGTGGTAAGACACTTGCCTGCCGATCCGGAAGTTGCGGGTTCGATCCCCGGTGGAACCCAAATTTTTTTAATTAGAATTCCAGTCTGGTTAACACTTAGGGCCTATAAAAACATTTTTCTGGTTGGTTGGAAGAGATTGCCACATGGCAATTAACTCGCCAGATTAAAAAAAATAATGTATTCAACACTCTTCTTCTTCTAGTCAACGATGATGGCCTTTTAAATTTGTATTATTTTTATCATATATTGTGTTAATTTTGTTACTCAGATATTGCATAGTTTTTTTCTCTACATCAATAATGTTTACCCCCACCCTTCACTCAAAAATGTGTGACAAATGTATAGCTGGTTGGATGAGGTAATCCCTTGGCAAGAAACCTCCCGTACTGTTAATTGACCAATGACTTTTAAAATAAATAAAAAAATCTCGAGAGTATATAGAATTAAACGAGAATCGTTTAAATATATAAAAAAAAGTGTTTCAAAAAAGTTAAACTACATATACCACGTCCCTGTTTTCAACGACCACTTAACTGGGTTCAGACAGAGTTCAATAATTTAAAGAGTAAATAAACGTTTATAAAAATGTTTCAAGTCAATTGTAAGATCCAAGAGGATATATGACAAAATTTATATCCTTAAACTGTCTGCTTTCGCCTTGATGTTCGCATATTTCACGCTCTTTATTCCTTATTTCACCTACTCCAGAAGTCTATTTCACTGCGATATATATCGGTCTGTAGGTTATATCTACACTTCGATAAAAGATTCTTCGTATATTTTCTGAAAAATCTCCTTCACGATTGAAGCAACCGAAAATATCGTTAAAACGATTGAAAATATACTGAAATATCATAAATATATATACAATCGGAGAACGTTTCTTGAGAATACCCTTGTAACATATCTATGAACATCTGGATCACTAAATCATATTTCAAATTGTACGTAAAGTTTAAATAAAAGCATTGTTTTTTTTATCGATAACTGTCAAGATTTAAGTTATATTCGTATATTTGCTTTTCAAAAAGTTTTTATTTATTTATTTACTATCCACAATACAACATTTACAATTGGCATAGTTTTAAAAGAAAGGTGAACATGTTTACTTAAAGAATAAAAAAGTATATTGCATTTTTTAAACCTTTTTTTTTCGAAAATAACAATTATAATGAAATAAATAAGCACGCATTTAAAAAAAAAATATATCCCATACTTAACTACTAAAACCCATAACTTTCGTCATTCCAAAAAGAACATCAACATACCACAAAACACACCAATCAGGTCAGTTTATAATCTAGCAATCAACTTCCTAATACGTATGGCAACGATTGTTAATACCTTGATAACACTTGTGAATCGTGTAAGATAAGTCAATTACAATTCCTAACTTTGTTAAAGCACATTCAGTACATCGAGCCTAATGGCGTAGAAGTGTTACTAGTTAATAGGGACCCAATGGAGAAAGAAGACGCCAGCAGGAACGAAGGACATAATGTTATTTCCACATCTTCAAATTCATCCACATAGCATTTCCTTTGTCCACACTCATACATTTCACATTTTCAGTTGAAATTTCGCCCACTATAGTATACTCGTACATGTTCGTTTCACAACAGATTCGTGAAAACACTGACATCTAAAAAAAAACACTAAAAACTACTTTAAATGGATTAATCGCGAGTAAAAAAAATGAAATGCAGTGTCAATAAATTTTTTCCAACAGGTGCAGTCTAACGATTTTTAATTTTAAAGAAAAGCTGTCATTCCTCGGCTATATTTAGTGATATCCCAAAGGGATTTCGTAAACTGTTTCTAATTTTCTTCACTTCAAAACCCTTCAGTAAATGATTCAAACCATTCCACTAAACAGATTCAGCGAAATTGGAAGTTTTGTCAAAAAAATGTCGATTTATTCGCAGGTGCAGTCTAACAATGTTCAACTTTAAAGAAAATCTGTCATTCCTCGGCTACATTTAGTGATATCCCAATGGGATTTCGCAAATTGTTTCTGTATCCAATTTTCTTCACTTCAAAACCCTTCAGTAAATGATTCAAACCATTCCACTCAACAGACTCAGCAAAACAGGAAGTCTTGTCAGAAAAGCTTCGATTTATTCGCCCTGTTCTTGATAATTCTATTTATTTTTGAGGTGGTATCAGTGATCGTCCTTAAATTTAGCGGAAACATCAAAGATACAGATAAAAAAGATGACATTTTCTTCATGTAGGGTGGAGTCCCTTGAAGATCTTATATTTAATTTTTCCATTCCCAGTTTAAAGGCGCATGAAAAAACTCGAATTTGTTCATATTTTTACAGCGTGAGTTCACGTATGCTTAAATTTCTCTTCCATTAATTATTGACTTTTTTTGTTTAGTTTAATACAATATATTTTTGAAACGTTGCCTCTTTCTTACTTTATTAAATTATAAAAAAATAATACCTTAATTAGCCAAATAAATTATTATAATTGGAACCTATAATGATGAACTATGTCATTTTGACTGCTTTTTTAAAACAATGTTTAAAGAAGTGTTTTTACATACATGCGCCTGTATTTTCCTAACTAAATTTATAAAAAGTTTTGTTTTGCACTAAACTCATATAACACAACAGTACAGCCAGGTGGGTTTATTGCTTTATGGTAATATCTTCCAACCAACTAAATTGGTTTTTAAACAAGCTTTGATTTGGACCAGAACGGAACTCTTTAAAACATCTGAGTAACGATAGGAATTGAACCTGTTACTTCAAAAATTAAAAACAGATATTCAAATAATACCATGGAGTTCACCGTATAGAATTACTTCTAGACAAATTATTTCATATCACATTATCAAAAGTAAAATTTCTTCTAAGATTGGGGGCGTTAGAAAGCACTCATCAAATTATTTGAATGTTTACATATAAATATTAGGGAAAACGATTTCAAGTCCAGAAAATCATTATGATAACACACAATAAATAATTTGTTTAATCGAACACTGTTTATTCCAGTTTTTGTAACGGTATAACCCTACCGGTTTCAAGGCTTTCACTTTATCTTAAGGGGAGCACAAACAAGACTGAATTATGTTCGAACTGGTACCGATATACACGCTTCTAACAAATGGGACATTCGGGTTGGGGGCTGAGGGCTGAGGGAGAGGCATGGGACGACCTCGGCGAGCAGTGGAGAGATTCTTGGTATATATGTGTTTACCAGATGTTCGTCTCGATGTGCATTTGCTGCTCGCCGAGGTCGTCCCGTGCCTCCTTCAGCCCAATGTCCTCAATCGTTAGAAGCGTGTATATCGGTACCAGTTCGAACAAAATTCAGTCTTGTTTGTGCTCCCCTGAAGATGAGGTGAAAGCCTTGAAATCGATAGGTTTATACCGTTACAAAAAGGGGAATAAACAGTGTTTGATAAAACATATTACAATTGTAATTCATTTTAAACAAACACTGTTTATTCCACTTTTTTTTTATGACGGTATAACCCTACCGGTTTCAAGGGTTTCACCTCATCTTCAGGGGAGCGTAAACAAGTCTTGTTTACGCTCCCCTGAAGATGAGGTGAAAGCCTTGAAACCGGTAGGGTTATACCGTCATAAAAAAGTGGAATAAACAGTGTTTGTTAAAAATAAATTACAATGTCTTTAAACCTCCACAACGTTAATGCCTTAACTATAAACAACATATTACAATATCTTTAAATTTCCACAACGTTAATGCCTTAACTATAAACAAAACAATAAATAATAATGTTGTAATACTATTTCCAAATATATAGTTTCGTTTTTTTTTTAAATAAAATCTTTATAACTTTCGCCTTGTGAGAAACTATAGTAACGAAACTCCTTCGTGAGTTCTGATGGACAGCAAAATGGAAAACTATGTGTCTGATCGATTGATATCTAAGTGTGATACACTTAATGTGCCCAACAACTGTAATTATGTAAATGCCTCGACAGTAGTAATTTAATATGCATGAGCTTTATCAAACAATAATGCCTGAAACTAAATAGCCACGCACATTATTCTAATGCCTGCCTAACATGGTGCTTCCACCACGGCTGGCCGATCTCCCTTCATCGTTGTTAAATGCAAAATTTGATTTGTCGGCCGAATTCAGATGGTTCATATATTTTAGAATATTAAGTTAAAAAATGGCATCGAGAACCATGTATTCATGATTTTTGTAATTTATTTTATCAAACACTATTTATTCCACTTTTTCGTAATGGTATATAGCCCAACCGGTTTCAAGGCTTTCACCTTATCTTCAGAGGAGCACAAACAAGACTAAATTTTGTTCGAACTGGTACCGATATACACGCTTCAACAGTTAGGGACATTCGGGCTGTGGACTGAGGGAGACATGGGACGATTTCGGCCAGCAGCGGAGAAATTTTTGGGATATATGCGTTTACCAGATGCTCGTCCCGGTATACTTCCCCTGAAGATGAGGTGAAAGCCTTGAAACCGGTAGGGTTATACCGTTACAAAAAAGTCGAATGAACAGTGTTTGATAAAAATAAATTACAATATCCTTAACTTTTTCTATATCCAAATACCTTTAATGAAATTTCTCTGGCTTTCTACGTCTCCTTCTTTTAAAATATCGTTCACTTGATACAACCATACTTGCCTTGGTTTAATCATATTTAATGTTAGATGCGATAAATAGCTACATGGTAAAATCTCTCAAAGTTGTACTGTTTACAACGGATGTGTAATACAATAATACAAAAATGATCGTGAGAATTCCAATTTACGATCTACTAGACTAAGTAGTGTTAAACCACCTAGTTTTAATTATCACAAATAGTTCTTACATAATAACCATGTGCTAAAAGCATAATGATAATAATATTAACGCTCATCAAACATAAGTGACGACCGAACGACAAACATTTAGTAAATTGTGTCGTAGCTGAATTATGCCGTTCTGTCATTACTCTACGAGTAAAATATCTCATTTGGTGCAGTCGTCTTGAATGGGAAATGCAAATCGAGCGCCATTCAAGTCCCATGCGCGGGTAAAACACTATACACTAAAACAGAGCTCGATAAAATATAGCCCGCGAGCCAAAGTTTCCTCCCCTAGCCCTGGAATAATTTGTTAAGGCTGCACTAAATATATATATTTTTTAAATAATGAAATAAGTACTAAGGAAAAAATATTTTTAATATCGACAAAGTAATTGTTAACCTTTAATTTCAAAATTGAAAGCAACTAACACTGATAATGTACTCTCGCTCGACTTCTACTCGGGGGCTTCGGGTTCGATTGACGATAGTTACGGAAAAAGGGAGTCATAGTCTAGTAAAATAGTTCGTCTGGTAACAATACTTTCAAAAACAAGACATGTGCTAGTGCTGTTACCTCTTCACTTCATTGCCAACAGGTGTGATGACTAGCCGTGAGTTTCGTGTATATTAAAATGGTTGTTAGCCCGAGGGCTCGATTTATTAATTTATCCTTCTTCTTCTTCTTTCTAGTGTCATGTCAGGTCCCCCCAACGTTAAATATCACTTGAGAGTAAGCATCTTTGTCCCCGGCAGCCCGAAAAAAATCCCCAACGCTCTTCATACCAGTCCAATCACGTATATTGCGGAGCCAGGAAATTTGCCTCCAGCCAACACCTCTTCGACCCTCTATTTTGCCTTGGATGATCAGGTGCAGTAATTTTTACTTTGTTTCTCTAAGTACATGACCCAAATAGGACACCTTTCGGATTTTAATATTAGTCAGCAACTCTCTATCAAATTTGGCTCTTTGAAGAACCGTTGTGTTGTTGACCATATGCGTCCAGGGTATCCGTAGCATTTTCCGGTGCATCCACATTTCGAATGCTTCCAGTCGGTTTATACTACCAACTTTGAGGGTCCATGATTCCACTCCATGCAATAACACTTAAAAAACGTAGCATTTGCCTAACCGTTGTCGAAGTATCAAGTTTAGATTATCATCGCAGAATACGCTCCTCATTTTATTAAAAGCCGCACGAGATGATTCAATTCTGCACTTGACTTAGGTTTCTGGGTCGAGATTTATTAATCCATTCATGTATAACGCCATATCCTTTTCGGAGTAAGAAGAAAGGACATGTCTTCACACCTTCATATCCACTCACACAGCTCCTTCTTCGTCCACCCTCATATATCTACCATTTCATTCAGTCAATATATCCTTTCAATTTTTATATTTTCTTGGGCAGAGTTCATTTCAAATATGTGCGTACGTCGGTTTCGTCAATCTTTCTCAATCGAGTACCTCCACATGCCTTAAAAAAAAATATTCTAAAAATATGTATTCATCTTTCGACCATTAATTTTTTTAGTAATAATTATATTTTAATTTTAATTTGTGTTTAAAATTTCCATTGAACAAAAGTTAGACAACCCCCGATTCAAAGTATCTACCTTACCTCAATTGAGCGGATTTTAGTGAGGTTCAAATGTGTGTCATTAAGTTTATTCATCGGAATTGCGGCGCATATTTAATGGCGGAGAATCTGGAATCATATAGGCATTACAGTTGCATGCTGCAAGTGTCTCATTATTTCTGGGAAAATATTTAAGCTCTTTACATTTGGTGAAATTCGTACCACTGCATACTACTGAACAAAGACAAATTTATCTCTCCATACTTTTTATTACTTTCGCAGAATCATTTTACAATCAACATATATTATTAACTCTTGACTTAGCTTGGAAGTACGGTTTATTCTCATACATCAAAGTTGGTGTTAAAATACAATTATAAAATTATTTGGTACAACGTAAAAGGAAAAAAAATCTTCTCAACGTGTCCGGAAATTTACAATGTCCGTAGTTCATAAAAGAAAGGTAAAGACGAGTTTAATGTTTATTGTGATCGATTTTACTTTTCTATTTCGGAAATTTATTTTTCTAAGTCACAAGACCCAAAATTGACACCACGTTGACTGATCGTTGGGTTAAAATAAAATAATTTACCGTGAAGTAGTTATAAATTGGATAGGTTATTTAAAACTCATTATTTTCCTAACTGAAAACTCATAAACAGTCGTATTTCTCCAGTGTAATGATTACCCTTTTTCTATTTTCCAAATATTATTTCAACTTGTTTCACGTTTCAGTATTTAGTTTAATCTTTATTAACAAGAAACCATATTTATTCGGTACTATTTTTTTAAACACACTTAATTTTATTTGACGGTTTAATGAAGAACAGTCACACTTTATTTTTATTTTTTTAATTTTATTTACACATGACAATAAATCTATAAAATACACAATTCGCAAAAGAAAAAAACAGGTAATTTAATTTGAATACACAATTTCCATGGATCTGGGGTTGTTGTATTTCATTAGTCGTGTCACCAGTTAACTATTGTAGTATTTTGCCTGTATCTCACTGAGGGCATATAGTATGAAAAAATAAATCGATACTTCTTTCCGATTTTTGATTATATGAAACCCCGTTTCACATTCTCATCAACCTTACAAACTGTGACACTCAATTACATATGTATGATATATATCACGGGAAACAACCCCCTCACATTGTAACTGTGGTGGTATGCCGCACGCCGCAATCTTCGTCCGCGTGCACCCAACATGCATGCGGCGCATACGCACTGCAACTCGCTACTCGCTTCCGCTCGGTGCAGCGGACGGCCCCCCCGGCAGTCGAGTTTAATGTGCGACGGCGAATGCACGCGCATTCTTCGATCTACTTCCCGCGCTTCTCTGCCGTAAACTATTACGTTACGAATTAAACAGATAATTAACTTTAATCTATAGTATACGTTATCTTATTGTAAATTGACTTTGTTACTGTTGTGTAAAAAACGTGCATCCTCGAATAAAACTTTAATGGTGATTTAATTGTGTTTGGTTATCTACCTATCGACGGACCCAACTGTGCACGGTAACAGGTACCTACATTGGTGACACCGACCAAGAATACGACAAATACGAAATGCAATCGGAAAACGTGGAAGTTTTTCGCGTCGGCGTACGTATTCCACCCTTTTGGCCCGAAGAACCGGCACTTTGGTTCGCTCAGGTCGAAGGTCAGTTTGTTCTGTCAAATATCACA
Source organism: Odontocerum albicorne (assembly GCA_949825065.1). NCBI lineage: Eukaryota > Metazoa > Arthropoda > Insecta > Trichoptera > Odontoceridae > Odontocerum > Odontocerum albicorne. Next base: position 3,582,329 of record OX463844.1, on the reverse strand, counting down.
AATGACGCTACAAAGTTTTACTACGTGACTGCGCAACTGGATCACCAATATGCAGCCGAGGTGAAAGATATTATCACTGCACCACCGGATTCCGACAAGTATGACAAGCTTAAAAGTGAACTCATCAAACGGCTGTCGGCTTCGCAGGAAAAAAAGGTAAAGCAGTTACTAATGCATGAGCAGCTCGGAGATCGCAAACCGTCTCAATTCTTGCGTCATTTGCAAGATTTGGCTGGCCCGTCTGTACCTAAAGACTTTCTTAAGACCATATGGTCTAGTAGATTACCGCAAAATATACAAACTGTAATCGCGTCACAGCCCGATTTAAATTTAGATAAGCTAGCAGACTTAGCCGATAAAATTAATGAGATCGCGCCAACGACTCCTCAAGTGTGTGTCGCAGAAGCAAGCTCATCTAATAATGTTATCAGCGACATGGCAAAACAAATAAGTGAGTTGACAAAACAGGTGCAAGCACTTTCCTCTCAAGTTAAAAATACCTCTCGTTATAGATCACACTCGCGCCATCGCCAACGTAGCCGTTCACATTCTAGGCAAACACGACCAAACTCTTCACATTGTTGGTATCATACCAAGTTTGGTACACAAGCAAAGAGATGCACAAAGCCTTGTTCGTACGAGTCGGAAAACTCTCAGGGCAGCCGGAAGTAGCGGCCAGCGACTGCCCATCACAAACAGGCCGCCTTTTCATCACCGATCGTGCATCAAAAATGGCATTTCTCGTTGACACTGGGTCAGATTTATGTGTTTTTCCTCGCACTGCTATGAAGGCGTCCTGCACGAAAACGGATTTTCAGTTGATCGCAGCTAACAACTCTATCATCCAGACATATGGCCCCGTACGACTAAGCCTAGATCTAGGCCTTAGGCGAAATTTCACTTGGAGCTTCACTATAGCTGATGTTGCTAAGCCCATAATCGGCGTAGACTTTTTAAGTTTTTACAACTTGCTTGTAGATACGCGACATCAGCGCCTTATTGATGGAACTACGACGCTATTTGTTACTGCACTTCAACAGAAGAAGAACGAGGATGTGGCTTCCATCAAGGCTATTGCAGGCGAGACTGAATTCCACGAGATCCTGAGAGAATTTCCAGAGATCACCAAACCTGCAGGTACGTCAGCTCCTTCTAAGCATAATACCATGCATTTTATTAGGACTACGCCTGGTCCACCTGTTAAATGCAGACCACGTCGCTTGGATCCTGAACGCTTACGACTAGCGAAAAAAGAGTTCGAGGACTTAGTAGCCAGTGGCATAGCTAGACCTTCTGAGAGTTCTTGGTCATCAGCACTACACATGGTTAAAAAAAAACTGACGGCTGGCGACCCTGCGGAGACTACAGAGCTCTCAACGCTCGCACCATCCCCGACAGATACCCTGTCCGTCACATCCAGGATTTTTCTCTCCAGATTCATGGATCCAAGGTATTCTCAACCGTAGACCTGGTCAAGGCCTATAATCAGATAAGGGTTAATCCTGATGATATTCCGAAAACCGCACTTACTACGCCTTTCGGCCTCTTTGAATACCCATTCATGAACTATGGTTTAAGAAACGCTAGTCAAACTTTCCAACGCTTCATCGACGAAGTGCTCAGAGGCTTGGATTTTTGCTATTCCTTCGTCGACGATATCCTCGTGTTTTCTCCATCAATAGAGCTCCATAAACACCATCTACGCCAGCTATTTAATCGCCTCAAGGAGTATGGTGTATTAATAAACACAAACAAATGCGTTTTTGGTGAATCAGAGGTAACATTCCTCGGATATCACGTCTCAACCGCTGGTACTAAGCCATTGAACAGCAAAGTTCAGGTTATTGAAGACTTTCCTACTCCAAAAACTGTCAAAGAACTCCGTCGATTCTTGGGAATGCTGAATTTTTATCGTCGCTTTATTCCCAATGCTGCGCAGATTCAAGCGCCACTCAATTCTTTGTTAGCTGGACAAAAAGTCAAGGGTTCACAGCCAGTTCACATGTCACCCGAACTATTAGCTTCCTTTGAGGAGAGTAAAAAGGCACTGGCATCCGCAACGCTACTGGCACACCCGCAAGTAACAGCAGAGCTGTCTATCACCACTGATGCATCAGATGTTGCGATTGGCGGTGTTCTTCAACAAAAAAAAATAACAGTTGGGAACCACTTGGATTTTTCTCACGAAAGTTGAGTTCCGCTCAAAAAAAATACAGTCCGTATGACCGGGAGTTGCTAGCCGTTTACGAAACCATCAAACATTTTCGTTACATGGTAGAAGCAAGAAATTTTATAATTTTCACGGATCACAAGCCACTCACTTTCGCTTTCTCCACACCACGTGAGAAATCCTCTCCAAGGCAATTCAGATATCTGGACTACATATCGCAATTTTCGACTGACATTCGTTACATCCCTGGAAAAGATAATATGGTAGCAGACACACTATCCAGAATCGAGGAAATAGCCTTAGGAATAGATTACAAGGCACTTGCTCGTTCTCAAGATACAGACCTGGAACTTCAACAGTTTTTGACAAATGACTCATCGTCATTAAAATTGCAAAAAGTCGCAACTTCAATGTCGAAAATACCAGTTTATTGCGACGTTTCTACGAATTTTCCAAGACCATTTGTCACAACTAGTTACAGACGTCAAGTTTTCGACATGCTGCACAATTTAAGCCACCCAGGGCGTACAGCTACAGTGCGGCTGGTCACCGAGCGTTTCATTTGGCCAGGGATTCGCCGAATCTGTAGAGAGTGGGCAAAGGAATGCATGCACTGTCAACGGTGCAAAGTAACGCGTCACACATCCGCTCCACTTTCCACTTTTCCTAGTCCTTCCTCGAGGTTCGAACACATCCACCTCGACCTCATAGGGCCGCTAACCGTTTCGGCTGATTACAGGTACTGCCTCACCGTCATCGACAGATTTACACGATGGCCTGAAGCATACCCACTCACTGACATCACTGCCGAGACCTGCGCGAAGGCATTGGTTTCTGGGTGGATAGCTAGGTTTGGATGCCCAGCTAGAATCACTACGGATCGAGGGCGGCAATTTGAATCTCACCTCTTCAAATCTATCACGAAGTTAGTTGGCGCACACCACTATGCCACTACATCGTTCCATCCGTCTGCTAATGGCTTGATAGAGCGCCTCCATCGACAGCTGAAGGCAGCCATCATGTGCCATGCTGATTCACAGTGGACCGAGTCTCTTCCCTTAGTCCTACTTGGCATACGCAGCGCCTGGAAGGAGGATCTACAAGTTTCACCAGCAGAGCTAGTATACGGCAAACCTTTACGTTTACCAGGTCAATTTATTTCACCTACGGATGACCACCTAGCCGCCGATATACTAAACTTTTCCACAAGACTCAGCAGCTACATGGCCAAACTATCGCCTAAACCAACGTCATGGCACCGAAATGGACCATTTTATATTCCACGGGACCTTAATGAGACGTCACACGTGCTGGTGCGACAAGATCACGTTCGAAGATCGCTGGAACCACCCTATGTCGGACCATACAGAATTTTAAAACGCAGTCCAAAATTTTTCAAGCTTAATATTAAAGGCAAACCAATAAATGTTTCCATAGATCGTTTGAAAGCTGCATATACGGTAAAAGAGACTGATTTACAAGTTGAACCGACACCAATTCAAGTTCCATCATCCACCACAAACGAAAAACGTACACGTAGCGGAAGGAAAGTACATTTCCCAGAGTACTATCGATCGTAGTAACGATCTCAGCGAGGGAGTACTGTGGTGGTATGCCGCACGCCGCAATCTTCGTCCGCGTGCACCCAACATGCATGCGGCGCATACGCACTGCAACTCGCTACTCGCTTCCGCTCGGTGCAGCGGACGCCCCCCCCGGCAGTCGAGTTTAATGTGCGACGGCGAATGCACGCGCATTCTTCGATCTACTTCCCGCGCTTCTCTGCCGTAAACTATTACGTTACGAATTAAACAGATAATTAACTTTAATCTATAGTATACGTTATCTTATTGTAAATTGACTTTGTTACTGTTGTGTAAAAAACGTGCATCCTCGAATAAAACTTTAATGGTGATTTAATTGTGTTTGGTTATCTACCTATCGACGGACCCAACTGTGCACGGTAACAGGTACCTACATACCAAAAGTTTCCGCTGTAACTTTGTGAAGCGTTAGAACATTTAACAATAAATTATTTATTAATACACTAATCACATAAGTTCCCGCTATAAGTGTTTATGTTGTTGTTTATAGTTAAGGCATTAACGTTGTGGAGATTTAAAGACATTGTAATTTATTTTTATCAAACACTGTTTATTCCACTTTTTTTGTAACGGTATAACCCTACCGCTTTCAAGGCTTTCACCTCATCTTCAGGGGAGCACAAACAAGACTCAATTATGTTCGAACTTGTACCGATATATACGCTTCAATGGTTGGGGGCTGAGGGGTGAGGGAGGCATTGGACGATTTCGGCCAAGAGTGGAGAGGTTTTTGGGATATAACTGTTCACCAGATGTTCAAATCGATGTACTGACTTAGAAATTTCTAGGACCTCTAATCTGTCCAATTTATTTCCGTTACTACTGATATGTTAGAATTTGGCGAACCGAAAAAGTATGGGTTTCACGGTGACAATGATTAGCCAGTCAATATCAGTTTCACAGCAGTATCAATGAGGTCAAAACGCAAAAGCAGCATTGAGGTCACGTCATCATTATCATCATCATCATTGCCGGACCTCGCAGTCGAGGATCCCCTCGCCACTCCAGTCCTGAACCGTTCTCCCACGTCGATCGTGTGATCTTCTGTGAGAGAACAGCCCGATACAGGACGCGCACTCCCTCCCGCAAATGCCACATACATATGGACCCTGCTGAGCCGCCTGGCAAGTCACGGCGCAGATGAAGATAATACAATAAAAACCAAGACCTTGATGCTCTATAACGTCATGTGATCCATGTGTAACTTTTAATTGTTGGATAAGGTTAATACAGTAAACAGCGATAAAAAAAACGTCCATGAAACAAGAATATACAGCAATAAGGAAACGTTAAAAACTTGACTTTTACAGATATTGAAACGTAACATAACGCAGAAGGGAAATGTTTGCGTGTCATTTGAAGCTTAAAGCTCGTACAAAAGCTATAAATGTTAAAAGCAACTTCTCGACATACTGAAATTGGCATTTCCAATTGGAAATATGTAATTCAAAGGTTAGAACAATATCCGCATTCGTATTTCTACGAGTTACAACCACCGCCCCACGCCACATTCAATTAAAGAGCATTTTGTAAACAATTGTAAATTTTTATGAAATAATTGGACACAATATCATAAATACGAATATAGAGGTAGTGGGAGGGGTGTAATTTTACCATATATCACAAATACTTATAAAGTACACTCAATTGAATAATTTCAGTTGATTTAACTCGTTTAATTACTTTTTTTACTAATGAAAATAAAAGAAAAGTAAACTGTTTGGAATAACAATGTTTGTTAGAATAACCAATTATATCAACAAGGAAAATGATGACGGAATAGTTGAATGGTTCTTGCACATAAAAAAAATTTATGATGGCAGATTTATAAAAAAAGGTCTATACGAATAGAATAAAAGGCACGAAAAGTTTAACAAGACCTATAAAAATGTGGCATTATCAAATTATGAAATAGGGAAGAGCGAATAGCCTTTTGGCAAGCATGACAACATTTATGGGCGTAGCAGGTTAGTGTGTGTGTCAGGATAGAATTAAGTGGAGATCTGTTATTTATGCACACCCTTATAGTGACATGGTATGATGGTGATGATGATGAAAAAGACAAATTACTTTCAATAAAAAGAATATATAGTACCCGGCGGTAAATAATACACATCGGGCTTAAGAAAGATACTGTTGCTTTGTAGAGCGTCGTCTCTAACAGTCCGTGCGATGCACTAACAGTCCGTGCGACAGAGACGATGCTCTACAAAGCGACAGTCTCTTTCTTAAGCCTGATGTGTATTACTTTCCGCCGGGTTCTATACATGGATGATAGACCATGTGCTTTGATTTTGTGGGAACCACGGTCGTCGGTAAATATTGTCAACACATACGGTCAACGACCGACGAAATGACCTTTGGATACCTCGATGAATTATATTCTACAGTCCGAAGGTCACATGCCAAAACATTGACGCGGCCGTACATCGCGCCGCATTCCATAGTAGAAAGAGAACGCATCACGCTGTCTCGCCGGTTCCGTAAATAGATTATTACCCACAATACTATTTACGATATCTACAATACTTCAATTGACCATTTCTGCACGCACAGAAGCGAGATAAAAGTATATCGCGGGCGCACTCCCGCGCCCATTCTGAAATGTTATAAATACCCACATACTGATAAATAAAACATTCATTCACTCTCTCCTTCCGCATTGCGATTTAACGTATTTTATTTATTTACCAAAAATCATCACGCCCCATTAGGACGCATTTCGCTAAAATTTCATGGAAACGTATACTAAATAAATTAAAACAATAAAAAAATACTCAAAAAAAATTTACATGCTCGTATGAGACTAAATTGGCCAAAAAAAGTAAGATCCGACAAAATTATACAGAACTCAAAAAATCTTAGCTAAAACCTTAGAAAAGATAAGCTTCTTTGGCATTCACCGCAAGCTCCAGGAATTGCATGGATTGCACACAAAGTCATCAACTGCAACATTCATTGATGACAACAACAAACCAACCTTGGATACACATAGTATGTCAAAATCATGGATTAAATATATCAACAATCTTTTCGGTGACAGGAGATACAACGCCGACACAAATTTTCATAGAAGTGAAGATCATACAGTTGTTAAATCTGAGGTTGTCCACGAAATCAAAATATCTACATACAACTAATCAAAATATCTACATACAACTAATCAAAATATCTACATACAACTAATCAAAATATCTACATACAACTAAGCTAAGAGATATGGATGGCGTGTGCTGTTTCAAGACAACCCTTTGTAGGTCTTATCAAAATTTATGATGTTATATGAACACTACACTACACCTAAAGCTGTAAGTGTTACTATCACAAATCGGAAGATCTATAATGGTTTCTTTGTAAGTCACCTTCCCTTGGTAAGTATTTTGTGGTATATTTAAATTGTAATATTTTTAATATGTCAATTATAGTGGGTTTGAGTCCAGAGTAAGAGCGCCCTTAAAGAGATTTTGCCCTGTGAACAGGGTTAGATAACTTGTCCTTTTATTATTATTATTTTTATTAGCAAGGTTTTTTTCTTCATTTCTTCTTCAGTTTCAATCCTGGAGATTGGTTAGCAGCAAAGCTAAGCTCTTGCACTCCGCTCGGTCTTCAGCGATCCTCTTGAGCTCTGTATAGGAGGTGCAGTCCATATCGTGGCATATTTGCTCGAGATACTCTCGGCGAGGACGCCCTTTGCCAATCGATCCCTCAATCATTCCCTCCAGTATATTGTGCAGGAGATTTCCATGTCGCAACATATGACCCATCCATTCTGCACGCCTTTTCGATACGGTGTTTGACAGGTGCCTGGTTTCTTCGATCCTGCTGAGAACCTCGTCATTTGTAATGTGGTCTCTCCAGGAAATCCTAAGGATTCGTCTATGTCTCGAAGGCCTCAAAGCTTTTTTGATCCCTTTCGCCTACGCACCATGTCTCGCAACCATACATCAAAATATTCCACTTATATGTTTTGACCAATTGCTTGCGGAGCTTTAGGTCCATGTTGTTGGATTCGAAAATCTTTGATTTCTTATTAAAGGCGAGTTTTGCTTGGTGGATATGACTATCAACCTTTCTTTTTGTACGGCCATCCCATGTGATCTTGCTACCAAGATAGACAAACTTTAGCAAGGTTATAAACACGAAAATTAAATACGACAAAAAGAACATAATCGAAGAACATTGTTATGTAAAACAAAAATTAATTGTGATATTCTAGAAACTTTTTATACGTATTGATAACATGTGTGGCCATCAGTTGACATTTCAATCGTCAGTTAGTGCTAACCAATTTAAAATTTATTCATTAAATTTTATACTTCAGTGCTTCGTTCATCGATTAATTAAAATGGAAACGATTTGTAGTTATATCAAGGTCACAAGAATACGGATATAAAAGAAACATTTGCCATATTTTGCTTTCAATAGTTATATATTTATTGAAGCTGACAGTCTCATGAGCATAATTCTTCATGAGTTATATTTCGCTTTCAATAATTATATATTTATTGAAGCTGACAGTCTCATGAGCATAATTCTTCATGAGTTATATTTCGCTTTCAATAATTATATATTTATTGAAGCTGACAGTCTCATGAGCATAATTCTTCATGAGTTATATTTTGCTTTCAATAATTATATATTTATTGAAGCTGACAGTCTCATGAGCATAATTCTGCATGAGTTATATTTTTTTATGTACCATCTGCCTTGGATTAAAGAAATATTACATTACGCCTTTTTTTATTAGTCAATTTTCAATAAATCCTTAGATTATATTATGTCCAAGGAAGGTCTTTAATACCCACATTAAATTGTTCTGCGAAAATTTGGAAAAAGATTATTTTTTTATAAACGTCACTTTGTTTGAAAAAAATAGTGCATTGTTTGAAAAAAAAAACCAACGTCATATGCTGAAATGATGTTTTTTTGTATATAGGTATTCCTCCTATACTAGAATGATTTAAGGCTCCACTGTTAAAGGCAAAAATGCTTCTATAAGGGAGTCAATATAATAAATTATTTATACAAATCAATTATCATACGGTATAACAATGGTTTTATACATGGCTTTATGTATAAAATCGATCTGTAATATAATAAGAAAAACTCTTCGTAGAAATAAGAAACACAACATTAGTGGATATCGCATTTAATAAATCAAATATTTCACATAAAAAACAACCGAAAACACATGATATTTAGTTTCATCATACATACTACAGGCAAAGCCAAAATCTTCTACAAAGCTTATTCTGTCAAGTTTTTAAGTGAATTTACAATACAGTATCCCATCTGCAAGCGAAACATGATTGACAAAAACGTTTGGTTCATTCTTATTTTATTAAACCACGGTTTTGAAAGAACAGGTGGCGGCGTTGATTTATATCTAGAACCTTTATTTACACCAGTTATATCTATATCAAAAGTTTATCGTAACCATATTGTGTTTGGATTGCAAATTATCAATTTTGGAAGAAGGAAACATGGAAAGTCAGAGAAATTGTAGTTGGAAGAGGTGAAAGATGTGTGTCGAGATAGGAAAAGCTGGCGCTCAGTACTTTATGCCTACTTCGATAAGGAATGGGGTGATGGTATGTATGAATGTATTTTTAAATAATAATTTAAACCCCCCAAAAGTTTACAAATGGGTAGCTAGCAATGTGTGGGAATTTAAAAAAAAGTGTCTCTAAATATAAATCTATACACCACTTGGCATGGATCTGGTAATAAAAAATGTACGGATTCCCTCTGGCTGCATTCTCCGTGCGGTGACATGCGAGACGCAATTAATTACGCCAGTGGCGCTCCCGAGATGGGGCCCCCAGAGCTAGAATAGTGCGCCACCCCTGGCCCAGACCCCCCTCCAAACCATCAGTCAAACCGCGCTAATGTCTCAATGTGTCGAGAACATAAGCTTTTCAAACTGTTAAAACTAAAAATATTTCAAAAATTTCACCAGAATTCTACAAGTTAAATTTTATTGATATATATTTTTTCTCGCAACAAAATATGACATTTACGTATAAGATAGTAGAATACAAATTAAAAAAAGAAAAAGTAAATATTTAAGAAAGAGGTTTTATACAACGCCATTTTGTGGGTCATGTAACCCCAAAGTAGTTTGACTTTAACTTAAGTATTGCTCACTTGAAAAATTGACCCAAAATTCCGATATATAAAATAATCTCAAAAATCAAGCTAGTTTACAAAGAAAAAAGTATAAGTTCTATTGTAAATAAAATAAAATCGAAAAACATTTATAGAAGTATCCCGAATAAGTTATTGACTTGTAAATAAAACTATACAGTTTGTCTTACAACTAGAGAGCAAACTACAAAAAAAGTCTCGACTAACTTTTCGTAATGGCACCATATTCGGCTTTTAAGTTTTGCTATGAAAGTACGAGGGTCATCCAGAAAGTAAGGTTACAACATTTATGTAGGATCGAAAAATGCTTGTATTTAATTGAAATTCACAGGATACTTCACAAATACAATATATTCAACTATTTTTCAACGTAATCGCCGTCGAGATCGAGACATTTCTGTAGTCGGGGCACTAGCTTATGTATACCAGTGTCATATACCTCCGCCACCAGCTCTTTCAGCCCTTTCTTCACAGCTTCCTCGACCTCCTGATCGTTGAAAAATTGTTGGGGTGTAGTGAAACACCCACATTTTATCCCCCGTCACAATCAAGTCCAGAAAAGCTTCTCCCTCTTGTGCAAAACGATCCAAAACTTCACGCGCGGCGGTCACGCGATTTTGACGGTGCTCCGGTGTGAGCATTCTGGGCACCCATCTCGCATACAACTTCTTGTAACCAAGTTTTTTCGACACAATATTAGCAAGGAGACTTTGAGAAATGTCAGAAAATTCTTTGTGAAGGTCTTCAAGCGTCACACGGCGGTCATTTCGCACTTGTTCTTCAATTTTTTGCACAAACTCGTCAGAAATCACTGCCTTGCCTCGTCGTGAGTATCAGTGCGGCCTTCTCTGAACAACCTAACCCACTTCGTGACATGTTGTCGACTCATCACATCACTACCATAAACTTCCACGAGTTTCCGATGGATATTCGCGGCGGTATTGTTCTGCAAAGTAAAAAAACTGATGACCGCGCGGGTCTCGCACGGACGAGAGTTGGTGGGAGCGCACGACGACCTCTCTATCGGAAGAATTTACTGTGACTGAACAAAATGGCCGACAAACACGCGGGACCAAATAAAATTACCGTTAGGATCCCCCCTACACGCCAGGTGCACTAACTTTGAAACAAAAAAAATCCTCCGGCCTCAGGAGTCCTTGTAACCTTAGTTTCTGAATGACCCTCGTAGAAACACTAATAAACATATTAGTGAAAAAGAAAGAAAGGAACAATAAATTACGAAATAATGCCTGTTGCAAACAAATACAGCAAGTAACAACAAACAACAAAGCATATGTTGCTGAGAAATCATTTATGGAGGAAATCTTTCGTTAGTCACAGTATCATCCAAGAAAAAATAGAGTCGAAGAGGTGTTGAGAGGAGGCAAATCTCCTGGCTCCGCAATATTCGTGATAGGACTGGTATAAGGAGCGTTGGGGATCTTTTCGGGCTGTCGGGGACAACGATGCCTACTCTCAGGTGACAGTCAACGTTGGGGGGACCTGACATGACACTAGGAAGAAGTCACAGTGTCGTTCCAAATAATAAATTGTACACAGTAGCCTACATATAAACTAGTTTTAAGAAGTTTAATGAAAAAATAACAAGTAAATACATTTAAGTAAATGGTGTATGTTGACAGATGCATACGACTTTGTTTTAAGAATGTAAAGAAATAACCACTAACAATTAAAAATTATACAGTAATATGCTTGAGTAAGAAAGTGCCGAGATTATACCTGCCCCGTAAGACAATTAAAAGTCTGATGTATAATTAATAATTATTTATACTAGTACTTTGTAATTTATTATAGTTTAGACTTAGTCCCATCTGAATTTATTTGCAGACGTTTTTAAGCCTTTTGTAATGAATTCATAAACAAGCCGCTTTTAACCTTTCCCTCCCTGTGCTAAAAGAAATCCGCCCGTTCCGTTGATGTCTATTCAATACACATCAATACACATCAATACATACGTAAACATGAGCGATTTAAAATAAGAATATTCATAGCCCATCGCATAAATTAATTAAATTTGAAGTCAATAGTGATAATAATTGAAATTTTATTGCTGAAAACATGAAAAAAAAAACACATCGGACGACGTTCACAAAACGGGCAAAGCGACCACCTCGAACGAAATCCGGCTGGCTACTAAACGAGATAAGCGACCGAACTGAGATTCTATTTTTTGTGTTCCAATATACTGAAGTAGAGCGAGACGTGAATATCGTCGCTTCCTCACCCATACGAATTATTAGAATTAATATACATACATAACACACTGGCACACGTTTGATTGAATCGGTGAATTTATTCCCGATTTTCACAAAATATCTCTGGTGTGGCCGATAAGTGTTAATTATTAGTAGTATTATTTTTTTCATTCAATGCGTAAATGTACTTAACGCATTGAATGAAAAAATACCCAAAATCTGAACCCAGTATTTATTATATTTATAGAAATATTCAAGTTTTTAGAAGGAATGTGTAATAGTTACACATCACAGGACAAGAAAGGTTCAAGAGGGATTTTATGAACAAATTAAGCTATGCAATTTATTTCGATATTACGCGTATCATCCTTCGAAACGAACATGTTTTAACATGCGTGATATTATATTCAATTTCAGACACATAAATCTCATTTCGAAAAATACAAATAATTTTGTATTTTTTTACTGTTTTTATTAAAAATAAAAAAAATCTCGCAAACAACATCACAATGTTTGACTATCCCTGATAAATATAATACGTTGAACCAAGATCACTGCACCCCGTTTCCATTTGTAACAATAATGGCAAGAAAGCGGGATACAGTTTCTCTCTCCACTGAATGGGGATGAATTAACTTAATTGTTTATGAAATCCCTCAGTTAATCGTTTTCCGGTTCTTATTCTGCTCTTAATCCCATTATCCTCCAAGTGTTGGGTGCTGACACAATGAGACTTGCTCCAGCGATGTAGATCTTTGTCCTTTTGCACACCCCTTGCGAAACCAATAGAATCCTGTTTAATAAACTCTCAGGCTTTTTTTTTTTCAAGTTTATTGTTATCATACTTTTTTCAAGCTTCCTTTAGTGTTATGATGTTTTGATAATAAATCATCAATTCAGTGGCACTCAACCTTAAGCTCTCGAACCATAATATAGAACTTTTTTTAATAAACTTTCTTCTTCTTCTTCCCGGTGTCATGTCAGGTCCCCCCAACGTTGAATATCACCTGAGAGAAAACATCTTTGTCCCTGGCAGCTCAAAAAAGATCTCCAACGCCCCTTATGCAAGTCCAATCACGTATATTGCGGAGCCAGGAGATTTGCCTCCCGCCAACACCTCTTTGACCCTCTATTGTGCCTTGGATGATCAGGTGCAGTAATTTGTACTTTGCTCCTCTAAGTACATGACCCAAATAGGACACCTTTCAGATTTTAATATTGGTCAGCAACTCTCTATCAACTTTGACTCTTTGAAGAACCCTTTAGTTGCTGACCATATCCATCCAGGGTATCCGTAGAATTCTCCGGTGCATTCACATTTCGAATGCTTCCAGTCGGTTCATACTACTAGCTTTGAGGGTCCATGATTCTACTCCATGCAATAGCACTGACCAAACATAGCATTTGACTAACCGTTGTCGAAGTTTCAAGTTTAGATTATCATCGCAGAACACTTTCATTAAACATTTTAAATGTAATGCTTGTTTTCAAAAACTTGTAAACAATGTTAAACCTCCATCTAAAAGTTAAAAATTAAGTTCTCGATGGTGACAACTTACAAGTATTTTCAATTTCAGTGATTTCCTGTTTCAGCGTTTTTTGGATCGTGTCTAGCAGCCATAACTCTATCAATCCTTATGCTGTCAGATATTTTTCACAAAACACGCATTTTTACCGCCTTGATTCTATTAAGCTTCGTTTCTATATATCATGGTGAGTACTAACATCCCACTACATTATACATTTTGAAAACTTAATGATTGATTTATTAGAAAAACAATACCAAGGCTATCCTTATACCCCTGAATACTAGGTGGAAAAATGCCTGTGTCATTCGATGGGAGTAACGCAGTGCGGGCTTCGAACCGACGACCTTGCGCACCGAAATCCAGTAAGTTACCTCTCTGCCATGCACCCAAAAAAAGATTTTTATCTTTCTTTCTTTTTATCATCGTTACAAATAATAATTTATATAAGATAATTATAATAATAAAAGGACAATTTATATAGCGCACCCGCACTCCTCTATGGCTCCGAATGCTGGCCGATGTATAACTCTTACTCTAGGCAACTAGAAACTGCTGAAATGCGCATGCTAAGATGGTCAGCTGGTGTGTCCCTAAGAGACAAAATAAAAAGCTCACGCATTTGTGGAAGCCTAGGTGTTACAGACATCAACAGCAAGATGGAGGAGAGGCGATTGAGATGGTATAGGCACGTTGGACGCAGAGCACCCGATAACATAGTGAACCAGATAATCTCCATGGATCTGCCTCGAATAACAACCAGAGGAAGACCAAAGAATTCATGGGTGGTGCAAAAAGATGACCTAATGCAGAGGCACGCCCTGGGGGACGTAGTCCGGGACAGAAGAGCATACAACCTGAGGACGAGGAGAGCTGACCCCAACAGTCTTCGCAGACTGTGAGTTGGGATGGAGCCAGGGAGAAGAAGACTATTGATACAGATTATAACCAATTATATCACACATAAAAAAAAATGGAACTCATACTCAAAGTTATTAGGTTTACTTAAATAAATAAATAAATATTTATTAAAAATTTATTTTCAAATAGTTTTCAAAAGCAAACGAAGAATTGTGTCAAGTTAGAAAATTAAAAGAGTCTTTCACTTTATTTCTCTGTTTCGTTCAAAATTTGAGCTTATATTTTATTCTCTCTTTCTACGTTGATCTCCGTAGCAAAGTTGGTAAGAGGCATGTCTTCTAGCCCTGAGGTTGCGGGTTCGATTCCCGTTGGAAACCAGATTTTTTAAAAAGGATTCCAGTCTGGTTTTCACTTAAGGCCTCTTTAATATATTTGAGCCGGTTTGAGATATTGCCACATGGCAATCATCTCGCTGGTTTGTACTATATACAAAAACAGTATAATATAATATTATAATATATGGTATAAAACTGTAAAAACTATAAAGCAAGTCTTCGACAATTACGTAAGTCTAATTGGTAAAATTTGGTAATATTTTGTGATATACATACATATATTGAACTTACATATGATATATTAGGTGTTAACATAAGTTGTGTCCGTTTTTTTCAATTTAAAAATAAACACCAAAAGTAAAACAATATGGTAAATGTTATACGTCATTCGAAATAAAATTTTCTGTTCTACAAGATATTGTGTTTGCTTTTACGTTACATATATTATTTTATTTGATTACAAGCCTTCAAAATGGAATGTCAAGTAGACAAAACTGAGCATTTTCGACACCTCCTTCTGTTCGCGTTCAATCGAGGGAATAAAGCTGTTCGCAATATTTGCGAACTGTACGGTGAAGATGCTATGAATAAAATAACAGCTCGTCGATGGTTTTTGCGTTTCGAAGACGGTAATTTCGACCTGAAAGACATGGTCCGGATGACCAGTGAACTTCGATGAAGACCGCTAAAACCATACTATATTATTCATGAAGATCCCCTTCGTACATATTTATTGAGTTTATAATTGTATAACAGCTATTTATTATCATATTTTTTATCTTTTACATGCTATAATTTACGTGTACAAGAATTTGTGCTGAAAAACAGCTGATGTTCTCGCAGCCGCGCTCACATTTTTTTTTGTTGGGGTGAATCTGGATTGGAGGTTGTAATAAAACGAACCCAGATCATGTCATAGTTTTCATAGCTAAAATTTCTTCAATTTATGAAAAAACCTTCGACTTTGATTTGTGGAGTTATGTAATAAATATAATTTTGAATTAATATTGTATATTTTAACTAAAATATTTCCAATTTTCATTTTTTCACATTTCCCATTTATGATCACAAATACCCGCTTCAGAAAACTTTGTAAGTTTGGAAACACAAACCTTCCCAAGATGGGAAGATATCCAGTAGGAATCCACGTCCCTGGAGAGACCGACCTAATAAATGACAGATCCAATGGCGAGGAACGAAAGATAAGAAAAAGATTTTTATCTGTCTGCTTTTTTGTCATTGTTACAAATAATCATTTCTGTGAGATAATTATAATAAAAAAGTTACATTTTTAAAACGTAGTTTAGAGAGCAGACTCTACTAAAGGGCGCTATAACTCAGAGTACAAATACAACAAATAATATATTCAAAATTACAAAAGAAAAGTCAAGTGTTAGCATAGAAAAGTAATGTCTGCGGCCATTAGACTGGTTGGTACTTATTCACTAATAGAATAAAACAGGTTAAGTATAGTGTATGTGGGTTGTGTTTACATATAATCACAAAACTTTCAGCTCAAGGTTAAGTATAGTGTATGTGGGTTGTGTTCACTTATAATCATAAAACTTTCAGCTTTAGGTTAAGTATAGTGTATGTGAGTTGTGTTCACATATAATCATAAATCTTTCAGCTTTAGGTTAAGTACGAGTATAGTGTATATGAGTTGTGTTCACATATAATCATAAAACTTTCAGTTTTAGGTTAAGTATAGTGTATGTGAGTTGTGTTCACATATAATCATAAAACTTTCAGCTTAACGTTAAGTATAGTGTATCATATGTGGGTTGTGTTCACATATAATCATAAAACTTTCAGCTTTGGGTTAGTATAGTGTATGCGGTTTGTGTTGTTCACATATAATCATAACGTATTTCCCGTTTAATTCGAAATGTGCCCGATAATGTACACCTATAGTCAATTTTCTGGTACTATCACCAGGAAACAAAATACAAAATTTACAAAGACATATATGTTAACGTGCATGAAAACTGGCTTAATATTTACCATTCATGAGTGCAAACATATTTTTCCTAAAAGCACTGCCCTCCATAAAAAAATAATAAAATACGGAATTCAATAAATATAAAAAAAGATTCAGGCAGTGGACCGAAGCGTTGTTGTTGTCACGAGAGGAGTTTGCGTACTCGAGCTTGCAAGGTGTGGAGGTAAATTGTAGTGAATATTTGTATGACACAGGCATTTTTTCACCTAGTGTTCAGGGGTATAAGGTTATCTATAACTTTGGTCAAATACATTCTTTCAAAAAGGAGAAGAAGAAAATCATGTCTCATTTCGGTGTGACCGGTGAGTGACCGGTGAGTTTGCTGGAATGCAACGGCTCATGTACTTAAACAAAACCTCCAAAGCAAAGCTTCGCTTTCCAACTGAAACGTTGGAATGGCAAAAAGATCCTCGACTATGAGGCCCAACGACGATGACGACTTGCAATAATTTCTTACAACTTATCAAGTTTGTGAAAATTTAAGACGGAGGTATTAAATAAATAATCAACAATCGGTAAAAAGAAATAACAATTTTTTATGTTTATATGTTTCAGTGTGATATAAGCAAAAGTCTAGATTAC
>OX463844.1:3377386-3559886 GCA_949825065.1 Odontocerum albicorne | reverse complement strand
ATGTTATCATGTACCGAAGAAACAAATGTCTAAATATACTCCATCATAAGTGATGATTTATATACCCCATCATAAGTGATGGTTTATATACTCTATCATAAGTGATGGGTTACATACTCCATCATAAGTTATGATTTATATACTCCATCATATGTGATGATTTATATACTCCATCAGAAGTGATGATTTATATACTCCATCATAAGTGATGATTTATATACTATATCATAAGTGATGAGTTACATACTCCATCATAAGTATGATTTATATACTCCATCATAAGTGATGATTCATATACTTCATTATAAGTGATGATTTATATACTTTATCATAAGTGATGATTTATATACCCCATCATAAGTGATGATTTACATACTCCATCAGAAGTGATGATTTATATACTCCATCATAAGTGATGATTTACATACTCCATCATAGGTGATGATTTATACACTCCATCATAAGTGATGATTTATATACTCCATCATAAGTGATGATTTATATACTCCATCATAAGTGATGATTTATATACTCCATCATAAGTGATGATTTATCAGAGTGTGAACATAATAGTACTGTACCTGCCTGTATACCTACCTAAATGAATTGTCAAAATAACGAGTGAATTGTTAAAACACAAATAAATTAAATTAATTATTGTTGATCATAAACATACAGGGTCATTGACCGATCAAGTATTCATAGATAGCTACACGTCAAGAACGGCGACAATGTTTACTATTTTTATAGTACCCGCGATTTGTCCAGTCATCTCCAAATATAAATAATTAACCTACCGCCAATTTACGTGCCAGAGCGAGACGGAGCATGTAGCGCGAACTGGTTCACCCATTTGTATAAAAGACCTGCGCTCGGATAAATAAACATATATTCGTATTGTCATTCAGTCAACTGTCAAGACTTTGTTATTTATTTACCTGCTGTCCACTTATCGATTTATATCCGCATTCCTGAGTCCATATTTATTGACAACAAATCAAGATCATCATGACTTATATAGAAATAAGCAATCCGCTATATTGATGATTCTGTACGAGAAGTAACGCAGAATCAGTTAAAACGAAGATAACGATGTCGATATCAAAATCATCAGCACGTCCTAATAGGACACGTGCTACACTGATAGCGACCATCGTTACAGTACCAACGACGGATTAAAAGTACGATTAAAAAGAAAAGAAAATCCCAGTAGAAATTAAACGACGTTTAGATACTGTCTACGAAGAAGAACCCGCGAGGATATGTGATGTGTATCATCACCCCTTGCCTGGGATAAACAGGTTTTCTCAATCTTTTTTGAACAACGCTCCCTTAAATCATTTTTAGATTAATTAAACCCCCTTAGTTTAACATTGAATATTCTTCTTCTTGCAATGTAAAAAGGTAAACATTATATATAATACCACAAAAAATTGTTTTGGTAAACAATCAATTATATTTGTTACAAAACTAATAATAACTAAACACATATACATTCTATCACGCTGTGGGAACCACGGTCGTCGCTGAATATTGTCAACACATACGGTCAACGACCGACGAAACGACCTTTGGATATGTCCAAAGGTCACATACCAAAACATTGACGCGGCCGGACATCGCGCCGGTTCCGTAAACAAATTGTTTACCCACAATACTATTTACGATACATTCCACAGTAGAAAGAGAACGCATCACGCTGTCTCGCCGGTTTCGCAAACAAATTGTTTACCCACAATACTATTTACGATGTCTACAATACTTCAATCGACCATTTCTGTACGCACAGAAGCGAGATAAAAATATATCGCGGGCGCACTCCCGCGCCCATTCTGAAATGTATAAATACCCACATACCGATTGCTAATTGACGCATTGCTAATTGACGTATTTTATTTATCAACCAACAATCAACATCATCACGTCCCATTAGAACCATTTCGCTAAAACGCCATTTATCTGTTTAGGTAGGCAGAGAGAATAGAGAATAAAGCTTTCTTATAACGACATGCTTTGTTTGCCTCCTCCACATTCATACTTCTTACACATTTTTAATTAAAACGATTATAAAATCGGAAAAAGTAATAAATATTATCAACTTATTTACACGAACCCTGTGTTTGAGGATTTTTCAAGAGTTATTATGTATTTGGTTGCAGTTTTTTTAAATAAAAAGTCTCGAATCTCTACGACTCTCAATTTCTAGCTGATTTATATTTTTTGTTAGTATAATATATAACTCTCCGCCTAGAAACCTGTTTCAACGGGGTACGAAGATGGACAAACTTATGCATTATATTCAGTCAGGCATATTTTTTTTATGAATGGAATATTTAAAAATACCACAATTACCCCTTCAAAATTACTAACGCCTCCCTAACAATTTTACAAACCGCAATGACCCCTAAAAAATTCAATCAACATCAAGGGGGTAATATTACCCCCGTTGAGAATCACTGCTTTACACCAAATTCATATATAATACATACGTCATGTATCAAACCGTGGTTAAGATTCATTCCAGAAAAGCAACACCATATTAATATAGAAATAACAAATGCTGGAACCAAAGAATCTGAAGTAACTAGAATTATTCGCATGAAATGCCACTCCATTAGTGAACGTACATAACACCCAGCTTAATTCCAACTCGCTTTTCTGCTAAAACCCTCATTAAGAATTAATTTTCAATTTTCATTTCAGCCAAATATTTTACTAAGCAAAAACGGTACGAGTTGAATGTATTCAATCATAAAAACCTGAAATATTAACAAAATTATATGGTGCCTGCTTTACAAGTAGAAGCCTTTGTTTGAAATAATATTGATAATTAACAGTTGCCTTCTTCTTCCTAACTTTATTCTTTCACCTACAAATAATCAAAGCTCTCGTATGATAGGTCGGAAGAGATTGTCGAATGGCAATAAATTTGCTATTTGTACACATTAAAATAAAGTCTATATATAATTAAATAAATATTCGTCTCAGAAATTGTTTATTTATCTATTTATTATTACACATGACAAGAAATATACACAATTTGAGAAAAAACAACAGGTAATTTGATTTTGACATACAATTTTAATGGATCTGGGTTTGTTGTCTTTCATTTGTCGTATCCCCAGTAAACTAGACTTTTGCCTGTATCTCACTGAAGATATTTAGCATGAAAAAATAAATCGATACTTCTTTCCGATTTTTGATTACACAAAAAAAAAACCGTTGCACGCTCTCATCAACCTGACAAACAGTGACACTCAACTACAACTGGAAACATCTTGCGAAATTCAACTCCTCACACATTATCACTCCAGAAAGACCAAAAATATTCATCCCACAATATACCGCACACAATCATAAGAATACAAATTAAAACAAAAAAATACACAGAAACACAAATACAAAAACAACCAAAATTAAAACAACAAGAAGAGACCCACACTCACGAGCTCACATAAATCCTTTCCACTCGTCATTCATCCTGTTGCAATGTTTATGATGCAGAAACATTGCAACCGGATCATTGCTTCGATTATTTCCATTAAGGCTAAGGCCACACCAAAGTGCTTCGCTAGGTGCTATGTGACTAATAGACTAGGTGACTTCATGCTTGGCCACACCAAAGTGCTTCGCACAAATTCATTTGACATTTGGGAGCGGTTGAGTCAACACACGATGCCACTCTCAAAACTAACCAATTTCATTACAACTTACCATCTTTATTTACGAGTACTTCCTGTGCAACTTTATTCCTAAGTGATTTTATTACAGGTGCATTTTTGTGTAATTTGCTCGATGGGTTCCACAAAGGCTCCCTTTTATACACAGCTGTTATTAAAACTTCCGCCATCTTGTAAAATCACTTGGTGACACAATAAAATTAACCAACACGTCTGTTCGCTAGGAGACTCACAAGGTGACTAATCGTCATGTAGCGTAGCGCGAAGCGTGCAATGTGGTCATTGCGATAGTATACGATTCATTGTTTTGCTAGGATATATCGCCTAGCTCGCAGCGTAGCTATAAGCACCAAGCGAGGTTCCTACCTGTGTGGTCGAGGCCTTAATTTTTTTCTCAAATACATATATTTTTTTTTATTTATTAAAGTAATTTCTAATATATAAATTTGCTAAAAGCTACACTTATATACATATTTATCACTTAAAAACTAATCTAATTTCTATATAAAAACTACGAGTATAAGCCCACTTCATTTTAATTATTGTCATGTAACTTAAAATTTTTAATATCGTAATATTTAATTTCTTAGAAATACTTTACATTCTAAATTATAACTAGATAACAAAGCTTACAACTAATATTTTGTTCATTTCTTTTTATCCACACGTACACGCCCACTCTTTCAGGCTACTTGCATTTCATCACATTCACTCAGGCCTTGGTCCTCCCTGCTAATACTGTAGATAGATTAACCAGACAACATATGGTGACAATTTTTATGAAACGCATGTCTAAAAGTTAATTTTATTAAAATTCAATTATTTTGCTTAAGGCATCGATTTTATTAAATATTCAAAATAAGGTATCTTTAACAATATCATATCTTTTTACTTATCTACAAAAAATCATCTTGATATATCCACAAAAATTCATCTTGATATATCCACAAAAATATCCCTTTTTGTATCAACAAAAAGCAATATATTATAATCCAGACAATTGGAAATGTTAATATACTCTTACATCTATAAATTATCCATTACTCGATCAAGTTCAATAAACGTTAAAGTAAATACATTACAGCCGACACACACTGTATATGTTTGCTTTTATTGTTATTCCTACCCACACTGCGAAGATTAAAGGATCATTGCTTATTCAATTACGATCATATTCGATGGATGGTTGTACTGGGTGCTCATAAACAAGTGGTTAATATTATTTCGATTATAAGGAATTATTTAATAATTTACATGATCCTCAATAACGAACTCCGTGTTTTAGTAGTAGAACGGTCGTATTCCAGTGGCTTTAAAAGTACTTTTCATTAGTTGTAAAAAATTGTAAATTAAATTTTTAATAGTAAAAAATATATTATTCTATAATGTAGTTTTAAAACCTATACAAAACAATTATTAGAACAGTTATGGCATATGGATGCGAAGCATGGACACTGACAGCTAAATCCGTCGAGTTGCTGGATGCCTTCGAGAGAAGAGTACAACGTAGGATCCTGGGTTCCGTGAATGACGGTGAAACCTGGCGAATACGACACAACGACGAGCTGTATAATATCTACAAAGCTCCCAAGCTCTCTATACATGTCAGATTGAACAGATTAAGATGGGCCGGACATGTGCAAAGAATGCTGTCATCGCGAGCACCCAAAAGAATCCTGGAGGGACACCCCGGTGGAAGGAGAGTGGGCAGGCCGAGGCTGCGATGGGAGGACAAAGTTGAGAGGGACGCAACCCGGCTGCTGCAAGCGCATAATTGGAGGGTCGTGGCGGAAGACAGGAGGAGTTGGAGGCGAAGATTGACGAAGGCCGAAGCTCGATATAGGCTGCAAGACAATCGAAAGAAAGAAGTTTTAAAACCAATAATTTTGAACGCCGTGGCATTGTTTGTAAGGCACTCGTGTTCTAACCAGAGGGTTGCGAGTGAGATTCACATGGAAACTTATTTTTATAAAAAAAAATAACACATGGAAACTAACTATCTAGGTTGTGATTTGTACAACGAAAGTGTTATACAATACAGTCAACTTAAATGACGCTGAAACAATTAAAAAAACCTAAGTGAAATGAAGGTAAGTGCCTCAACACGGATAAGTGTTACAAAATCACATTTATGAAAAAAAATGTAAATGCAATTCGAATGTAAACTGTTTATATTAATTTTTACACTAAATAAATAAGCAAACAGAGTTTTTATTTCTTAATTTAATACTTGATCGTACAGTATAAAAGATGGAGATTTAATTACCACGTGGTAATCTCTTCCAACCAAACTCACATTTGCTTTAAAACATTTTGAGTTGAAGGCGGGTTAATAAAATTTTTGTTTGTAGAGGAAAAAAATACAATACCAAATTAATAAAAAAAAACATCATTTTTCTGATTTGTTTTTCAAACATTGTTTATTCTATTTTGTGTAACGTTATAACCCTACCGGGTTCAAGGTTTTCACCTCATCATCAGGGGAGCACAAACAAGACTCCCCTGATGATGAGGTGAAAACCTTGAAACCGGTAGGGTTATACCGTTACATAAAGTGGAATAAACAGTGTTTGATAAAACAAATTACAATGTCTTTAAACCTCCACAATTTTAATGCTTTAACTATAAATAAAATATAAATTTAATAAAGTGAAGCCAGGTGAAGGAAAAATAACGTAGAAATCAATTAAAATTGTGTGTTCAAATAAATAAACCAGCTGTTATTTAACTTGGACACATAATTTTATTCGCAAATTATGTATATTTCTTATCACGTGTAAAATAAATAAATAAAATATTATGTAAAACCTGAAAAAAACACGATATTTCACCGAAAGGAAATGTATTTTCTCTAATTCGTCAACAATGGTATCAGCCTTTGATTCGCTGGTAGATATTTTCTGCATGAACATTTAACCTTCAAATGCACTAAATGAAATATTTGAAAACAATAAAGTCTGTTACCGTTTCTTTCTTCGTGCGCCCAAATTGAGACAGCAATTTTCAAAGAAAAAAAAAGCAAAATAAACCAGCTTATATTTTCTCAGAACAAAAAATAAAACATAGTCATTTACCATTTAACCACGTTTGGGGATACTAAACAAAACAAAAAAAAAAGAAACTCACAGCAAAATTCAGAATACAATCAAAATCGTTTTGCGCATCTGTTCCACCTCAAGCCTTTTTGTTCCCTTTCCTCTCTCGAAACTAGAGAGAGTTTATTTTCTTATCGGCTCGCAATATTTCCACCGGCGGAAAAAAAAAATATCACACTCGCAAAGTAAACGACATTATATACGGCACACTTCTACGAATCTCTAAACAAAACGATGGTATCTCAATCAACTTTTATGTTTCTTTTTCCCTTTTCTCATGTCGACGTACCGACATCTTATTACGTTTTGAATGCAATCTCCTACCCCTATGTTACATGCTGACTGTGTATTGGATTTCACACAACAGATCTGTTCTTAGTGAAATGGGATAATTAATCTGCGACGCTGGATGTATAATTAATTACAGTTGCCATATTGGCAAAACTGGTGTATCCAACACACTAGTGTAATTTAATCTAACAGCAGTTGGCAATCCTTTTGAAGTGGTTTTCTTATTTTTTATGTTGAATATGTCTACTCAATTAATGTATTATTAACATTGTTGACATTTAAAGACATTATTATTGGTTTTTATCAAACACTGTTTATTCAACTTTTTATAACGGTATAACCTTACCGGTTTCAAGGCTTTCATCTCATCATCAGGGGATGATTCTTGTTTGCCCTCCCTGATTATGAGGTAAAAGCCTTGAAACCGCTAAGGATATACCGTTATAAAAAGGGAAATAAACAGTGTTTGATAAAAACAAATTACAGTATCTACTAAATTTGTTTTATTAATTGTATTTGATTATTTCTTTACTTTCAATATTTAACTATACAAAAACATGCCGGTGTACTCCGGTCGTCTCACTTCGGTGTGTCATCGGATTCAGTACAGCGGTGTGGCCGGTGAGTTTGCTGGTGTGCAACGGCTTACTCACTTGAACGGAAACAAAAAACTCCACGGCATAGCATCGCTTTCTGATAGGATTAACATTCGAATGGCGAGGCGATCGTTGACTATGAGGCCTAGCAACGACGACGTTGATACATTGGTATTAAAATGCTTTATTTACATTATGAAATAATTTTTTATTACGAATTGCTTTTTTAAAGTATGTAAAGACGTTAACAATGTGGAGATTTAACCTTTCCCTTCCTGTGCTAAAAAAATCCGCACGTTCCGGTGCTGTGTATTCAATACACATGTAAAAATGAGCGATTTAAAATCGGAAAAATAAGAATATTCATAGCCAATCACTTAAATTAATAAAATTTGAAGTCAAAAGTGATAATAATTGAAATTTAATTGCTGAAAACATGAAAAAAACATCGGCCGACGTTCACGAAACGGGCGAAACGACCACCTTAAATGACTGCCCGAAAGCTACCGAAGCGAGCAAACTGAGATTCTATCTCTGGCGTTCCCATATACCGAAATAGAGTGAGAGTGAGACGGGAATAGCGTCGTTTCCTCACCCATAGCGGTTTTTTAGAATAAATATACCTACGTAGCACACTGGCACACGTTTGATTGTATTGGTGAATTTATTCCCTATTTTAACAAAACATCTTTGATGTGGCCGATAAGTGCTAATTATTATTTATATCATTTTTTTCATTCAATGCGTAAATGTATTACGGAGGAATACCTAAAATCTGAACCGAGTATTTGTTATATTTATAGAGATATTAAAGTTTTTAGAAGCAATGTGTACTACTTACACATCACAGGGAAGGAAGGGTTAAAGGCATTGTAACGTTTGATAACTGCATCGTCGCCATACACTGCATGGTGACGATTCAGTAATCATATATAGTATATCATGTTTTTTGGTTTGTGTAGCATTTTTCACTATGCAGTAAAAAAAAATATTTTTTCCATCTTCAAAATATCTCCAAACAACTTATTTTGTTCCATCTTCAAAATATCTTCCAACAACTTATTTGGTTCCAGCTTCAAAATATCTCCAAACAACTTATTTGGTTCCATCTTCAAAATATTTCGAAACAACTTAATTTGTTTCATCTTCAAAATATCTTCGAACAACTTATTTTGTTCCATCTTCAAAATTATACCGAAAATAACGATCAAGCAATATAAGTAAACAATTGATGAAAAATTGCGCTTAACCTTTCATATGTTAATAATATACGTTCAGTACGTTCGAAATGAAGTTAACAACAAAAATTTTGCCTTAACGACATCTATTCGAAAAATACAAAAGTACTTTCCATTTTTACCAGGAGGCAGTCACTCAGTAACGGTTAAATAAAATTATGTCACAATATTTGAAATAAAAACAATTTTTGTCGAAAATCATACAACCGTTGCTAACTAACGACTAGACAAGAAAAATATAATTATTATTTTACCATTTTCGATAACACCATTCATTAATTCATTCTTATGACACCCTTTATTACGTCCGGATTGAATTTCGGACATAATAAATAGTGCGTATGGGAGACAACACTGTTTTCTGCCCAATTAATCATGACTTCGGGTTGAAAACTACTTTCGTAGGCACTGAACTCGTTGTTCGTCATCGCATATGTAGGGAATACTACCCCGTACGTTAAGAGACAATAACATATGAGTATTGTTTAAAAACGACCTTTTATGTCATAATTATTTTCTGTCCTTTCGGAAAACGAACTCGAGCCCCCCCCCCTAGAGGACGTTAAGTGTTTAACCTTCTAGACCACGTAGATCGTTGATAAAACCATTGATATTGTATGATACAAAATATTTCCTACCGTAAGACACGATCACTGCTTGAAATACTTGAGAGGCATTCAGTTGCGTGTAACTCCTTCAAGGAGACGTGGAAAGGACACTTTTCGTCTCGACAAGAAATTGATTACGTTGTGTTGACAACAGTTCCTCATATTTATGGCGCAACTTTTCCAAGTTCACGAAATTTATACAAGCCTTTATTATCCAGCTTGTTCAGGATGAAATAAAAAGCATGACTTCTCATTAAGACAACTACAAGGTTATTTAATATTTAAATAAAAACTTTAATATGTGTATTTTAATTTTTCTTTTAAACTTAAACTTAATCATTTCAAAAAGGACAATATTTCAGTTATGTTTTCACAGGAGATGAAATAGTTACAATGGATATCGAACTGCGTCTCATGATAGGAAACAAAGTCAATTTGATATAAAAATATATTTACTCGAAACGGACAGTACCATATTCTGCCAAGATGATGTCCATAACAGTATTTTAGTGCCTACTTTGATGTATGAGAATGAAAAAAGGACATGGAAACAAACTGGAAAGAGCTGAATAAACACTGTAAAAATACGTGCATTTAAAGGAATACATGCATTGATAATGTATAACAGAATACGGAATGAATTTATTAGGGATGCATGTGAACTTAAGACTGATGTGTTGAGTAAGATGAAGAAGAGCAGTCTAAGATCGTTTAGGCACGTGGAACGAATGAATTAAGAAAAACCAATAAATCTAATATACAGTGCAAATGCGAGTAAGAGAGAGTATGGTCGGATCACGTGTTTAATATTTTGTAAGAAGGTTATGTAATAAGTAATCGTGCGAGCTATTTGAGAAGGTGTATGGGCGTAGAAGAGTCGAAGGATCTATGTCGCGATAGAAAAGTCTGAAGATCTCTTATTTCTGCTTACCCTGACAAAAAGACGGTGAATTAGTATATATTTACAATAATTTACTATATCTGCTAATTCAATACGGAAATCCGATAAAAAAATAATTTGAACTTAACAAATATATGTTTTTTATAATGCTCATTACTAGTAACGAGTTTAATTGAAGGATCAGTACAAAGTGGGGAATCAATATATTTGACGTTGATGCAATTTATGATAGGCATATCCTCTTGCATAAAGAGCAAGGGGTTTAATACTTGCAGCTTGTCTGCGTTATCTTTTATAATACTCCTAATAACAATAAAAAAATTAACGCCATTTTGCTCGATCTACAGTTCACTCCTAGTTGTGCAGAGCATTATTGTTATTTAGTGTTTCTTTATTAAGTAAGTTCTTATATCTCTTGCGTTATCCATCGTGCTTTCTTCTGCCTTCCGTCACCAAACCAAAGAGAATATTTATTGAAAGTCAGTAGGCAGACATTAGCATTTCATGGCAAAATATACACAGGCAAGCACACGATACCACCACCTCGATGCTACTACAGTTTTTTTTATATGGTTGTTAACCATAGGTTCCCTTCAAATGACACATTAAGGCACTTGAAAAATGTCAGCAAAAATATTTCAGGTAAATAATGAAGGTTCTTTGGTACTGTAGAGTATGAAATAATGAAGTTTTGAGAAGAGCTACCTGATGTAATAATATTATATATAACAGTCATAGAGGAATACTATAATTAATCGCACATTAAACTATTTTGAACATTTTACTACCTTAATAGACATGCTGCTTGTTTTTAACTTATCACATATTCCTCGGTGACATTTTTAAGTATAAGCCCTCAAGTAATGAATGTACAATAACTTTTACATATATTCATATCATAAGGTCTTATTCCTTAAGAGTTTGCAGAGAGAATAGATCTCCATATTTTCTATATAAGCACAAGAAGTTTCGTCTCTTCTATATTCATACATCTCGTCATGTAAATTTTTCTATAATACAGACTTTTCCCATTGCCTTCCTTCAAAATCTAATCCACTTGTTCTTCTCTCGTTTTCCTCGGTCCACACCTTACATTTCTGACTTGTATGCTGGATAGTAATTAATGTTTTCATTGTATTAATTTATCAAAATCATCTTCTTTATCTCAAAAAATCAATTTTATAATGATAGTAAAACATAATTAAACGGCTTTTAATAAAATAATAAGCGTATTCTGCGATGATAATCTAAACTTGAAACTTTGGCAACGGTTAGGCAAATGCTACGTTTGGTCAGTGTTACTACATGGAATGGAATCATGGACCCTCAAAGTTGGTAGTATGAACCGACTGAAAGCATTCGAAATGTGAATACGCCGGAGAATGCTACGGATACCCTGGACGGATATGGCCAGCAACACAAGGGTTCTTCAAAGAGCTAAAGTTGATAGAGAGTTGATGACTAATTTTAAAATCCGTAAGGTGTCATATTTGGGTTATGTATTGTACTTAGAGGAGAAAAGTACAAATTTCTACACCTAATCATCCAAGACAAAATAGGGGGTCGAAGAGGTGTTGGCAGGAGGGAAATCTCCTGGCTCCGCAATATACGGGATTGAACTGGTATAAGGCGCGTTGAGGATCTTTTTCGAGCTACCGGGGACAAAGATGCCTACTCTCAGGTGATAGTCAACGTTGGGGCAACCTGACATGACACTAGGAAGAAGAATACGAGTTAAAAGATATTTTACATAGCCCCGTTTAGAGCAAACTCTCCTCAAGGGTGCTCTCATTTGGAATTCGAACGCACTATTATTGAAAGATTAAAAATATACAAAATAAATATACTCGTATATGTCACGTTATGTCAGTTGAGTGTAAAGATAGGAAGGTAGTGGCAGCGGCCATTTCCAGCATCTGCATTTGTTATCATTCATTCCTAATTTCTTTATTACACCTTCTTTCTTTCATAAACTTTTATTTTTCGTAAATGGAAAAGTAGTGTTATTTAAGAAATTTCTTTATTGGGGGAATACAAATTTGATTACACTGATTTTAAAAAAAAATTCTTACTTGCACGTTTTACAACGATATACAGGTTGAGTACCCCTGCATCAACATGTGGAAGCAACTCGCATCTCGTTCTACAAGTGAGCCCCTGTGTTTTCTATATCTCAAGATTTATCCATAAAATTCTCAAAAAATCCAATTTTTGTTCTATCTAAGCGTTGTTGCACTAAAAACAAATCTGAGTTCTTTACTTCTATAAAATAAGTCTTCGACAATTACGTAAGTCTGCTTGGTGAAGTTTGGTAATAGTTTGTGGTATACATACATAACGTATATTGAACTTAAATATCCATATAATTATTAAATAATTTTAAAACAATGACTGTAATTTATTATTACTACTGCTTTTTGTATCTTCATGTTAGTTTAAGATAAAGTTTTGTATTATTTGTCAATAATTTTAAGTACTTTATAACCTGTCACATGTTCATTTGTATTGTATTATTTGTCAATAATTTTAAGTACTTGTATAACCTGTCACATGTTCATTTGTATATAAAGACACTGTTGTGTCGTTAATTAAATTAAATAAAATATCAACTTCGTTCTTGTCCATTCATCGAACTAGTATTGACAGTACTGGGTACAAAAAAGACATCGAACTAGTACTGGAGACAAAAAACGTGTAGGGTATGCTGAAAACGCGTATTGAATTTTAAATCGATAGGCAGTCATGTTTCATTTATCAACTTTTGACAGAATACCATAAACAATGGAGGTGTAATCGGAATCAAGTTCGGTATTGCGTGTAGGTGTTTCTTTCAATTACTTTTTTCTCCTCAGTGGTATGCAAACCGCCTGTCACGATCAAAAGACATTTGTCATTCTTTTTTGTTTGCTCCACTTGTCTCGATTTTCCCGATGTCCTATTTATTTTTAATCTGCGTTTACATTATGATACGAATTATATCAACATTGTACAGGGTGACTGAAATATTCATTCTTCTTCCTGGCACTGTCCCAACTCATTGCCTAGGTAGGCTGTTGGGGTCGGCTCTTCTCGTTCTCAGGCTGTATATTCTTCGGTTCAGGGTGTCGCTTTCATCTAGGCCGTTTCTCTGCAGGATTTTGGAGCATTGAGTCATCCAGGAGTTCTTTGGTCTTCCTCTGGATGGCTGTCGAGGAAGATCCACATACATTGCCTGATTTACAGTATGGTCTGGTGGTCTCCGTCTTATGTGCCCGTACCATCTCAGTTGTCGCTCTTCCCGCTTAATATTTATGTCAGTGACTCCCAGGCTACCACGAATGTGTGAGCTTTTAATTTTATCTTTCAATGATACTCCTGCCGACCACCGAAGCATTCGCATTTCTGCTGTTTGTACATAGTCCAGCATTCTGAGCCATTCATAATTGCGGGTCTAACGATAGTCTGGTATACCTTTTCTTTTAGTTTTATAGGCATTTTTGGGTCATACATGACTGAAATATTCCTATACCTCAAATATTTATTTTATAATTTTACAAAGCTTACATATAACATACAGGTTAAACTTAATCACATACAAAGCTTAAAAAATGTTTATGCAGTAACAACAAAAACAAATATTAACACTTCACTTCTCTTCTTTTTACGTCGTCCTTTACTGTCCATGCAATGAGACTCTGGAACCAGTTACAAACCAATGTTAGACTTGCTCCGTCCTTAGCATGGTTTGAGAAGCGACTGAAAAAACTCTTAATTTCTAGTATAATGTGTTTCACTTCTGATTTTTCTTTCCTCTCCACCATCCCTTCCTTTCCTTTTGATTGATGATATCTCACTTTATATGAAAAATAATGTTCGGGGGATTGTCCGTCTTTGTGGGGTTAGTGGGCATATGCTCACGTATGTGTTTATAGATTTTGTGGAGATGGGTAGTCATTATTTTTGTCTGGTTGGTTGGAAGAGATTGCCGCCTAGCAATAATTCCGTTAATTATTAATTACTTTAATATGTTTATGTCCATAAATTTTATAAATATGAATAACCTTTTTAATATTTTTTTGCGACCATGTATATTTCTTGATTTATTTTTGCCTGGTTGGTTGGAAGAGATTGCCGCCTGGCAATAAACCCGCCAGATTGTATTTACAATTAAGTGTTAGATAAAAAATAAATTTATTAATTAATAAATAAGAAATATAGGTTAAGCCGGAACAACTAACTTCCATTACTACGACAGCTCAAAATACTTTCTTTGAAAACATTTGCGGAAATGTTGAAGATGTACATTTCCGAGGCCTTATTCAAAAGAGTCAGCCCATGAAACAAAGGAGAGCACTCGGCAGGTTAGTTCTATTTATTACCAATTTAAATAGGACAATATTTCCGTTGCTCGATAAGTTGTCAGGAACATAAAACCATATATATTAACAATATAGTTGGATAAGGAGTAACTCTATACACGTATGTATATGTTATATTATGGTATCTACGAGTATGTTATCTCTAAGGTATGTATGATGTATATTACATAGGTTTATGCTCTATAGTATATAAGCTCCCGTTTAAATTGTTTATATGTTAGTATGCAATAAATATTCGATCTTAAAAGTACGAATACATTACAGTTTATCGTAAGACATTTAATTTTCACCCGGAGGTTTTCGGTTTGATTCGGAAAATGCATCAGTTTAATAAAAGGCTTATTCTGATAACATCACTTGCATGCACCGAGTACATGTTCAAGTGCTGTTTCCTCTTCACGTGTGGTAGTGTCGCCAAAACGCGCAATTACGACCCGCGAGTTCCGTGCCTATCCCAAAGGTTCTAAACCCGAAAGTTCGATTACTAATGCCAAAGACAATACCGACAACGCTTTTAATTTCAATTCAAACATCTTGTAGGATGCGAAAGAAGTAAATATATCGGGGAAAAAAAGTATTTTTATTGTCACTGTTACAAAACACCCTTAACTGCCCCATCCCTCTGAATTTGTTCAATGTCCTTCGTTTAAGTAGAGATTGTCTTTTAACATATCCGATTTACCGTTATTTTTTGTCATCCTTAACTATCAAGGTCACCTTACTCTAAAACTAACTACCGTTACCACAAGACTCACACCATCGTTGACTTATTTCAAAGAACAATTAAAAGCACATTTCATCTTGCTTCAATTACGTAACATAATCTTCCCCAATTTCATCCTTTTTCATTTCCCAAATCTCTTCTATTCTCCTACTTGTGATAGAATTTGAAGCTTTTCGTTTTTGTATGCATGATTATTGAGTAAATTTTATCCAAACAGCTTTATTTTTTAAGAGGTTTCTGTGCGACGATTAGGCCGCCAGGTATTGTTTTTTTTATTAAATAAAAGTTTCATAAATAAAAATATATTACTAAACCATTAATTCGAAGCCCGCCACACTCTAATATATGCCTTAGACTCTCCCACATTCTAGTATATTAGTATTAGACTCTCCCACATTCTAATATATTAGTCTTAGACTCTCCCACATTCTAATATATTAGTCTTAGACTCTCCCACATTCTAATATATTAGTCTTAGGCTCTCCCAAATTCTAATATATTAGCCTTAGACTCTCCCACATTCCAAAATATTAGTTTTAGACTCTCCCACATTCTAATATATTAGTCTAAGACTCTCCCACATTCAAATATATTAGTCTTAGGCTCTCCCACATTCTAATATATTAGTTTTAGACTCTCATTGCCTAGTTGGTAAAACGCTAGTCGACCACAGAGGGTTTCAGGTTAAATATTTTGTTTAACCTGGCGAGATAATTGCCTGGTGGCAATCTCTTCCAACCAACCAGAAAGACGTTTTAATGGGGCCTAAGTAAAAACTAGAATAGAATTTCTTTTTATAAATCTGGATTCCAACGGCGATAGAACCCGCAACGTCCGGATCAGCAGACAGTTTCCGATAGCACTAAAAAAATTCCAGTGCAATTACAGAGTTTGTCGAGTAACAATAATCACACACGCTAGTCTTTTCCGAGTTTTGTTGTTCTTTTCGAGTGTGTTGGTATCGTCGATGAAAACTGCGATAACGTGTTTACTCGAATAGTTGCCAAGGCTCAATTATTAATGTCGATAACAATGTTACCTCTATTAAATTAAAAAATCACACGTGTTGATTATTCTCAAGTGAAATGAGCTTATTTAAATTCCCAAAAATCAAATATAAGGGCTTGATACTGAGAAAACTTTAAAAAAATATTAGCTTATTCGACTTATGAATGTTCAAAACCACGTACAAATAACACAAAAACGTGTTTTTACTTGTTTGAACATACGGAATTGATACAGAGAAAACTTTAAAAAATATTATCAACTTATAGTATACAAATAATGCAAAACTATAAATTACTTATTCGGAGAATTCTTACATTAAGTACATGCCGTTTCCCTGTTGGGTATTGAGGCTTTCCTATCTCCACATACAATTACATGTTTTTGGCGCCCTTTGTAAATTCTTGATTCGGCATATTTTTCTTAAGTTTGTTAAATATAATAATCTAGTAAACAGAATGGGGTGGGTTCCACGACTTAAATTTTTCTATGCGGGTTCCAAAAATGTATGTAAAATTATAAACACGCGTTTTGGATTTGCCGATTTTGCAAATTTCGAAAAAGCATCACTGAGAAACCCACCCAAACCATGAAGACTGTACATTGAAATTAAGGGAGAAAGCCAAATTGAAAAAAGGGTCGTACCTGACCTAAACAATGAAGCGTTCCATTTCAAAGCCATTCATTCACTAAAGAGCTTAGTGATATGCTAAAAAATAAAGTGGTAGAGAACAAAGTCAAGTGTTTTACTTTTATTCCATTATTGCAGTACAGGTAAATGATTCTGCATAATATATATATACCCTCACGTCATATATCTATCTAAGTAGGCAGAGAGAACAGAGCGTCAAACGTTTATATCTATCTTGACACTTATTTAGCCTTTTTTACATCCTCCTACATACAACTCCAACGATTTCTCTGCCTTTTTAGGTTTCTTTATTTCGAAAAAGCATTCAATTGATCCAACCACGCTTGGTTTTCCTCTCACATGCCTACTATAATAACACTGTATATTTATTTGTTAATCTTTCTTCATTCATGTATGGCACATGTCCAAACCATCTCAGAGTGCTTTTCTTCATCTATCTTAACCTCAAGATCACATTCATCCCTTATCACTTAATGACGTATTCTGTCATACATTGTCACACCATGTATTCTTCTCAGTGCACACATTTCTTTGAAATCAACTCAGTTTCTACAAGTACTTTCCTCGTCCAAGTTTCACAAAATTGGCACCAGAATACTGTTGTTGACTATCATAGCAGATTTTGATAGTGACTTTGTTTTCTATCGCTACACGTCGTTCGAAATCCCTCTAAGCTCTTTCATTAAATGAAAAATACCAAAATACCAGAATTGTTCAACTTGTTCCAGTCTCATTATTCATCCATATATCGCATTTACTTTTT
Source organism: Odontocerum albicorne (assembly GCA_949825065.1). Classification (NCBI taxonomy): domain Eukaryota; kingdom Metazoa; phylum Arthropoda; class Insecta; order Trichoptera; family Odontoceridae; genus Odontocerum; species Odontocerum albicorne. The sequence continues at coordinate 3,541,975 of OX463844.1, read as the reverse complement.
CTTTCACACTTTTCCATCACCATGACTTTAGATTTCGCAATATTCATTCTCACACATAACATATCTCTTCGCATATCTCACATAATTTACTTATCAAACTCTATAATTTATATCTCCTCTTCGCCAACACCACCATGTTGCATCCTGTATTAAATATTACCATGAATCAAAAAGTTTTCGATGTGGATTGATCTGTTTAGTATTTATACATCTATTTTAGGCAAGGGGTCAATTCTAAAGAACACTACAGTTCAAATTGATTTAAAAATTAATTTCCTGAAATACTTATAACCCATTATTGTATAGTATTAATGTTTGTCATTGTCACAAACATTCTTTAGCCTGCATCCGGCCAGTATTGGGGAAAGGAAGAGTGACCCGACCCTACCCTCAATTAGCAGCACAATGTGCCACTCCAGACCTTCAGTTCAGACCCGTTCATGTATGCAATGATTTTCAGAGACTCCCCAACTTTTAAAAACTGCAAACCTACCACATAGATTAAAATTTCGATTCTAATATATTTTCAATACATTATATTGATCCCATTTATTTTTTACCATACATGTTTTAGAGTTTAATGTATAAGTTTCACTTCTAAAGGGTCTTTCAAATTGAGCGGTTTTTTTAATTCTATTGTATTTTTTTTTAATTCTTGAATAAAACACACAATTTGCTTTGATTTCAAAAAACCTTTTATTGGTTATTGAAGTATAATGTATGACATTAGAGAGGCAAAATCGTAAACAAAAATATGTCAATAATTACTAACCAGGATAATTATACAATGATTACTTCACATGTGTTTTTTTAGAAACAAAGTTTTCTTAAAAACATTAGAGAGGCACAAAATGGTAAACAAAAATATGTCAATAATTACTAACCAGGGTAATGATACGATGATTACTTTACATGTGTTTTTTTCTTTAGAAACAGTTTTTTTAGAAACATTAGAGAGGCACAAAATCGTAAACAAAAATATGTTGATAATTACTAACCAGGATAATTATACGATAATAACTTCACATGTCTTGCGAATGATAGAACAATCTATTTGGCCTCCTCCTGGAAACACGTGACATAATAAATAAATAAATAATTAATAGTTGATAATCTTAACAGTTAAAATAATTTATTTTATTAATCGATTTGTATCAGAAACCCGATGGTATGCAGAAACAATATATAGCACAATTTATTGTTGCAACAATGTTACAGTTTGAGAAGTTTAGGCACAATGTTTACCTGGTCACATGGCATAAAATGCATCAAATGAAACTGCACACCACTTGGGTAGCGGACAGAGCAGATGATTGTTACGTATTCGTCATCAGGGGGCAGAGAAAGGTATCGCATAATAAATCTCCATTTCGGGAACATTCATTATTTAATTTGGTATAGTTTTAATACGATGAATTGGTTCGTCGACACAAATTAGATGAATGTATATGCAATAAGGATCCAACCCACAAAACACTTATTTTTATCATTCATTAATTGTATATCATAATTTAAACAAGCCAAAACCCGTACAATGGTTGTCGTCAAAGAAAGAATACGAGAATTGAATTTTGAATACAAGAGAGCGAGAGAGGAATTCTTAGATTCTCTCCGAAAGTAATTCGAAATTTGAATCTCGGTGGGTTCGTGATAACTAAACGAATTTTAAATACCTAGCTAACAATTTTTGAACCGGTGTAAAAGGGGACGATGTATAAATGACATATATATAAACAAATTCTACATTTATGAATACATATTTTCATAAATGTAGAATTTGTTTTACTTCCGTGAATATTTCACGGGTTGCAACTAGTGTACAATAATATCTAACCCGTTAAACTAATACCTATTTAATGATAAAACTATTTTATATTTTCAAGTGCTCTGTTCTAAATTTTAAAGTGTTCTGTTCTGTATTTCAAATTGTTCTGTTCTATCTATTTTAAAGTGTTCTGTTCTAAATTTTCAAGTGTTCTGTATTTTCAAGTGTTCTGTTCTATATTTTAAAGTGTTCTGTTCTGTATTTTAAAGTGTGCTGTTATATCTATTTTAAAGTGTTCTGTTTTGTATTTTAAAGTGTTCTGTTCTATATTTTAAAGTGTTCTGTTCTGTATTTTAAAGTGTTCTGTTCTATCTATTTTAAAGTGTTTTGTTCTATACAAGCATATACAAAGCGGTTAGTTATTTCTCGATCATTTCAAAACAGATAATATTTGGGCTGGGTAATTTTAGTAATATTATATGAAATTCGTACACCGTTATTTTAAAAATATCATTTTTTTTATTTATTTTACACATGACAAGACATATACATAATTTGCGAAAAAAACAACAGGCAATTTAATTCGGACACATAATTTTAATGGATCTGGGTTTAATGCCTTTCATTTGTCGTGTCCCCGTAAACTAGGTTTTTGCCTGTATCTCACTGTTGACATATAGCATGAAAAAATAAATCGATACTTCTTTCCGAATTTGGATTATGTAAAACCCCGTTGCACATTCTCATCAACCTTACAAACAGTGACACTCAATTACACATGTATACATCACGCGCAATCAAACTCCTCGCACTTCATCACTCCAAACAGACCAAAAAATTCATCACAAAAAATGCATCACACGTTAATAGAAAACAACGGCGCATCCGCTACTTTCCACTATTACATGAGTAAACGAAACCATTTTTTTTTCTAAATTGAAATAGGATTATTTGCTAATATCATAGTGCAGTAAAAATGATACAACTGACATTTTAGTTGTTAGAGGATAATTTAGTAAACATAATAATACAAGAAAAATTTATAAAGCGCCGTTTATAGAGCAAACTCTTCTCAAGGGTGCTTTAACTCGGAATTTGAACTCACTATTATAAACATAAACGTAATAATAGTGGGTCTGAATATCGAGATAAATAACGTCCTTTTATAAAGGGTCTTTCAAATTAAACGGTTCTTTTAATTCTTGGATAAAACACAGATGGCGTCGCGAACTTGCCTAGGTCTTTTTTAGAAGTATAATGTATGACATTTATAAAAATGGAGTCGTATACAGTACAACAACGCGTTCAAATGGTTGAATTATTTTATGCATTGTAATCTCCGGAAACGGTGATGTTAATTTGCCACCAAGATCATGTGATCTGACACCGTTGGACTATTTTCTCTGGGGTTACGTGAAAAGCCAGGTCTATAAGAATGACCCCCAATCAATTCCTGAGCTGAAGGACGAAATCATTCGCGTTATTGGTGAGTTAGAACCTCAATTATGCCAAAACGTCATCGAAATTTTTGATAAAAGAGTGGACATCTGTGGAGCCGAAAGAGGTGGACATTTGGCGGATATTGATTTTTGTGTTTAAATGTCATACATTATACTTCAATGACCAATAAAAAGATTATTTAAATCCAAACAAATTGTGTGTTTTATTCGAGAATTAAAAAAAAAATATTTAAAAAAACCGCTCAATTTGAAAGATGCTTTATAATTCATAAAAACCATTACACAATTTCCCTAACGGGGTTGGATAGAGAGACAAAACTCCAGAATTCCCTATCCAAGTGCAGCCATTATAGATACTTTCAATTGGCGGGTATCTGTAATGCCTATACCAACTCAAAAAAGATAATTATGTAAAATATTCACCTACCAACATAATATTCCTATTATAAGTTAAGAACGACAAGGTGACATATCAATTTAATATTTCAAAGTAAATTGACACTTCACTACATTCATATTATGAGTTCAGAATCAAAAGGTTTCATATCATTTAAATTTGAATTACAAAGGAAAATGACACTTTATTCCAATTTCATGTGTCAGTGTTCTTTCAAATTTGTCTTCAAAGAAAACATTTTTCACAAAGCAAAACTGTAAATAACATGTATAAAAGTTTATAGTCGGCATTACTTGTATTTATTATGTGTTGAACTCCCTATTTGCCTTTCCTCGCAACTATTCTTTTCATTTTCAATCCATTAATGTTATTTCACTTTTTTAATTGTTTGAAAATTTTGTACAAATTGACAAATCGAAATTTAACTAATTTTTATTACCGTTGTCTGGTTGGTTCAAATATATGGTTACGTGGCTATAAACTCAATCAAATACAATACAATAAATTATAAAATGTTGATATTATAATCTCTATGTCGACAAGTTCATTTAAATGTATGTGGTCAAAAAGACCCGACTCAGACGACGTGTACTTTCGTCGCATAAGGTTTACATTTCGTTGCACACCTGGCGTACTTTTTGTCAGGTGGCAATTTCTGCCGACCGACGAGAACGATGTTAAAGAGACTTTAAGTGATAACCAAAAGAAAACCTTCGGTAAGATAAATTTTGTTTTAACGGGAATCAAACCCGTAACTCTTAAAGAAGGCAAATGTCTTATCAACGAGGGCCCGCAAATTGTCTTCTTTATATCGTATAAAAATATCAAACCAGTTAAATATATATTAAATTTTTTTTTTTTATCAGCTGTTTATTTTGCGTGTTTTCTTTTCTCTTCTTATTCTACATGTTCGAGAGTGTGGGCTGAAAAACATCTGGTGTCCCCGTGGCTGGGCTCGCCCTATATTGGTGGGGTGTATCTTGGCCGGGGGGATGTTATTAGATGAGTCCAGACTTTTTGATAGCTTCTGTTTTTTTATGTATTCCTTTTTTAATGTGTTCTTAAAATATATCTAAATGTATAATGTACATACTATGTTGCTATCAATAAACCTGTATTTATTAATTAAATGGTTTATTTCCATATTAAAAAAAAAAGTTTTATACAAGCACATACAAAATGGCGTGAACATGTAAAATTATAATTTGGTAGTTTTTACATATACACGTATACGTCCATCCATAAGTTCATGTTTCCACACATGTGCAAATTTTTCTATTGTTATTTTAAACCTACAATCATAAAGGGTTTTTTAAATAGAGCGATTTTTTTTAATTCTATTTTTTTTACTTCTTGAATAAAACACACAATTTGCTTTGATTTCAAAAAACTTTTTATTGGTCATTGATGTATAATGTGTGACATTTCAACACAAAAAACAATATCCGCCAAATGTCCACCTCTTGCAGCTCCACAGATGTCCACTCTTTTGTCAAAATTTTCGATGACATTTTGGCATAATTGCGGTTCTCACTCACCAATAATGCGAATAATTTCATCCTTCAACTCAGGAATTGTTTGGGGGTCATTCTTATAGACCTGGTTTTTCACGTAACCCCAGAGAAAATAGTCCAACGGTGTCAGATCACATGATCTTGGTGGCCAATTAACATCACAGTTTTCGGAGATTACAATACATAAAATAATTCAACAATTTGAACGCGTTGTTGTATTGTATACGACTCCATTTTTATAAATTTAATACATTATACTTCTCAAATATCACAAGACCCAGGCAAATTATCGACGCCATCTGTGTTTTATCTAAGAATTAAAAGTACCGTTTAATTTGAAAGACTCTTTACATTGAATTAGAAATTATAAATTAAAACAAATTTTTTTCATACAAAGAAACATATAGTTTTAAAATTCTCAAACTGTAAATTGTTATATATAACTTTACTTCAATTAACTGAAGACGATAGACACGCACTTTTAATAAAATAAATAACTTACAAATATAAATTTTATAGACAAAGAAATATACATACCTACATAGTTTCATAATTCTCAAAGTAGTAATATGACATAAATTACGGTTCTAATTCACCAATAACGCGAATAATTTTGTCCTTCAGCTCAGGAATTGATTGGGGGTTATTCTTATAGATCTGGCTTTTCCCGTAACCCTAGAGAAAATAGTCCAATGGTGTCAGATCACGTGATCTTGGTGACCAATTAACATCACGGTTTCCGGAGATTACAATACATAAAATAATTCAACAATTTGAACACGTTGTTGTATTGTATACGACTCCATTTTTATAAATGTCATACATTATACTTCTCAGATGTTACAAGACCCAGGCAAGCTCGCGACACCATCTGTGTTTTATCCAAGAATTAAAAAACCGCTCAATTTGAAAGACCCTTTACATTGAATTAGAAATCATAAATTAAAACAAATTTTTTTTATACAAAGAAACATATAGTTTCAAAATTCTCAAACTGTTAATTGTTATATATAACTTTACTTCAATTAACTGAAGACGATAGACACGCACTTTTAATAAAATAAATAATTTACGAATATAAATTTTATAGATAAAGAAATATACATACCTACATAGTTTCATAATTCTCAAAGTGTAAAATATTACCCTCAATTTGTCTATGATAAACTGAAGACCATAGATATGCGCAGTTTTAAGAAAATAAATACTTATCAAAATATTGTTGATGGCTTGCATTGAATAAAAAATGTCATATATTTTTAACCACACTTAAAACAATATTGACAGTCCAATTTTAAAAATTCAAATACGGCTTAGTACTTATTCATTTTTCACAATTCAAAAAACTAATTATAAATATTCGAAATATAAATTGCAAACTTTTATGTTCCGTTATTTTTATAACACAAAACTTAACGAGTAATTTTATGATGTAACAAAACATCAATAGCCCCAAGTATCGTTCAAAACATCAGGATAAAAGGCGCTCACTGCACAAAAGAGTAATCCCAGTGTTATTTTCCAATTATCTATAACACCACACGAAGTGCTTTCTTTTTACTAGGTACAATAACTTTATGGTTTCGATGAGAAAAGGACGCGTTTCTAAAGGTTAGTATACACTGTCAGTAAGTTCGATAAAGAGTTTTTTAAATTTATTTAGAAATGTAACTGAATAATACTTTGTGTAATTTATGAAATATTTCCGGTTCTTGTTAACATAACCTCATTATGGGAACATTAAGTTTTATTTTCTAAATTCCGCTCATAGAATTTAAATATCACTTTGGAATCGAAGAAAAAAATAGCAAAATAACTGTGTTTGCGACATTTGAGTGCAAAAAAATAATAACACAAGTAAAAGTTAACAACTTTCTTAAGTTTAAATATTTGCAGTATAGTATCATCCTCAGTGAGATACAGGCAAATGCCTAGTTCACTGGGAACACGACAAATGAAAGGGAACAAATCCAGATCCATTAAAATCGTATGTCCAAATTAAATTACCTGTTGTTTTTTCGCAAATTATGTATATTTCTTGTCATGTGTAATAAATAAATAAAAAACAAAAGTTATAAACAAATATTTTGGTTGAATTCATTCTTTTTCATATATGTATATATAAAGATAAAGCTAGTTGGCTGGAAGAAATTGGTGTATAGCAATAAGTCTACCAAATGTACCATGTTTAACCATGTAAACAGAAAAATTTTAGTACACTGTACCATGTTTAATACCATGTTTAACCATGTACACAGTAAAAAATATAATAAAGAAAAAAATAGGTCAGTATTTTTTTACAATATATTAAATAATCATAAAATTTTCAAAAAAAAGTTTTAATATAATTCTTTGTACAATTATTACCCACTCAAGTTTTTTCCCCAAATGATCTATTCACGTATTCACTGGCAATTAAAAATGATATCATTGATCTCCATAAACAGGTTTTATTAAATTTTAATGACCGTCGAATAAATCATATTTTAAAACTAAAGTCAAATGAAACAATTTTAGAAAAAATATTGGAAGTGATAAATACGTCTTCAATATTTATTATTTTTTTAATGAGGAATATAGTGTATAGCCACCTTTAGTGCGGGTGTGCAGTGAATGCGCGCGCTCGTGCCGGGTGTTGCCCGGTGCAGAAAATAAAAATAAATAAATTGTTACAGTTTTATTATTATTATATTGGCCAGGTGGCGCGACAGCTGACAGCTGGCGGACAGGGCGTGTAGTATGTATAGATAGTAATATCGTGTGTGCAAAGTGCCGGCCTCAGTGGATCGAAAGATTAAGCTGTCAACTAGGAATTGTATGATTGTACTCGTATTATGAACCACATTAAGTTTCTGAGTAAAATATGAAGATTTTTTTATGCAACTCATCAAATAAGTATGAATTATTATTAATATTCAATTCGAATATCTTATTTAGCACCTAATGCAAAACAACAACTATGTTACGCTTGTTTAAAAGAAACAAAAATGACACTGCACAATAGTGTATTGGCGTCAATTACTAGAAGTGACTAATTACTAGAAACGACTAGAAGTGAAGCTTGAATTTGGCAAAAGAATGATGAATGTCAGGGGAATGCTGTGGAGATGCGTGCAATAATGAAAATTTGTAGATTATCAATGTATGAAAGAAGACGTAATAAAGATATCGTAATTTAATATTTGGATAAAATGGGTGTTATAAATAAGATGAAAGAAGTTTTATGAAGGTTTGGAAATGTGGAGAGAATGAAAAACGAAAGAATGACTAAACGCATGTATATCATACACTCGTAAGTCTGAAATCAAAGGTTTGTATGATAGGGGTAAACCGAGCAAAACTTGATTGGATATGTCGGACCGTATTTTGAAAAAAAGGAAAAAGTTAGAAGTATTAATCATTAAATATTGTATATGAATAGATGTATGAATGTGAAAGACACGAAACTTTTGTGCTTGAGTAGAAAAGTATGAACTCAGGTATATTTTCGAGCAAGAGTATGCATTGAACTGGTTGAATGTTAGAAATAGACGCCAAATTCACATACTGTCTCTATTGTATAAAATGCTTAACTGTCCCGCCGCACCCTCTTATCTCGCCGAAAATTTTCAGCGTCTTTCCAGTCATGGATTAGCGCTACGCTCAAACAGAGATTGTTTATTGGCCTTTCCGGTTCACCGCTCCTCTTTCTTTACGTCGTCCTTTACTGTCCATGCAGTGAGACTCTGGAATCAGTTACAAACCAATATAAGACTCGCTCCGTCCTTGGCATGCTTTAAGAAGTGACTGAAAAAACTCTTAATTTCTAGTCAGTAAAATAACGTGTTTCATTCCTGATTTTTCTTTTCCTTTCCTCTCCACCATCCTTTCTTTTTCTTTTGATTGATGATATCTCACTTTATATGAAAAACAACGTTCGGGTGATTGTCCGTCCTTTTGGGGTTCGTGGGTATGTTCTCAAGTATATGTTTATGGATGTCGTGGGGATGGATAGTCATTTCAATGATTTATGCGACCACGTAACTTGCTTAATTTACTTTTGTCTGGTTGGTTGGAAGAGATTTCCACCTGGCAATAAGCCCGCTAGATTGTATTGCAATAAAATTGGTAAATAAATAAATATGCGAAATCACCTGTTCAATATAATGGGGTACTTTGCGGTTCAACCAAATGTTGAAAATGCATATCACACGAATCTGACTTTTGCGACCCAAAAAACGCTTTATAAAACTTAATAATAGTGCATGATAAATGCACAAAAAATAATATATTTTATTAATGAGTTGTTTAACATGTGTGAAATAATTGTATAAACGTATGTACCTTTAAATGTTAGGGCAACGAATAAAACGATTTAAGTGTAAAACAGAAGCGAAGAAAATATTTAATAAAACCTTACTTTGAAATATTTATTAAGGGGCGTTCGTTTTTATTTGAACGGGCCTGCACCTTTAGAGAGCATGGCACGTTCCTGCCCATACTCATCCCATTCTTGCTGACACATTTAATTTCGAACTACATTTAGTTCCTATTTAATTATTGCTGTGTTATTCGAAAAGGAGATTTGTAGTTAGTGTACTATTAAGGGAATCCCATTTGATATGAGGGAGAGCCATAATTCACTATGGTAGACTTGTTTTTTTTTTGTCTGTGACCGTTGTATCATATTACTGGTTACTTAATATCATTCGTTCAGAGTCTTAATGAATGTTTTTTTTTTAAAGAAATGAACATGTGTGGTCAATTGAAGGTAACCATGGTTAACGTTTATAAAGCGTAAATTTAAAGTCAGGGAAGAAATAAAAATGTCAATATACGATGGTATATAAATTTGAAAAGTTATTACGTTAATCAAATACTTCAATATATGATACACAGTTGTTGTAAAAATGTATCCACTCTTTAACCTGTACACCGCGTTAAAAATCAAATTCCACGAATCCTGTGCGCGGCACAATTTCGGCGTTTTTTAATTTCTAAGTTTAAACGCGTATTTTGTTTAGAACCACTGATATTTGATTACACCACCAAGTAAACATGACATTCGAGTAATTTTCTGATAATAAATAATAGTCATTACTCTTAAGGAGACTCATTAAATAAAGGAGATAAACTAAACATTACGTAAAATGCACAAAGGAATGCTACAGATCAGATCACAGGCGTTTGTGCTTCCCGCGAGGAACACGTTAATAGCTGGTAACTTGCTGTTTTTTTTTGTTTTAGGTTTAACCGTTGAGAAATATTGGCTGAAACCAGAATAAGTTTTGAACAAAGAAAGTTTATTTTGAAGTGCTACTGGAAGTACGAAAACGTGGTAGTAGACATTTTCTTTTGGGGATTTCTCAAGAATAAAGTTTATGTTAAAATACCTGAAACTATTGATGAATTACGAGTAGCCATTGAAAGAGAATGTGCCCAAATACCAAATGAAATGATTCTCGATGTTTGTGATACCGTTGCTTAAGGTGGCCAACAATGTCTAGACCAGAATGGTCATCAGTCTGAAAACAGACGCTAAGTATAAAAAAATGTATTTATGTAGTTTATTGTGAACGTTGAAAGGGAACTGTGTGCTAATAAATACAGACTTTATAATTATTAAAATTGTATCAATTTTTTTTCGACATCTGTACATATATTAGAATAAAATAAATTGAATGCATTTTATTTATATTTAACACGATTTTGATAATAATAATAAAATTACAATTTATATAGCGTCATTTTGAGATCTAACTCTCCTTAAGGGCGTTTTGAGTCCGGGACACAACCCCACTTTTATTGGTAGATTAAAATATTACAAAATAAATAAATAAATATATACAAATTGAGTGTAAACCATTAGCTTAGGTTCAGAAAAACATATTTGGTCAGAAAACCGCAAAAGACTTATATGGGAAGACGAACTAAAAAGCAATCTTTGTAGATCTTCCGATATGCATTTGGTTTTAGATATTATGTAATGTTCGGATACAGTAATATTTCTTATAAGACCTCCCAAAAAATATTATTTATTAAGTTCACTGTCGGTTTCAAAGACCTCTGTCTTCTTCGTCAGGGGAAAGGGAAATTGAACAAGCAAACTTGGAGGGCAATAAAATCGATATATCAAACAGTGGCGAAGACAAAGAAACAGTGTGTAATTTATTTCATTAAAAAATCAATTAACATAACACCATAAAGTAAAAAAAAATACATCTTTTAACATTTCAAGTTAACTTGTCAAGCGCCTATTTTGACTGTCATTTGAGTGTGATTATACAAAAAGAAATCAACCCACATTTTATCGGTTTAAACATGATTTAACCCTTTATAGGGCAAGTTTTTATTTTTGAGATATTGAGTTTTTTGTTGAATAAATCATTATTATGTGTATCAAATCAACTTTATTTCTTCGAAAATATGTTTCATAATTATTATTTTTTTAATGAGGCAGTCGCATATGAGACCTGTGCCCATTTCAGGGGTCATGTCAGTGGTCACAAAAGTGACCAATGAATGTTGAGGTAATAATATCTAAGTTTAAGTCGTATTAGGAAATAAAATTCTTATATGAGATATAAAGAATGGTGATTTGCTTAAAACACTTATTTACATTTTTGACAAGAAATTGACCGGATGTTTAGATCGTTGCTACTGAACATGAAGCTAACTTCACGACGATCCGTCTTAAATAAGACCTCTGCCCGTCCACTACATTTGCCAATTTGACATTTGTATTAATTAAAAAAGTTTTATTAAGAAAATGAATCCTTATAAGTATAACCATAAGGGTGGTCGCATATGCGACCGATTTCTGCTTATGCCCGTTAAAAGGTTAAACATATAAAATGTGGGTATGAAAAATCCAACAACTCTCTATGGACTTGTATGAAACATTTTTTTAAACTGAATTTAACCATGATATACTACTATAATTTATGCTGCTTGAAATTTTTGCGCGTATTAGAAAAAAAACATTGGTTTCGTGGATTAATTGAAACAAATATGCACCCATTTTGTGTGGAAGCATTTAAAAAGATTGACTCTCAGTTCTTAGGACTCAAAATCGATAATAATATGTATTGCTAACAAAGTTAGAAAATGTATTCATGGACTTGACTTTATGTTTATGTGAGCTAACTTATGGTACAGATATAAACGTTACAAAGAGCCGGTAATGTCAAAGCTCGGTTAAAATTTAACAATGGTATTTTTACCGGATAACGCCATTTTTTATCAAACTACGCTGAATTGTCCTCTAAAGGTATAATTTAAGTCTTATGGTATTTAAAGCCTTAATGATTTGGCATCACACGAGTAAATATTGTGTTATAAATGTGTCTTTGTACAATATATAATATATGTATTATAGAACGCCATGACAGTCTGGACTTCAAAGTATAAACCACTAAGCGGAAGCAAATTGATAAAAATTACTCAAGAGGGCTTAGAAAAGACACATTCAAAAGATTTCTTAAGTTGACGCATTTTGAAATAGGCTGCTACAAAACAGAGGCTCCGTGGTCCCCTCCATTATTCTTCTTCCCGATATCCTTCCCTACTCTATCTCATATCCGCATAGAAAAAAAATATGTTTCATATAGTCAAATGATTTCTGTATTTTTTTCATCTTGCGATTCTGTCTTTTATTACTTCATTTTGTTTGTATAAAGCTCTAATGTAAATAAATCTTTCAGACAATTTTCTGATTGGTTGTAAGAGATTGTCCTTTGGGAAATAAACTAGCCAAATTCTACATTGTACAATAAATAAATGTATAAAACTGTAGGCTCGTTTTAAAAACTATAACATTAATAAAATAAACTAGCCAAATTCCACATTGTACAATAAATCAATTTATAAAACGGTAGTCTCGTTTTAAAAACTATAACATTTATAAAATAAACTTGCCAAATTCCACATTGTACAATAAATAAATGTATAAAACGGTAGTCTCGTTTTAAAAACGATAACATTTATAAAATAAATTAGCCAAATTCCACATTGTACAATAAATGAATGTATAAAACGGTCGTTTTAAAAACTATACCAAGGCCTTCTCGGACACTTTGGTGTCTTAGTGGGCAGTTTTTGATAAAAAACGATCTAACACTGAAAACCAAATTGGATGTCAATATAACTGTAACCATACGATTTTTAGTATATGGATGCAAATCAAGGGTTGATTCACCTGAAACATGTCACCAAATTCATTCAAATAATGAAGATTCGATGGTATTACAAAGTATCGATAATATAGTTTTGAGAAGAACAATCGAATGTAGCATCAATATTTTGGTGTCGCGTACTCGCCTGCGGTGGTCTGAACACGTAACTCGCATGGCTAAATACATACTGATTCGAAATATCCTCTTAAGTGAGCTAACTGAAGGCAGAAGAAATTATAGTGGGCAGTGTAAGAGAAATAAGGATTTACTGAATAAATCGCTTAAAAACGTTGGTGCTAAACACAACTGGGAGCAAATAGCAGCAGATTAAGCCAAATAGCTTTAAACTGTTACAAGTTGTCGGGAAACCAATGGAAAAAGAAGCCGCAGACAAGTGCTATAGCTTCTTATCATATATGCAATATGATATGCTTATCAGAAATTGGTAGCACCAATGTCAAGTACCCTGATCTCTCACTTTGTATTAAGCCTTCCATTACACTCGTCAAATCTAATGAACATTTAACAATAACAGTACCTAATTAAAGAAAAAAAAACTTTAAAAATATTGACTTAGCTTTAGTTGGATATTGCCATATTTCCAATGTACATATTGTTATTGTATTGTATCACATTTTTGTTGCATACAGTACAACCTAACGGGTTTATTTCCATTAGCAATCTCTTCCAACCAACGAGAAAACTGGCCAACATGCTTTCAATGAAAACCACCTAGAATCATTTTGAAAAAAAATGAGTTCTATCGGGAATCGAACCCGCCACCCCCGGGTAGGAATTTAGGCATCTTACCACTTAGGCCGCGGATGTTATAGGGCTAGCTAGCGTAAACTCAACTAGGCTACCAAAGTTATAGGAACCAGATTATAGGAACAAAACCAAACAATTTTTTTTTAAATTGGTTCAAATGGGAATTGAACCCGTTACCTCCCGATCGGAAGACAAGAATCTTACCAACAGGAGCAAAGATGTCGTCAATTTTCTTGTATATGTATTTTTTTCTGGTCGAACTTTACAAAATTAAAAGTGTTCTCAAACAAAATATATATAATATTTATAATATTTTTAAGTTTCAAAACAAAACAAAAACAGTCCCTGATTAAAGAAAAAAACTTGAAAATAATCAACTTGACTCGATTCGGAGACCTGTATTACTGTATATCCAATGTATATACTGTTATAGGTAACGAAACGTTCAAATATTTAAGTTACAGACCAAACTTCTGTTTACTTTATTCGTTCATCGAAGATAAGGTACACAATGGTTATTGTGTTTAATAATATCTACAGCTGGCGAATGGGAATCATTCCTTACAGGCTATCAAAACAATTAATCAGGAGAAGAAATTCTGTCAGAGGTGAAATATTTATATTTCCAGATGAGATAAGCTTTACTAGTTACTGCGCCACACACATATAGTAACATAGTCACGAGCTACATCGGCTAATATTTATTTAATTCGATTAACCTTTAAATAAGTAAATTAAATCTACACCTGGTCACACTTGAATGAAACCGTATTTGAATTTGGATTGTTCATGTTTCGTATCCACATGATTCAATAAATGTTGTATTAAATAACTTGGTGACGTTCTCTCCGTGGTTGCAGTCCTAAGACTGGTTTGCAGCAATTTCAACTCTTCTCCTCCATTCCTCCCTGTCCTGTGCGGCTCTTTTTAAATCTGTATATGTTGAGCAGCGCACGTCCACCAACAGGTCCTCCAGGTACTCTCGGCGTGGGCGTCCCCGTAGAGTTTGTCCCCTCGGTCATACCCTCCATTATGGCATGCGAGAGGCCCTCTTGTCGTATTATTACTAGTACTAGTACTAACTTTGTGCTCTCCTTTATTAATATAAATAACGTAATACAAACCAAATATTAAGGACAATATTTTGCCTCTGGAGTTGAGTAACCCTGCATCAGCACGTGTGAAGCTTTTAATTCTGCAAAGCAACTTGCATCTCGTCCCACTAATGAGGCCATGTGTTTTCTATATCTCAATATATATCCATAAAATTACCACAAAATTCTCAAAGATTATTAAATAATTTTAAAACGATGACTGTAATTTATTCTACTGCTTTTTGTATCTTCATGTTAGTTTAAGATAAAGTTGTATTATTTGTCAATAATCTTAAGTAATTTATAACCTGTCACATGTTCATTTGTATATAAAGACACTGTTGTGTCGTTAATTAAATAAATAAATAAATTATATGACCGATCCATCTTGCACGCCTTTCGGACAGGATCCTGAGCAGGTGCCTTCCTCCTTCGATTCGTTGGAGAACCTCTTCATTTGTGATGTGGTCTCTCCAGGAAATTCCTAATAGTCTTCTATAGGACCACATCTCAAAAGCCGTTATTGGATTTAATTTCAAAAGATGGTGAAGTAAAAAGCACAAACAACTGGAAATTATCTCTGATGAGAAAAAAAGAATGATGAAAAATAAAAAAAAAATTAACATTTCATTACAATTTGATTGTGCTTCACTGTCCATGGCTCCATTCTATATAGAAGAGATGAGAAGATGTCGCAGAACAATACGCATTTCCAATTCCAATATCAGATTTTGGTATAAAAAAAGAGGTTTCATTTTAACCTTTCCCTTCCTGTGCTAAAAAAATCGCGCGTTCCGATGCTGTGTATTCAATACACATGTAAAAATGAACGATTTAAAATCGGAAAAATAAGAATATTCATAGCAAATCGCTTAAATGAATTAAATTTGAAGTCAAAAGTGATAATAATTGAAATTTTATTACTGAAAACATGAAAAAACATCGGCCGACATTCACAAAACGGGCGCAGAGACCACCTCATATGGATGCCCGCGAGCTATTGAGACGGAACTCGAAACAGTAACACTGTATATGTTATACCTCGAAGGAAGAAACCACTGCGAACAGATTATATTTCTTGCGTTCCCATATATCGAAGTAGAGTGAGAGTGAGACGTGAATAGTGTCGCTTTCTCACCCATAGCGGATTTTTTAGAATGAATATACCTACGTCACACAGTGGCACACGTTTGATTATATTGGTGAATTTATTCCCGATTTTTTTTTTAATATATCTGACGTGGCCGATAAGTGCTAATTATTATTAATATTATTTTTTCATTCAATGCGTAAATGTATTACGGAGGAATACCTAAAATTTGAACCCAGTATTTATTATATTTATAGAGATATTAAAGTGTTTAGAAGCAATGTGTACTAGTTACACATCACAGGGAAGGAAGGGTTAAAAATGTAGAAAAAGATGAGAGATGTTTGATTAGAAGAGTATGGAGATCACAAGGCGCGCCGACGTATCCATCATTCAAGAATTCTCGTTTAGCGAGACTTCTAACAACATGCCGGAAAAGGATTCAAACATGTTTTGGGCATATTCGTATTGCCAGAAAAACGGAATAGTTGAGACCAAACATGTTTTGGACATACTCGTATTGCCAGAAAAACAGAATAGTTGAGACCAAACATGTTTTGGACATACTCGTATTGCCAGAAAAACGGAATAGTTGAGACCAAACATGTTTTGGACATACTCGTATTGCCAGAAAAACGAAATAGTTGAGAAAACGAGGTCTGCTTCAAGAATGTATTTATTAAACTAATTTTACATTTGATACAAGTTTATATCTTGAATCTTAAAAAAGACTTTGAGGTGTCATGTTTATATTTTTTTAGTAAAATAAATTAAATACTTTTTTTTTCTTTTATATTCACCCATGTTTTATTTCTGCGAGTTCCCAATCGGTTTCAAAGACCTCCGTCTTCCTCGTCAGGTGAAGATGAACTAAAAGTATTTTCTTAGTAGTCACTACCAGCAGCGGCCGGTCTAAAGGTGCGCTGAACCGGAGAAATAATTCGCAATAATTAAATTATATATTCGTAAACATGACTTCCAAAAATGTTAAATATGTGTATAGATTAAATATGTATAATAATGCTGACAAATAGTACGAGTATTTTTATTTAAGTGAAAAATCAAATAAAAATATATTCCTTTCAAATTGACCGGTCAAGTTTGCCAATACTATCGGAGCGATCTCCAATACGCACCGGACGGAAACGTAAATTCATATAGGGCAGACAGAGATATTTCATATTCGCTCAGCGCCTCGAGGTGCGTTGGTGCTCAGCGCACCAGCGCACCTCGGGATCAGCCGCCGCTGGTCACTGCCCCCCCTTATTTCACTACTACAATTAGTTCATCTTCACTCAATAAAGATCTTTAAACCGGTTGTGAATTTACAAAAATATAACAGTGGTGTAAAAAAATATAACAGTGGTACAAAAATATGACAGTGAAGGTAAATTTGAGATAATAAATAAAACAAATTAAAAAAAAAGTGTTTTATTTATTATACTCAAATTTACTGATACAAATTTAACTTATTATATAAAGAAACAAAAAAATCAAAACTCTAAATATAACATAATGACAATGGCAACAATGTTACTTAACCTTCCCTGTGAAATGGTTCAGTTTACCTAAAAAGCGCATAAAAAGGAGTTCATTCTTAATAAATCCACCGAGATGTGGAAGATGTCGTTATCGAAAAATTCATTCAACAAGATCATTCCATGTGCAAGTGGCAATGCTATCAATTACCCAGTTTTTTTAATACGGCACCGAAAACATTCTTTATTCACGATGGGGTAAATAATTATCCGGTATATTTAACAAAAGTTGGTCAATGAAAAAGGGTTTGCTATTTTTCATGTTAGTAATTTGTATATTATACTCGTAAATCAACAAGTGCGTAGATCTCTTCTTACTTTTAGAGTAATTTCAAAACAAACCCAATAAAAAATTTGGGTTAGTTATGGGTAAAATCCATACTCCATAAAGATATCGCAGATCACGCTCAAATATGAACCCAAAAGTTTTGGATGAAAATCAAATATTTAACTTACTTGGCAACAGGGCAGCACTGCTAAGGGAACGTCATCTCGTATATATAATAGTTTTCTATAAAGTTGTAAATATAACAAAACGCCCAGCATTTTTATGGTTTCCATAACGAAATGTGGTCACCCAAGCAGAGCAGCACGTAACACTATAAAACGGTTTATAGTGCAGATAATACGTCAGCCTCTTACTACCAGCTATCTCCGTAGCAGATTGTATTATGTTATAAGACGTGCCAAGAAGCGCACAAAGGAGTGCACAACATATGAATGTAGAATAAATACATCCGCATGAACTAAATTTATTTT
Source organism: Odontocerum albicorne (assembly GCA_949825065.1). NCBI lineage: Eukaryota > Metazoa > Arthropoda > Insecta > Trichoptera > Odontoceridae > Odontocerum > Odontocerum albicorne. Next base: position 3,523,437 of record OX463844.1, on the reverse strand, counting down.
ACTTACGATTGTGTGTATAGTGTTACACACCCGTTCATTTAAACGACAATACTTCTTTGTCCAAACCCAGGTCATTCAATCATCCAATAATAAATGTTGTTGCCAGATCAAACTTCGCAGTACCTTACGAAAGGATCGTAACAATCACTAATTTACAATAAACAATGACAATAAATTGTGTGGTCTGACGTGAATATTTTTCGCCTTGTCAGGTTATACGTTCCTTGTAGGCCCACTTGGCAAAATGTTTAGTTCCATAGTGATGTGGTTGCAACTAATTATATGTACAACAATACCAGATAGATTGTTTATTGCGTAACAAGACCTGATATATTGGATTATCAAAATAGGATTTGAATGGATTTTCATACGACTTGCAGAACTAAAGTAAAAAAATTATTCTTGCCGACGGGATGAATTGAGCGAATTGTATAAATTTTCATACGACTTACAGAAGTAAAGTAAAGAAATTGTTCTTGCCGACGGGATGAATTGCGTGAATTGTAAAGATTTTCATTCGACTTACAGAAGTAAAGTAAATAAATTGTTCTTGCCGACGGGATGAATTTAGTGAATTGTATAGATTTACATACGACTTACAGAAGTAAAGAAAAAAAATCGTTCTTACCGACGGGATGAATTGAGTGAATCGTATAGATTTTCATACGACTTACAGAAGTAAAGTAACGAAATTGTTCTTGCCGACCGGATGAATTTAGTGAATTGTATAGATTTTCATACGACTTACAGAAGTAAAGTAAAGAAATTTTTCTTGCCGACGGGATGAATTGAGTGAATTGTATAGATTTTCATACAACTTACAGAAGTAAAGTAAAGAAATTGTTCTTGCCGACGGGATGAATTGAGTGAATTGTATAGATTTTCATACGACTTACAGAAATAAAGTAAAGAAATGGTTCTTGCCGACCGGATTAATTGAGTGAATTGTATAGATTTTCATACGACTTACAGAAGTAATGTAAAGAAATTGTTCTTGCCAACGGGGGGAATTGTATAGATTTTCATACGATTTACAGAAGAAAAGTAAAGAAATTGTTCTTGCCGACAGGATGAATTGAGTGAATTGTATAGATTTTCATATGACTTCCAGAAGTAAAGTAAAAAAATTGTTCTAGCCGACGCGATGAATTAAGTGAATTGTATAGATTTTCATACGACTTACAGAAGTAAAGTAAAGAAATTGTTCTCACCGACGGGATGAATTGAGTGAATTGTATAGAATTTCATACGACTTACAGAAGTAAAGTAAATAAATTGTTCTCGCCGACGGGATGAATTGAGTGAATAATATAGATGTTCGTACGACTTACATAAGTAAAGTAAAGAAATTGTTCTTACCGACGGGATGAATTGAGTGAATTGTATAGATTTTCATACGACTTACAGAAGTAAAGTGAATAAATTGTTCTCGCCGACGGGATGAATTGAGTGAATAATATAGATGTTCATACGACTTACAGAAGTAAAGTAAAGAAATTGTTCTTACCAACGGGATGAATTGAGTGAATTGTATAGATTTTCATACGACTTACAGAAGTAATGTAAAGAAATTGTTCTTGCCAACGGGGGGAATTGTATAGATTTTCATACGATTTACAGAAGAAAAGTAAAGAAATTGTTCTTGCCGACAGGATGAATTGAGTGAATTGTATAGATTTTCATATGACTTCCAGAAGTAAAGTAAAAAAATTGTTCTAGCCGACGCGATGAATTAAGTGAATTGTATAGATTTTCATACGACTTACAGAAGTAAAGTAAAGAAATTGTTCTCACCGACGGGATGAATTGAGTGAATTGTATAGAATTTCATACGACTTACAGAAGTAAAGTAAATAAATTGTTCTCGCCGACGGGATGAATTGAGTGAATAATATAGATGTTCGTACGACTTACATAAGTAAAGTAAAGAAATTGTTCTTACCGACGGGATGAATTGAGTGAATTGTATAGATTTTCATACGACTTACAGAAGTAAAGTGAATAAATTGTTCTCGCCGACGGGATGAATTGAGTGAATAATATAGATGTTCATACGACTTACAGAAGTAAAGTAAAGAAATTGTTCTTACCAACGGGATGAATTGAGTGAATTGTATAGATTTTCATACGACTTACATAAGTAAAGTAAAGAAATTGTTCTTGCCGACCGGATGACTTGAGTCAATTGTATAGATTTCCTATGTTGTGTCGTTCGACTTACGAGTTTGCTCATTTTTCCTATTGCTCGTATAACACTGCTAACATGTCAATATTAAAATCTTTATGTTGCTATTCTTTAATATTTGTATCATGAAGATCAATAAACCGTTGAAATAAAATAAACAAGTCATTTGGTAGTCATGACTATTGTTATATTTGTCCGCTTCTAAAGAGTCTACATTAGTCTTCATTGATGTCGCGAACAAATTGATTTCAAGATATGTATTTTAAGTTAATAAGATGAAGAAGAGCACTCAGTTGGTTTGGGCATATATAATGAATGAAGAAACACTAACTAATTATAATAATAAAATTGTTATTTTAGTTACTGCGTGTTTTTCTTCATCTTAATGAACACATGAGACTTAAGATCATATTTATACTTAATCATTTCATTCCGTGTTCTGCCATACATTGTCCCATCATGTTTTATTTTTCGATGTCCACGTTTCACTCCCGTGCATCAAGCTTGGTACTAAAATGTCATGTGTCTACTGCCAGCGCATGCTAATCTTATCTATACTCTCATTCACCCCAATGCAACCAATGTTCCGCTTATCTAAAAACCTATAAATATTAGCATTAACTGTAACACGATATAATCACCAAAACCGATGTTATCTTATCGATGTTCTTATCCCCATTCAAATAAATATTATAAGTTATGCAAACCCTTGTCAAACTTATCGATGCTAACCATGTACTAGATCCTATAAATATTAGCGTTATCACATTAGTGTCAACCTACTCAATGTATTATGTTTAAGTTTATCATCTCGTCGGCGGCTATCTTATCTAAATCCAATAAAGATTTAGTATCACTAAGTGGGAGAAGCCGCGAACGAGATAAATCACTGATATCGATTTGACCTTAAGGGCAAGGATAACATACCCGAAACATTCCTTCCTAATCTAACGAGGAGTCGTGGTATAGTTATCTTTGCTTTAAATAGGACGCCATATTTGAAGCAGACATCATTATTCTAAAAGCCACTTAGATATTAACATCGTTATTATAATACTGTTAATATTATACTTCAAATGTAATTCAACCTTCATACAAATACAACTACACAGTTGAAATTCTAAAAGTGTTTTCGTTGCAAAAGGCCGTAACAGAAACACTCTTGTGGACTATCATCTTAGCAGATTTAGATACTGTATAATTCTGGTTATATGTTTTAGGGCCCTATTGGTTTCGTCTGTCATGAAACCAAAAAAAACTACAGTGGTATATTATTCAAACAATAAATAGCATGTCCCAATCTGTTCGCATATCGTCCTTTATTCTAAAAAGTTGAAGAAGAGGAGTGGAGGACACATATTCATATTATATCACGCTGGGTCTTTCAATTTCATAAACTAAAAGCTGTTTAAATTCGATCAGCCGTTAAAATCAATACAAGTTTCATACGTTTCATACGACGCTGAGCTAACAGTGCAGTATTGACTTAATGAAGGAGAGACTAGGTGAATTTTAAATGCATTTTTCATATAAAGATAAATGGTTCTTTAATTGATAAAGTGTCAATTTGTAAAGGCGAAATATTATTATTATAAGTTAAAAACATTAACTTTTTTTTTTAATTTTATCGAATCGATGGGTAGTATTGGCTAGTCTCGGGTTACTTCGAAATTAGCTGACATTTCGACACTTTCACCTTTGAGAGCAAGTAGCTGTAAGTACATGGACAGCAGCAAAACCCTGAAAACTGCACAGGCCCACAGGTTAAACTTGGCTGAGAGGCACAGAAGCTGGTCAATTCTGCTTCTGTATTTTCTATATTCTCTCTCCTAATCATTTTAACTCATATTCGCATCACTATATCTCAAAACATTTCTACATCACTTATGCACCCATGTAACACCCACGACCTAGTAATACAAAATGTGTACAATTCTTATACCATATACTGCGTTGCGGAAGGCTATGGGAAACCACCACGCATTTTTTCCCAAGAAAACCACTTGAATACGCTCAACAATTTGTGGAGCACGGTATTGAGGTTTTGACGAAGAAGAATCAAATAGAATGTTACTCGTAATTGAAAATGTTTTTTTCGATATTGATGCCGTATTCAATTGGCTAAAACGCTGTGAAAATGAAGGATGTCACGCTTTCGAAACGTCGGCCGTCATTTAACCGGTTCACTGCCAGGAGCGCGTTGACGCGCTCTCCGATTCAGTGCTCGCCAGGCTGGCCATACAAAATGAACGCGTAAACGCGCTCTCCTTTGACCTTGTCGCAAGCCAATATCAAATCCAATTGTAATAATTTATAAATTATAACACATAAGGATATCTATTAGTATGGTGAAGAAATCAGGGCTGTGGAGTCGGAGTCGGAGTTGGAGTCGGAGTCGCGGAGTCGCGGTGTTTGGGCCGGAGTCGGAGTCGGAGTAGGAGTCGTAAAAAACGAGCGACTCCGACTACTTTTTCGTTAAAATTTAAAATACATTTTTTTTAATTATTATTATGAATGTGTATTGTGCACGAATATTAAACTTGCAGGCGCAAGTCGCGCCGATATGGTGAATCACCGAGATCCATTTAATGCATCAAGTCTACGAAAATGTGTTTGTCTCCTTCTTTCTCACGTCGAAAGAAAATTCTGTTGGCTGGGATTTATGTTAACCCCATGGTTCGATCCATATTGATGGAAGAACAAATAAATAGAGCCAAAAACGCTCTGTTTGAATTAACCGTTCGTATGAAAGGCCTTCGACTAGAAAAAGAGACGACAGCAGGCAGCGTACACCAAGTATCATCATCTTCATCCGACACCGCTGAATCTGAAGACGATTTTGAAAAATATCTCAATGAACAAGATAAACTAAAACGTCCTCGTTTGAATCACAGTCCCAATATAGATGAAGGAGACTCTATTTCAAAATTTAAAATTGAATTTTATGATGCATTGAAAATAATGGAAAAAATTGACCGAACTTATAAGTTAAATGTTGAAATGGCAATACAGCGGTATCAAGAAATCGTAAAAGATTCAGCATTGATCGTTACAGCATTACCGCCAACCCAAGTATCCGTAGAGCGGTTATTTTCCGCTCTTAAAATTCTCAATTCTGATGTGAGAGCCTCTACGAATACAGATTTAATAGAAGCAATGTTGTTTTTAAGAATAAATTCTAATAAATAATTATTAAAGTTTGATCTTGTTTTATTTTTATCCGTATAACATGAAAAAATGGCTATATGCAAAGGTAGGAAACAACCTGATAAAATTGAGCTTTTTTGAGTCGGAGTTTGGAGTCGGAGTTGTGGAGTCGGAGTCGTGGAGTCGAAGTTGTGGAGTCGGAGTTGTGTTGTTGGTAAATATAGGAATCGGAGTCGGAGTCGGAGTCGTGTTTTTTTTCTTCCGACTCCACAGCCCTGGAAGAAATACTTAAATATTACAATTTACCGATATTATCAAAGTTACAGTCATTTTTCTAAAAGCTTTCACTGACAAGTCAATACGTGTCTCTGATACAGGGTTACCGACATCAGTTTTTTGCGTCGTAATTGCGAAGATTTATAATTACTTCATTTGTAGTTTTCTTCAATGGTTGATTTTTAACTTTTGTGTGTTATTTTTGTTAATTTTTCAAACTATTTATTTACAAAGTGTGTTTTCATGTATTCTTTGGTTATTGGCGGTTGTTTTGCGGCATAATACGACGTTTATATAGACTTTTTATGGTTTTATTTTATAGTTTATTTACCTTTTGTGCTTTATAATACATCATACTGATAATTTGTTGATTTAAGTTTACCAAGTACATAATATTCCACTATATTTATAAGTAAACGTGTATTCTGTGTCAAGTTGTGACAACCCTGACATTTTGTGAATATTTAAACTGTGTTTTTCTGAGTGAACGGCAGCTCAAACACCCCACGGTGTATATATTTAGTAAGTTTTCATAATATCCTTTATATCTGTATACAAAAAATAATTTTTTTTTAGGTTTTATTTTTGTTGAAAAAATCACGGCCTGTTGGGTACGGCCATACTAATAACTTCCGGCACTTAAAGGGTTAAACCAACTCAATACAGCAAGAACTCAAAAATGTTAAACTAGTGGAAAACAATCTTGAAAATCTTCGAATATAATTTAAATGGTTAAGTTTTTCTAGCGTGTTTGATAAATACCACCAGATACGTAGAAAAATAAAGAGCGTCAAACTTTCTTATCCAAATATTTTTTCCTTCCTTCACATATTTTCATCCTTTATAAAGTTCATTCTCTTTGTACAACATACTTTTCTAAGCCGTCCTCCACCACGATTCGTACTCATGCTTGAATTGTAAATTTGTTTAGTAAACTTTTCATTACCCATCCATTCAAAGCGTAAAGTAAAATAAAGAACAATAAACTATAGTCGTAATTTTGAAATATGTATTTGTGAATGAAAAATAAGATATATTTCTTGAAATATATATTTTTTTAATTTTAAAAATTAGAAGCCTTCTTGGGGTGGGACAGAAAATACAAAACAGCGTATAATTACTCAGTGTTTTTTTTTTTTTTTTTTTTTTTTTTTTTTTTTTTTTTTTTTTTTTGTTTCCTCCCTTGAAAAGTTGTTCATATTCTGTATTTATTCTCTCTCACATTACCAAGTCATCTTCTTCTCAGTGTCATGTCAGGTCCCCCCAACGTTGAATATCACTTAAGAGTAGATATCTTTGTCCCCGGCAGCCTGAAAAAGATCTCAAACGCCTCTTATGCCAGTCCAATCAGGTATATTGCGGAGCCAGGAAATTTGCCTCCTGCCAACACCTCTTCTGCCTTCTATTTTGCCTTGGATGATCAGGTGCAGTAATTTGTACTTTGCTCCTCTAAGTACATTACCCAAGTAGGACACCTTTCGAATTTTAATATTAGTCAGCAACTCTCTATCAACTTTGGCTCTTTGAAGAACCCTTGTGTTGCTGACCATATCCGTCCAGGGTATCCGTAGCATTCTCCGGTGCATCCACATTTCGAATGCTTCCAGTCGGTTCATACTACTTACTTTGATGGTTCATGATTCCACTCATCTTCACTTTAATTAATTAGAACCCTTAACGAGAAATTTCTTTCATATTCAATTCATAATACTTCATTACCACCAGACACGTGTTTTTGCCTTTTATTCCGAGGCTCTATTTTGGTACTTTGCCTGGAGTCACTAAGTCAAAACTGAGCCTTAAATAAATAATTAATTTGCTATTTTCATCCGGGATATTAATTTGACATAAGTGGATCGATTTTACGCGGAAAACATAGCATTGAACTGAGGGTGGAAGGAATAATTAACAAGAAACGGATATAAATAGTTGTGTTGTATTATTGTATTATATTAAACATTGACATTTGACTTATTGACATGTGACAATCTCTTCCAACAAACCAGAAATATGTTAATAGGACTTAAGACGCACCAAATACAAGAATGAGAGAACGCTGAATGACTTTCAATAACATGTAAAAAAATAATGTTCGTCTCAATTACATTATAATTACGTAGACACATATATCCCAAAAATCTCTCCGCTGCTGGCCGAGATCGTCCCATGCCTCCATCAGCCCTCAGTCCCCAACCCGAATGTCTCCAACCGTTGAATCGTGTATATCGGTACCAGTTCGAACAGAATTTATTCTTGTTTGAGGTGAAAGCCTTGAAACCGGTAGGGTTATATCGTTACAAAAAGTGGAATAAACAGTGTTTGATAAAACATATTACAATGTCTTTAAACCTCCACAACGTTAATGCCTTTACTATAAACAAAATATAATCCTAACGTATTTTGGGTAGGTTACAAGTTGGTAATTACAGAGAAAATTGAGGGAAAGTGAACGGGAGGAAGGTGTCCTATAAGATGAACAGATCAAATAAAGGAGTTAACAGGATCATTAATAAGCGCGGCATTACCATGGTCGAGAACTGGGAGGGATGGAGACAACAAAAGACCACTACGCTTAACATTGCGCACGAAGACGGCGAATGAAAACTAGACAGAATACTATTTTCAAAAAATCTGAGCTTCGACGGAAACCGAACCCTTGACCCCGGATTAGACGACATGAATTTTACCAACTAGGTCACGTAGCTCGTTAGAAAATTTTCGCGTATAATGCTGCAACCTCAACTTGAAAAATAAAAAGTTAATGACACAATAATGAATAATAACACCCACTAAACGTTTTTCTTTCATTTATAATTACTTAATTAATACTTCAAAAAATATTTCCAATTCTCCTCTGTCCGAAAATTCTGTTGGCGATTCAATTATCACACTTTTATCCCGCTACTATATTTCGCTACACATACGAGCTATCTGGTGTCCAGGTGAAGAGGCGTCAGCGATATCGAAAGTAAATAAAATACATCCTATCGCTCAGTGTCGCGCGTGTGTGCTCTCTGTCCTCTATTCTCTATTCAACATAGCGTTTGGCTGAAATCTATTGGGCAGAGACAAAAGAAATCAATCTATCTCGTTAGAACAGGGGTCGGAAACATTTTAATAAACAAATTAAATTACTACATCGAACGCGTTTTTTTTTAAATGTAATATATAATATTGTGTTGGTGGGTACCTTGACGTATAGAAGTGTAAATTGAATTTGGCAGAAAGATGAAAATAAGATTAATACTGTGGATATACGTGCCCTAAGAAAAATTTATGGAGTGTGAATTTATGAAAGAAGGCAGAACGAGGACATTAGAAATGAATGCATTGATAAAAAGAAAAAAATGGTTTAGAAATGTGGAGAGAATGAATAGCGAAAGAATGACTAAACGAGTATACAAATCAGAAGTACAAGGTGTGAATGTAAGAGGAAGATAGAGAAAAACATGGCTAGATCTAATGAAGCAGATTTTCAAAGAAGGTTAAGTGAGAAGTATACATAACATAGTAAAATAATTGACGTGGCGAGATGTATGAATATGGAAGAAGCAAAAAAATATGTGCATGAAAAGAAAAGTTCGGAGATTTGTTATCTCTGCCTACCTCAACAGGGTGATGATTACGTACTTACATACTGACTGATATGTTTATATATACATTAAATTAATTGTTTTTTTTTTTTGTTTTATAGATTTGAAATTATGTCGAGTAAGATTATATTGCAGGACGAAAACTTGTCAATTTTTATTCGTTTTTTTTTTATTTAACCCTTTGTGACTGGAGGGTGAGAAAGCGATGCAATTTTGATTTTATCACAAAACTCGCAGGCGCAACAGTTGCGCCACACCATAACCTGTTTGAAGATTACTTCCATATCAGATGATGTGTTATATATATCTAAATAATATTATTCTTCATTATATTTTTTTCGGTTTTTCTGGCAATTGTTTTGAAAGTGTTCATTTAAAAAAAGCTACAATATTAGTAAGCAATTTTTTATGAATATTTCTTGAATGACAATTACAAAATTACTTGTGAGTGCACAATAATTTTACTTCAAAGCAGTGTCCAGCTTTTCAATAAAAAACAATTGTTCTACACAAATTTGGTCAAGTTCAGCCAAGAGTTAACACTTTCCTTAATCACATTCAAGAGAAAATTGAAAAAAATATTACATAACTCAGAATATCCTTTCATCTCCATTTTCTATTATTTCCTTTCCCTTCCTTGTCGGTGGACGATTTTCTTTCTCCTTGGCTTTACATTATTATGTAAAAAGATTGAAAAACCTTTCATGGATTAAACAACTTAACATATCCAAGACAATATTTATTTTCCTTCTTAACGTTGTTTTTGTTTTCTTTCACACTTCTAAGATTTCAAAAAAAAACTCTAGAAATGTGTTTTGATCATAAATGTGATTTTAAAGTGGATTTGTTTTTGTTTCTATTTTTTTCCAAGGAGATTATTTTTTATTATATGTCACTGGCTTAGGCCTCCTGAGCCCTGGCCTGTCTCATTTTCGTATTACATGAATGGTAAGAAGTATGCATGTACGCAATCTTAATGATATTTTAGTGTATGAGTCCTGTATTTTGTGTATGCTTTTTGTGACATGTTGATTTCATATTCATGCATACTAAAGATTTGAATTTTGCTATTGTCTCTGTAATATTTTAGTGGTTCATGAAATACCGTACCGTATAATAAATAACATAATAAATAAAAGTTAATTAGTTGGAAAATATCGCTGTTTAGCATACACCGTTCCCTCTAAGGTGTGCGCGTGTGCGGCCGCACATCTGTTAAAAATTGTCCGCACATATGTTTCTATCTTCCGCACACATCTCAAAGAAAAAAACTTGTAGTGTCCACGCGGCGTAATGAAAGAATCTGTGACTGTATTGTACTAAAGTATAGGTACATAGAACGTGTGATTGTGATAGTGTCAACTCATGTGTGCTGGTTGGTCAGTTTCTAGTATAAGTGTGTCATCGTTTTATGACACACTAATACTAGAAACTGACCAAAGTATGTCATATTTTTTATATATAACCTACTTATTTCAAAAATTTAATTTATGATTTCGTGGTGCATTATGTTGACTACTTAGTTTTATCTATGCATGAATATGCATATTCCTCACTTCCCTCTTTTTTTCTTGCACATATAAGTTGATGGGCCGCACACTCAATGTTAAAATTAGGGGGAACGTTGTTTAGCAACATACTCGCCATACACGTGTGTACCATATAGATGAAAAATAATAAAGCCATATTTGGAATTATTTTCTCCATACTCAGAAATGATTGGCTAATCGCAATATGTTTGTCAGGTTGTACGTTGTACACAAAATATTAAAAATAATAGAAAATAACCGATTTCTACAACGCTAACGTGAATCAATAGGTAAATATTTTTTTCATATGTATAATATATTGAGTAAACTCGTATATTCTGAAAATATGGAAAAAGTTCATCTACCACTGGTTATTTATCGATGTCACGTACGTATCATTTCTATTTGAAAATAATAGATTTGGATCCTTTTGTAAAAAGTTAGACTATAAAAGGCTTTGTGAAGTAGACTTCTGAATCGAATTCTAGAAGAATGCAGGGTATAAACTTTGCCATTTAACGTACATTTTTTTCTCTTGAATATTGATTTTATCCAATATCGAAGATAAGGTAAACTTGTTTTATTTATTTTAAAGCTATAGTTTTGTCAAACATAATACAATACAAAACTACTTGTATCGGACGTATGCGTCACCTAAACTATGATTGATGTATATTTTCTTGTTTGTTTTATATTTAAAGATGTTTTGTTTGATGTACTTGTTGTGTAACGACTGTAATGAAATGTTCCTTATGCGTGGCCGTCGCGAGAGCTACTATCAAAAGTCGACCGGCCTATGCATGCGAAAACGTGTGAAATACGTAATATCTCGCAAGCCATGACGGCATGCACGGACCAAAATAGGAGCTTGCGATTATTGATTGGCCGCACATAAGAAGCGCAAAACGTCAAAAATACATTCTCAGTTTCACCACAGTCTACTGTGTTTTACTTACGATCAGCTTCTACCTGCTAAATAGGAATCTCTTCCCCCTGCTACTTTCACCGGAAAAGCATAAAGTGAGCCGAAATATCCGAGTATCGAGCGGCAACCATTCACCTATTCTACAGTATTTGTACGGTGCTGTACAAAGTGGTCATTCGAGCCGAATCTGCTGCATTACAGTGCCGTACACTACTTATTTCGTTCATATTTCACAAATAAAACATCAGCACGGCATGTATTTCTTTTTCTTATACACATACTCTCTTCAAACCAACTTCAGATAAAGTCTACCTGAAGAAGGCCTCGAGGAGCCTCAAACGTTGCGGAATTATTTATTTATTTACCAAGGGAAGACGAATTTAAAAAAAAAAGTTAAAATATATAAAATTAACACATTTGACTTTAGGTGTAATGTTATATACGAGTATGTCTAAATTTTTAATACATAAGCATAAATTTCTAAATCAGTGTTATAGAAATTGAACCCACTATTATTAAAATATATTACAAACAAATAACACAATTTTAATGAAATGATAAGAAGGTGTCAGCTGCGGCCATTAGTTCTCTGCATCTGCAAGTGTTAAGAAACACATATTTATAAAGCATACTTCAGAAAACTGTATTAACCCTTCCCTCCCTGTGATGTATAACTAGTACACATTGCTTCTAAAACTGTAATATCTCTATAAATATAATAAATACAGAGTTAAGATTTTAGATATTCCTCCGAAATACATTTACGCATTGAATGAAAAAATAATATTAATAATAATTAGCACTTATCGGCCACATCAGAGATATTTTGTGAAAATCGGGAATCAATTCACCAAAACAATCAAACGTGTGCCAGTGTGTGACGTAGGTATATCCATTCTAAAAAACCGCTATGGGTGAGGTAGCGATGCTATTCACGTCTCACTCTCACTCTACTTCGGTATATGGGAACGCAAGAGATATAATCTCAGTTCGCAGTTGCGTTTCTTCCTTCGAAGCATAACATTCCGAGACCGAGTCCCATCTTAGTTCTCAATAGCTCTGGGGCATCCATTTGAGGTGGTCCCTTCTGCCCATTTTGTGAACGTCGGCCGATATTTTTTTTCATGTTTTCAGCAATTAAATTTCAATTATTATCACTTTTGACTTCAAATTTAATTAATTTAAGCGATTGGCTATGAATATTCTTATTTTTCCGATTTTAAATCGCTCATTTTTACATGTGTATTGAAGAATACACAGCACCGGAACGCGCGGATTTTATTTTTAGCACAGGAAGGGAAAGGTTAAGAAGAGACGTACTACAAAAACACCTGTGTAGATTTTCCGATATATGATAACACATTCGATTTTAGTTAAAGTATAGCTATGTGTATTATGTTCATATGAAATCATTCATTTTAATAAGACCTACCAAAAAGGGTTGTCTTCAAGTGATTCCTAAGGCTACACACGCCAACCATTTTCTAGCACTTAGAGCTAGATAATTTCTAGATAATTCCACACCACAGTACTAGCAACGGTAAAAGCCTCCTTATAACACCCTGCCCTATTTGATCGATTCGGCACAATATTTTTTTTCGATTAAGATTAAATCGACCTCAAACTTTTACTTCTCTTCAAAAGAAAATCTCTCAGGCACTGATTAAAAAAGTACAATGGAGACATCCCATCAAGGACCTTAAATATAATGAAACGAAGTTCAAAGTCAATCCGTTCGAGTCAATGTAGACTTTTTACACTGACTCATCTCAATCGAAGGGTTATAAAGCTCACTTTGTCCTTAAAATTGTAAGATTTTCATATTAACCGTGTAGAAACTATTATGGAATAAAGTATCGGAGATTTCAATATTAACCGTCTAGAACTTATGAACGGTGCTGATATAGGGAGAGTGAAAATGTTTAAATACCTCGGTATCCTAGTGGAAGACCTCGACACAGAAACCGAAGTCAAGTGCAGAATTGAATCATCTCGTGCGGCTTTTAATAAAATGAGAAACGTATTCTGCGATGATAATCTAAACTTGAAACTTCGACAACGGTTAGTCAAATGCTACGTTTGGTCAGTGTTATTGTATGGAGTGGAATCATGTACCTTCAAAGTTGGTAGTAGAAACCGACTGGAAGCATTCGAAATGTGGATGCACCAGAGAATGCTACAGATACCCTGGACGGATATGGTCAGCAACACGAGGGTTCTTCAAAGAGTCAAAGTTGATAGAGCTGCTGACTAATATTAAAATCCGAAATGTGTCCTACTTGGGTCATATACTTAGAGGCACAAATTACAAATTACTGCACGTGATCATCCAAGGCAAAATAGAAGGCCGAAGAGGTGTTGGCAGGAGGCAAATCTCCTGGCTCCGCAATATACGTGATTGGACTGGCATAAAGGGCGTTGGAGATCTTTTTCCGGCTGCCGTTGACAAAGATGTCTACTCTCAAGTGATATTCAACGTTGGGGGGGCCTGACATGACACTGGGAAGAAGAAGAAGAAACTATTACGTAATAAAGTATCGGAGATTTCAATAAAGGCGAGGTTATCAGAAATATATTAAAGCTAATCACTGAGCCAAATTACACCTTTTTAATTATTCATTAATTCATCCCACTCAACTTTCAAGCGGTGTGAACATGAACCTAGAATTTTGTACATCAATGAACACGAAAAGGGCGTGTTTAAGCGCCACCATAATTATGTTCATATATATTACACGGTTTAATTTCACAATTTTATACAGAATTCAAATAAATCACTCCAAAAGAGAATTTTAAATAAAGCTCGCACCAAAAGTTAATAAAGTAAGAAATATATATCAACATAAAATGTACAATTCACATTCAACCAGTTTTCAGATAACTAGGAATAATTATTACGCATACAAATTAACCATTACGTAATTTCTCTGTCCATTTAACAAATTAAAGTTAGTTCTTATATTGAAGCTGTGGTAGAAAAGATCGAGAAAAGTATTGTATGATTGGATAAAATGTATGATATTTTGAAAAGACTTGTTAAAAGTCAGAGAAATCGTAGAAGCTTTATGAGAAAGTTTATGGATGTAAAGTCTGGTGCACTCTCATCTTTGTCCACCCTGATAGGGAGACGACGTGATGGTACGTAAAGTGTCTTTCTTATTGAGCGTTTTTTATATTCTTGGATAAAACACAGATGGCATCGCGAACTTGCCTGAGTCTTGTGACATTTGAAAAGTGTAATGTATGACATTAATATAAACGGAGTCGTAAACAATACAACAACGCGTTCAAATTGTTCAATTATTTTATGTATTGTAATCTCCGGAAACGGCGATGTTAATTGACCACCAAGATCATAAGATCTGACACCGTTTGACTACTTTCTCTGGAGTTACGTGAAAAGCCAGGTCTATAAGAATGACCCCCAATCAATTCCTGAGCTGAAGGACGAAATTATTCACGTTATTGATGAGTTCGAACCGTAATTTATGTGATATTACTAAAATAAGCGTTATTGAATTTACATTTCTACAAAGTATTCTCTGTTACCTAGTTGGTAAGTCATCCGCAGTCTTATTGGTAAGACGCCTATATTCAAATCAGGTGGTTGTGGGTTCGAATCCCGTTGGTACTCAATTTGAAAAAAAGGATTTACGTGTACTTTTCACTTGAGAAATCTTAAAATATTTTTCTTGATGATTGGGATAGATTAATATATGTCCATTAACCATTCCGTTCGTACTGTTTACAAGGAAAGACATAATAATACCAATTAAAGTCTGTCAATTCACAACAGTTTTCCATTAAAATAAGTGCCACAATAGAATCTTAATAAAGGGACTCCAACTTGTTAGTTGTATATCAACGTACTTGAAAAAGTATTATATAAATATTTTAATGAAATTATTTCACTTATGGAATATCTTAAAGTAAGAGGGAGTGGAGTGGTTTGGGCTTTGCAAGATAAAATGTATAAATGAATTACATTTTCTCTTATAAAGGGTCTTTCAAATTGAGCGATTTTTTTTATTCAATTTTTTTAAATTCTTGAATAAAACACACAATTGGCTTTGATTTCAAAAACTTTTTATTGGTCATTGAAGTATAATGTTTGACATTAGAGAGGCACAAAACCGTAAACATTTGATTTAAAAAACATTTTATTGGCCATTGACGTATAATGTATGACATTTCAACACAAAAATCAATATCCGCCAAATGTCCACCTCTTGCAGCTCCACAGATGTCCACTCTTTTGTCAAAATTTTAGATGACATTTTGGCATAATTGCGGTTTTAACTCACCAATAACGTGAATAATTTCGTCCTTCAGCTCAGGAATTGATTGGGGGTCATTCTTATATCATAGATCTGGTTTTTCACGTAACCCCTGAGAAAATAGTCTAATGGTGTCAGATCACATGATCTTGGTGGTCAATTAACATCACCGTTTCCGGAGATTACAATACATAAAATAATTCAACAATCTGAACGCGTTGTTGCATTGTATACGACTCAATTTTTATAAATGTCATACATTATACTTCTCAAAAATCACAAGACCCAGACGAGTTTGTGACACCATGTGTGTTTTAACCAATAATTTAAAAAAAACTCTCAATTCGAAAGAGCCTTTAATATAAACTAAATCCATTATATTAATTTGTCTTTGGCAGACAGGAGAAAGCACGATGGACATCGCAAGAGATATAAGGGCGTACTACATAAGACGCCTAAAATTATAATAGCTCAACACAACTGATAGCAAACAGCAGCAGATAAAACCAAATGGAATAGAACTGTTGCTTGTAATCGGGGACCCAATAGAGAAAAAAATGCAACAAGCTGCAGGTACTGTAGCTCCTTAGCCTATATGCAACACGATATACGATCACAAATTGATTTACACAGTCATTTCCAGTGGTGCCAACATCAAATACCCAGATCTCCACTTTGTATTGTCTCTTATATTATACCCATCACGGGTAGTGGCCATTCGTTCATTCATTCATAAACGAAAAATAATGTGAAGATTTCTTGCATATAAAATAAAATATAATCAACCCCTAGTTTATTCAAATAATGTTGAATACAATTTATTTCATATAAAATGTGTATTGGTGCTTTTATTTCGTAAAATGAATATTTTAATTTTGTAACCTACTTAGTCAACGTTTGCCCTGTAAACAAAACATGTGGTTTTTTGGTTATTTGTCAACCGAAATTGAGTATTTCCTTCCCCTTTTTATTAATCCTTTATTTCACATACCAGACAAATTGTGTTTGATTTTATTGTTGATTTATTTTTTGGTTACTTCATAAAATTTATAAACTGATTTAGTTGAATACAAAAATATATGTATTCGTTGTATAAGGCATTTCGGAGTATTTTACCAGATAGTTTGGCATATGATACCGACGTTTCGAAAACGTTGCACTTTTCATCTTCAGGGTTGTTTGTAGTCAACTTCACCATGAGTGGATGCGCGCCGGATACCGCTGGCGTAGATCCTTCCCAGTTCGCGACTGTAGTATGGGTCCGTCCCAGTTCGCGACTGTAACGTGAGCGCATGGCTCTTTACCGCTACGGAAGAATAACCATACGACTTCCACAAAGGTTGATCTTATTGTAAATTTTCATATAATTGTGGCTTCGATTTGACCATGGCGTACCATGCTGATTTAAGGTGGAATCCGTCGTCTCTGGTAATATTGTTTGGATGTTTTTATACTTCTATTGTTTGTTTGATGAATCGGGCATGATAACTTTTTGGTTTGCCGAGTGTTACATTCCTGATTTTTCTTTCCTCTGCACCATCCTTTCCTTTTCCTTTTACATTCATATGTTTATGTCCATAAATATAATAAATATGAATAATCTTTAGAATTTTTTTTGCGACCATGTAACTTGCTTAATTTACTTTTGTCTGGTTGGTTGGAAGAGATTGCCGCCTGGCAATACACCCACCAAATTGTATTTACAATGAAGTGTTAAATAAATTAATAAATAATAAAGCCAGTTATGTAACGTGTTTCAATCCTAATTTTCCTTTCCTTTCCTCTCCACCATCCCTTCATTTTTCCTTAGATTAATGATATCTCACTTTTATTTTTATAAAGTACGAGTATAAAAGTCATGAAATTTGAAGAAAGGAATAAAGATTTGATTAATTTTTGCAGCCATATAATTTCCTTTATTAACTTTTCTTGTCGGTTGGAAGAGAATACAGTCAGGCAATAAGCTCGCCATATTGTTTTTTTAATGAAGAGTCAAATAAATTTAGTACTGCTATAGATTATTACATATACTGTAAATCTTTCAGCATTCATTCTTACTAAGTGGCCAAAATATCTCAACTCTTTTGTCCTATGTAGCATATACGTTTTTTTTTATTCCCTATTTTTCCTGTTTTATCATGCTTTCCATCAATAAATATTAATTGTTATTAAAACGAAACATGTCAAATGTATAAAAAAACTATATTTCTGTTGCATGTTTTCTGTAATTACAAATTTTTGGTAGTCACGATATCTTCTAATACAAAAAATACACATTTTCTTTCCAACTCTCATTGATGAGGTCAAGAAGTTCATCTAGCTATATTATTTTTTTCTCTTTTCGTTTATGGTAATGGCATATATTTATGGTATTACAAGGACCGAGTTTCATGGGAGTGAATGAATTTATTATAGTTTCCATGTAATGACCCTATTTTGAAGGCAAATGGCCATGTAAACGCGTTATCTCCTAATTCTGTCTCCCCCATTATCCGTCATGAATGTGCCACACACTACGAGAGCCATGTGGTTTCGTTCACATTCCAAATGCAATTCAACTTGAAGTATGTTTGTTTTTCTTTCATAAAATTTAAGTGAAACAGTCACGAAAAAGCTTTTTTTTTCAATCATGGTTTGGAACATTGTTGGTTTAAGTGTGAAACAACTTGATTTTCGTTAAATTGAAACGTTTATTTTATTGCAATTCACCCTTTATTTATTTTATCTTTCTTTTCAAGGATTAAAGCGAACTTTACATCTAAAATACTTTTGATAAGAAACTTGTAACTGTTATGAGACTCAAGTCTCAACGTAATAAAAATATTTTTTAAAGACATATCTTATTTAAAATGGATAAGTACAGACATTTACTCTTTACAGGGTACCCTTTAACATATTCATGTTGGTCATTCGGAAATGTTGAAGAGTGCGACCAGGAGAAAACGTTGTCTTCAACTCCAGTAATTAGAATAACTGGAGTAGGCACGGAAATCACGGTTATTTACTATTCATATATTGGTAACACTACCGCACGTGAAGATATAACACTCACAAACGTATTCAGCAATGCTAGTATTTCTTTCTGCCAAACTGTTCCAATACTGGGCTCTTTTGTTACTTTTTTTGTTATCATCGGGAATCGAACCCGAAGTCTCACTGAGTAGGAGTCAAATGTCTTTCAAACTAAGCCATGGAAAAAACTGAATAATAAAGAATAATAATTGTAAAAAAGACAATTTATATAGCGCCATTTAGAGAGCAGACTTATTTAAACTTCTAATTTCCCTATCAACGCACTTCAAACTTTCATGGAATTAACCGATTTAATTTGTTGACTCACCTTCAACAAAACTTAAGCAATTTCAAGTTCTGTGTCATACATTACATTATATAACACAGAACTTGAAAAGTATACTGTGAAAACATAAGT
Organism: Odontocerum albicorne; assembly: GCA_949825065.1. Taxonomy (NCBI): domain Eukaryota; kingdom Metazoa; phylum Arthropoda; class Insecta; order Trichoptera; family Odontoceridae; genus Odontocerum; species Odontocerum albicorne. The sequence goes on along the minus strand of OX463844.1, from coordinate 3,504,075 downwards.
TAATGAACGATTAAAATTCTAATTCCTAATAATTAATAACTAAATTTACTTTGTTAGTTTTTTTTTACAAAAAACTTTCGTTGTATATCATTTATTGAACTTTAAAACATCGTATGTTACCAAAATTAAACCAAAAAAGCTCGTAATAGTACAGGATCTGTCAAATTGAGCTTTTTTTTAATTCTTGGATAAAACACAGATGGCGTAGCAAACTTGCCTGGGTCTTGTAACAACTGAGAAGTGTAATGTATGACATTTATAAAAATGGAGTCGTATACAATACATTCAACTTGTTGAATTATTTAATGTATTGTAATCTTCAGAAACGGTGACGTTAATTGGCCATCAACATCATGTGATCTGACACCGTTGGACTATTTTCTTTGGGGTTACGTGAAAAGCCAGATTTATAAGAATGACCCCCAATCAATTTCTGAGCTGAAGGGCGAAATTATTCGCGTTATTGGTGAGTTAGAACCGCAATTATGCCAAAATGTCATCGAAAATTTTGACACAATAGTGGATATCTGTGGAGCAGCAAGAGGCGGTCATTTAGTGGATATTGTTTGTTGTGTTTAAATGTCATACATTATACTTCAATGTCCAATAAAACGTTTTTTTGAAATCAAAGCAAATTGTGTTTTATTCAAGAATTAAAAAAAATAGAATAAAAAAACCGCTCAATTTGAAAGACCCTTTATATTGTTCATTGAACCTTTAAACACCGTACCTTACAAAATTAAACCAAAAAAGCTCATAATAGTAGATTGAGCCAATATCCCTCAGGCAGATTAAGTGGCCTAGAAGGGATGTAATATTTTATATTCGATGGTTCCTCGATTGGTGCAGAAAGCAGGTGTAAAAAATAAAGAGTCGGATACAAATTCCCTTAAATGCTATGGAGAAATCATGGTATTTCTAATCGTACCAAAAAAAATCAGTCCGAACTTGAATCTTTCCTATTCTAATATGGCGCTGAAACATGAACGATAAAACCTGAGAACGTGCAAAAATAATTTCCTTTTGGACATTGTTTCGTCGGATGCTGAGAATCCCGCCAAAAGAACGAACGTCTCCACAGTCCTGATGTCAAATGTGATGATACGACTGTCATCAATGTAACCCCAGCGTATTCTGACACATTTCCAGACACGTGCCAAATAACCTGGAGAAATTTGACTGATGAAATATCGAATGAGCGCCAGGAAATAGAACCCATGAAATACTCATCATTTTCATTTTTTTAATTTTTCAAAAGTTTCTAGTTTATATTATATTTGATGGCCTGAATAAGTGTCTATTTTTCAACATTAAAAAAATAAATATATAAATTCAGTTCCCATCAGGAATCGATCCCATGACCCAAGTGTGGAAGATAAGCGTTTCATGACTATACCACGTGGACTGTCAAGTAGTGGAAGGCGAGGCGACAGCGTCACACGGTGTTCGTGTGTAACCCTTCTTAGTGGCAACTCGTATTGCAAGGGTGATTTATTCCACCAGAATATCGCCAGGTCGCACGAGAAACTGTCATTATTCTAAAAAAATTCGTCTGCCGAATAATTTTACAGCAAAATTTATTACCGTTCATGTCAACCTTCTGATTTTTTTTGTAAACTATTCCGACATATCGTTTTCAGTTTCATGTTAAGGTATTTTTAATATAAGGCAATACGACGATGATGTTTTTTTTACGATTCTTTATTAATACTTTATCGTTTAATGACTCCTTACCCAAGTTGTAAAACGCTTGACTTAAGACTGGGAATTCAGGCTAAGAAACTCGTACTTTAAAGTAACTAATAACATACTCGTAAATCTATCATTTCAAGTTTTTCACAAAAAAAATTTAAACATATTTTGTAGTAGGTATAAGAATGGATATATTCAGTGCTATGTGAACTAAATATTTTTAGTAGGTATAAGAATGGATATGTTCAGTGCTATGTGAACTAAATATTTTTAGTAGGTATAAGAATGGATATATTCAGTGCTATGTGAACTAAATATTTTTAGTAGGTATAAGAATGGATATGTTCAGTGCTATGTGAACTAAATATTTTTAGTAGGTAGAAGAATGGATATGTTCAGTGCTATGTGAAATAAATATTTTTTAGTAGGTATAAGAATGGATATGTTCAGTGCTATGTGAACTAAATATTTTTAGTAGGTATAAGAATGGATATGTTCAGTGCTATATGAACTAGATATTTTGTAGTAGGTATAAGAATGGATATGTTTAGTGCTATGTGAACTAAATATTTTGTAGTAAGTATAAGAATGGATATTTTCAGTGCTATGTGAACTAAATATTTTGTAGTAGGTATAAGAATGGATATGTTCAGTGCTATGTGAACAAAATACTGATGTGTAGAGTAAGACGAAGGGCGCTCTGATATGGTTTGAGCACGTGGAATGGAGAAATACTAACAAAAAAATATATAGTACAAATATGAATGAAAGCAATAGCAAAGGAAGACCAAGGAAAGTGTGATTTGATCAAGTGTATGATATTTTGGAATAAGGAAAGGTAAAAAGTCAGAGAAATCGTAGGAACTATATGAGAAGGTGTATAATAGACGAAAGATGTGTGTTGCAATTGGAAAAGTTGGTGTTCTCTCCTTTCGGCCTACCTCGACAGGAAGACGGCGTGAATGTGTGTTTGTATATACCATATCTAATCAACAATTGGTGTTTGGGCAATAGGGCTAGACATAGGATTTAATTAATTTCCAGGCTTTTTATGATAAACGAAAAAAGGATCAAATTAATGCAACGATAGACAAAACGAGAAGCTCTTTCATTAAAATGAAACCTTTTTTTACACACCAAGATCTGATATTGGAATTGGAAATGCGTATTGTTCTGCGACTTCTCATCTCTTCTATATATTGTAGAATGGAGTCATGGACACTGAAGCAGAATCAAATTGCGATTCAAATTAACCACTATAAAACAAGTCTTCGACAATTACGTAATTCTATTGTAATAGGTAAAGTTTGGTAATATTTTGTGGTATACAAACATAACATATATTGAACTTAAATATACATATTAATATCATTTTAAACAATGACTTTGTAATTTATTATTACTACTGCTTTTTGTATCTCCATGTACATGTTAGTTTAAGACAAAGTTTTGTATTTTTAGTCAATAATTTGAAGTACTTGTATAACTTGTCATATGTTCATTTGTATATAAAATACACTGTTGTGTCGTTAATTAAATAATTAAATAAATAAATAAATATGTGTATTTGGACGAAGGGAGAGCTGTGTGAATGGATAGAAAAGCTTGGATATATGTCATATCTGCCTTCCCTAAAAGGAATATTATTGGATATTAAAGAACACGTAAAATATGAGCTGAGGTTTTTTTTGCTAACTATGTACTACCATAAAATACACTGTTGTGTCGGTAATTAAATAAATATAATATATGGATTTAGACGAAGGAAGAGCTGTGTGAATGGATAGAAAAGCTTAGATATATGTCATCTCTGCCTACCCTTAAAGAAATATTATGTGATATGTGATAAAGAACACGTAAAATATGGGCTGAGGTTTTTTTGCTAACTATGTACTACCATAAAATACACTGTTGTGTCGGTAATTAAATAAATATATGGATTTGGACGAAGGGAGAGCTGTGTGAATGGATAGAAAAGCTTAGATATATGTCCTCTCTGCCTACCCTTAAAGAAATATTATGTGATATTATAGAACACATAAAATATGGGCTGAGGTTTTTTTGCTAACTATGTACTACCATAAAATACACTGTTGTGTCGGTAATTCAATAAATGTATGGATTTGGACGAAGGGAGAGCTGTGTGAATGGATAGAAAAGCTTAGATATATGTCCTCTCTGCCTCCCCTTACATAAATATTGTGTGATATTAAAGAACACGTAAAATATGGGCTGAGGTTTTTTTGCTAACATACCTATGTATATGTTCTTATATGACATTATATTTAAGAACCCCTTTTCATAAAATATTTATTTTACTTTTAAATTTTCACAAATTCGAGTTATAATGTTTAATAAGAACCAATATACCGGAAAGTGTATTTACAAACTGTTTTTAAATTAATATGCTGAAAAAAAAACATAAAATTATCTCATAAATAATTATAAACGTGTAACAATTTGACTCAAACCGTTATTACGGACACAAGTAAAATTGACTGACATTATCTTTCGTGATTATAACAAAACCTACAATCGTACTTTTAGGTTTTCGAAACGAATATAATGTCCTACTTTCTATCAAAATTGATTGAATCTTAGGTTGTAGGCGCATTGCACCGGAACTGGAGTTCAATGCTATTTTCCGATAAAGCCTTTATTGAAAAGCACAAGAGTTCAAGGAAGCCTTTCATCAAGGTCTGGCGGCATTTTCCCAATATTCTTTTGTAAAAGTACATTTAAAAAAGTTTTATTCGAGAATGAATAATTTAAATTGGTTATGAAACCATTTCCGATCGACGTTTTTGTTGTTCGGCTCAGCCTTTATATGAAACCCTCAGAAATGACGTTTCTTGATTTAATAATATCGAAATTCAGTTTCAGGAAAACACTAAAAAAGAAACGGTATTCAATAAAGGTAGATTTCAGATTTCTTTAAATATAATATTATAGTTTAAGCGTCACTTTGTAGATTTTAATAGTCAATAAAAAACATAATTAAATAAATATTCTTACTTTATTCTCCATAATACCATGGACAGTGTAACACAAGTCACATTTTGGATGGATTAACTCACCTGGACACAGTGTATGTTGAAATGTACATAGAACCAAAAAGTTTTAAAAAAATTGGCGTTATACTAAAGAAAATGTAACATGGTCCTTGTGACGTTTGACAAATTTGCCCCAATACAACCTTGTAACGACGTTCAGTTATTTTAATTATTTTATCAACTTTAATATATGCCTCGATTCTAATAAACAGCAAGTTATTTACGTAAATACATTACATAAAACTAACAATAATGACAAATTAATACATCTTGTTACAAATTAGCAAAAATGTGGCAGTTTGTTAAAATCAAATCATATTTGGTGACGTTTGTCAAAAGTCACTACGTTAAACTGCATTGGCTAGGGATGGGGTATACGATAGTTGGATTTTCGATTTTTTTATATCTAAAATTAAATGTTCGTATTTAGTATTCATAGTGGATCTTGGCCTATTTAAAGATAGATACAAATCATACAATACATTAGAAAGTCAGTGTTATGAAAATTAGGAATGAAAACGTCCGTTTAGAAAAAAACAATTTTTCGATTTATGAAAAAAAAAAACGATTTTACACCATCCCTTTGAGACATGACATTTCAAACGTCACAGGAACCATGCTACATTTTCTTGAGTATAACTAGCTAGAACATGAATGGGCAGATAAACATGCCTAACGCATAGTCGGGCGATGTTACAGTTAAAATACGACTATAATACCCCTTCCCTCCTTAGTATGTCAAATATAGACGAAATAAGACGTGTTAGTTCGTTTATTAATACATACCATCCAGCCTTTTCCTTATCAGGATAGACAGAGAGGAGAGAGCGTCATACTTTAATATGTTGACACAAACCATTTGCCTCTTCTACATCCATACACCTTCTCATACAACTTTCCTTTCTGTTTTAAAAATATTTCATTGAAAAACATTAATATCAAAAATGATCTATGAATGGCCAAGGGCATCATACATTGAATGTCGTTTTGGTAAAGAGGTATATGTCATCAATTATTTATTTCTCAGTTTGAAGTTTTTCAACACTTGTATTTTACTAATACATTCCAGTATTCCAAGAATACAAGTGTTGCAAAACTTCAAACTGACAAATAAGTAATTGATGACTTGTACGTCTTTACCAAAACGCCATTCAATTATTAGCGCCTAGAGTGTATAACAAATTGAACGAATGAATGAATGCCCACTACCCGGGACGAGTACAATAGAAAGCACAAAACAAAATTGGGGATCGTGGTACTTGACGTTAGTGCCACCGGAAATGACAGTGTAAACCAATTTGTGATAGACATATCCTGTTGCAAGGGTAAGGAGCCTTATTATTTTCAACATGTCTAACTTAAATTCTTTCTCTATTTAGTCCTTGATAACTAGTCACAGTTAGGTATTATTATCCAATTTTTACCGTTGCTGGTGCTGTGGCATGGAATGGTATGCCTTCTTATGTTAGAGATATGGATGGCGTGTGCAGGGTGTGGACTGAAAAACATTTGGTGTCCCCGTGGCTGGTCTCGTCCTATATTGGTGGGGTGTATCTCGGCCGAGGGGATGTTATTAGATGAGCCCAGACCTTTTGATAGCTTCTGTCTTTAATGTATTTTCAGCAATTTATGTGTTTTTGAAGTGTATTTAAATATATTATATACAAACTATGTTATGTTGCTATCACTAAACTCATATTTATTTATTTATTACTTAAGGAAGTACGTTTAAAGACAATCCTTTTTGGGAGATTTTATCAAAATTTATAAGTGGGTTCATATCCTGAGGTAAAGTGTCCTTGAGTATAGTTTGATCTTTTAACGGCGCTATATAAATCTTCCTTTTAATATTATGAACAGTTTAAATACCTGGGTGTGGAGATATCTAACAAGCCACAACGATCTGTATAATGAAGTCAAAGAACAGACCAATAAAGCAGCAGTTATCTCCGGATGCCTGAGGAACACTGTCTGGGGCAATAAACACATGTTGGTGGAAAGCAAAGTCAGAATATACTAAACATGCATAAGACCTGTTATGACTTACGGAATTGAAGCAAGAGCAGACTCTGTAAGAACGAAACACCTCCTCAGAACAACAGAAATGAAAACACTGCGGCCTATCGTAGGAAGAACCCTTAGAGATAGAATACCTAATGAGGAAATCCGCCGAAGTTGTAAAATTGAGAGATGGAGTAGGCAGAGAAGACGATTCTGGAGGGACCACGTTGAGAGGATGGGCCCCGCGAGAATACCTAAGATTGTAATGCACGAGATTCTAGAGGGTCGTCGACCACCGGGACGTCCACCAAAGAGATGGAGAAAAAGTTGGACATCTTCGTCACAGGACCAAAACTGAAATCCTGTTTAAACAGATCGCAAGATCTAGAAGAAGAACAGTTTAACGTTTTTTGGCTCTATATTCTGCTATTTACTCCTTGTTGTGCTGAACATTAATAAATTGCCAGCATAGTGAAAGTCATTTACTGTTTCAAAACTCAAATACTCGTACATATTGTTGAATCTATTCTCTGACTTTTAACGATTTGTATTACTTTCTGCTTTTCGTTCTTTCAGATAATCATTGATTTGATCCAACTATACTTTCCTTGGTCTTCCTCTACCACGCCTTCCACTCACATTTGCACTGTATATATGTTTTGTTAGTCTTTCTTCAATCATTTATTCCATATACCCAAATCATTTATTCCATATATCCAAATCATTTATTCCATATACCCAAATCATTTCAGAGTGATCTTCTTCATCGTATTTAACAAATCAGCCTTAAGTTCACATAAATCCCTAATCATTTCATTCCGTATTCTGTCATATATTCTCCCTCCGAGTGTTATTTCGTTATATTCTGAAATTAAATGTCGCGCGATTATCAAGTTTCTTTCGAAACGAGAGAAAAACCCCACAAAAATTAAACGATTTATTTCCATTATTTTTTCTTTATCCTTGAGGCGGAAACTTTTGAACCTTGTAACGTAATATTCCTAAAAATATAGGCGAAGAAAATAAAGTGTTTTAATCTTATTTTATTCATGAATTCAAATGATTACAAAAAAAAAATATATATATATATATATATATATATATATATATATATATATATATATATATATATATATATATATATATATATATATATATATATATATATATATATATATATATATATATATATATATATATATATATATATATATATATATATATATATATATATATATATATATATATATATATATATATATATATATATATATATATATATATATATATATATACTGGCTATAAAACACATGTGACGGTTTTTTTATGAGATAAGATCTCTTGTTTATCCATAAAATTTTGCCAAATTATTGTATTTAATGTTTAACTTCTACGAAAGGTTATAGAAGGCAATGTATTATATTTTCATTCAGTCATTTAATCTTCCTGGTATCAAGACACAAGTTAATAAAATAAATAAAATTGTCAAAAAATTAAAATTAATATTATTTTGTCTAAATTAATAATTTTAATAACAACAATAAAAGTGAGATAAAGAACACTGAAGAGAGAAGGAAAATCAGGGATGAAACACGTAACACAATGTGTTGATAATTAACAGCGTTTTCAAAGGAATATCCTCGTTGTATCTTTTGAATGTGTCTAAGGGATGATTCTTTGGAGAGCAGTTGAACTTTGAAGTCGATTTCTTCTTCATCTAATAAATTGATTTTCAAATCAATCCAATAGGGTGGTGTATTATAACAAAGTTTTCTCATAGTGGCATAGATTTGGGTGCCGTGTGTAGCTTTAGGTAGCACTTAAAAACGATCCTTTTTGGGAGTTCTCATCAAAATTTATCAGTGGGTTCAAATCCTGAGTTAGAGAACCCTTGAGGGAAATAAACTATCTAAATGGCATTATATAAATTGAATTTTATTATTTTTCATATTTTCAAAACATGCCAATGAAGGATCGACTTAAATAGTAGTTGATAACTGGTTCCAAAGTCACTGCATTGACATCATCTAGATTATTGTATAGTATTTGTATTGTAATATATTACACTTTCATTGTATGCAGTACTACCTGGCTGACTAATTGCCATGTGACAATCTCTTTCAATCAACCAAAAAGATGGTCAAGAGGTCTTAAGTGAAAACCAGACTGGAAACCTTTTTTTTTTAAATATGGGTTCCAGCGAGGATTGAACCCCCAACCTTCGAGAAAGACAAGCATCTTACCAACTAGGCCACTGAGGTCGTCTAGATTAATGTTAGTAACTAGATTAATAATTGATACGTAGATTAATCATTGCAAATTGATTTCGATAATATTCTATCCAAATTGTATTAGAAAAAAAAGCTCTCATTAAGAATATAGCAACGTATTCGTAACTAGCTGAAAGGGTAAGTTTTAGTTGAACCGTGTACAGCATGTATCGACTTTATTTTTTGCTAAGCTTTCGCTCTCGAATCTCATTTAAAAACAGGTTTTATCTTAATCAGTTCTTTCTACACGAACTCTAATTGGCCGCCTAAGCAGTACCTATTTGTACTTTGCGGAGGTGTGAGCTCAGGAAGCGCCATACGATTAGTATGCTAAGTGTTAACAAAGGTTAAAGCTTAAATTTATACTTGTTTTTAATGGTTTTGTTTGTCTTTCAAGTGTTTTCAGTGTTTTCTTGTTGTGCTTCAATACAAAGCTTTTGAAAAGCTTATTATTATTTTTTTTTTAAATATTCAAGAAATGAACAAAAAGTTAAGAGAAAAGCAAAAGTTTTTGTTATTTTCTCTAATTGGCCGCCTAAGCAGTACCTATTTGTACTTTGCGGAGGTGTGAGCTCAGGAAGCGCCATACGATTAGTATGCTAAGTGTTAACAAAGGTTAAAGCTTAAATTTATACTTGTTTTTAATGGTTTTGTTTGTCTTTCAAGTGTTTTCAGTGTTTTCTTGTTGTGCTTCAATACAAAGCTTTTGAAAAGCTTATTATTATTTTTTTTTTAAATATTCAAGAAATGAACAAAAAGTTAAGAGAAAAGCAAAAGTTTTTGTTATTTTTTCATTTAATATTATATTGATACTGATCCTTGGCACCGATGGGCGTTGGATTGGGATATTACAAGTACTCGTATATATAAGGATTCTAGATACAAATCGATCCAACAATCTATCCCTTTGAAACTCTGGTTTAATATAATAAGAATGAACAAAATCGAAGTGTCCGTCATGTGTCAAGTTTTTTCCAATTGATGTCAAAAAATGTAGATGTTTATCTAGCTTAGATTCCTTCACATATTGGTTTCACTGGTAATTAATTTATTGATTCCTTGACAAAAGAAAGCATATTCTTCCGGTTGTCTACATTATTGTATAGTATTTGTATTGTCTATATTACAATAATCTAGATGATGTCAATGCAGTGACTTTGGAACCAGTTATCAACTACTGTTAAAGTCGATCCATCATTGGCATGTTTTGAAAAATAATAAAAGCCAATTTATATAATGCCATTTAGATAACTTATTTTCCTCAAGGGTACTCTAACTCAGGATTTAAACAAACTGATAAATTTTGATGAGAACTCCTAAAAAGGATTGTTTTTAAGTGCTCCCTAAAGCTACACACGGCACCCATATCTCTCCCACTATGAGAAAACTTTATTATAATACACCACCTTATTGGATTGATTTGAAAGTCAATTTATTAGATAATAAATAATAAATAAATAAATATGAGTTTATTGATAGCAACATAACATAGTTTGTATATAATATATTTAAATACACTTCAAAAACACATGAATTGCAGAAAATACATTAAAGACAGAAGCTATCAAAAGGTCTGGGCTCATCTAATAACATCCCCTAGGCCGAGATACACCCCACCAATATAGGGCAAACCCAGCCACGAGGACACCAGATGTTTTTCAGCCCACACCCTTGATGAAGAAGAAATCGACTTCAAAGTTCAACTGCTCTCCAAAGGATCATCCCTTAGACACATTCGACAAATACAATGAGGATATCCCTTTGAAAGTCTGGTTTAATATAATAAGGATGAACAAAATCGAAGTGTCCGTCATGTGTCAAGTTTTTTCCAATTAATGTCAAAAAATATAGATGTTTCTCTAGCTTAGATTCCTTCACATATTGGTTTCTCTAGCTTAGGTTCCTTCACATATTGGTTTCTCTAGCTTAGATTCCTTCACATATTGGTTTCTCTAGCTTAGATTCCTTCACATATTGGTTTCTCTAGCTTAGATTCCTTCACATATTGGTTTCACTGATAATTAATGTATTGATTCCTTGACAAAGGAAGCATCTTCCGGTTGTCCTCTATATGATTTTTTTTAACTCTATGGTGTTTGTCCTGATGACAATATAATCTAATCTAAATCATTAAATGTTACCAGTTTCAAGTTATAAGACTCAACGAAGAGAGATTCATAAACTTTGCAATATTTAACAGGATAACTATAAATAAAAAATATATTTTTTAAATTTAATCGATTTATATACTCGTACATACGTTAAGTATCTGTTTTTTTATTATTTCATGTGACACGTAAAAAAATATCTATTTAAATTTGTTTGAAGGTATAAAAATTTCGAATGTTGTTTTTGTAACATTTATTTATGGCTGTATAATGCGAAAGAATAAGGGAAAAAATAAAAAAATCAATGGCGTGTTAGTACGTTTACCAGACGAACTCTTTTTTTTAATGATTATTTGCTTTTGGGAGTTTTATAGTCCTTTTATTCTTTGGATGATGCGATAGTTACTCGCTACAGGGATTTTATAGACAACATAATAGCGTTCCAATAATAAAGGAAATTTGAAAAAAATATTTACAAATATATTTTTTTCTATTCGCACCTTATTTTTTTTTACATGCAGGTAAAAAAACTTTTGTTTGTTCATTTGCTGTCTATTCTGAAACCTTACAGTTAATTTCAGAAACGACTTAACTTTCCATATGAGTGGGTCAGAACCAGACATGACTCTTCTTCCTGGCACTGTCCCAACTCATTGCCTAGGTAGGCTGTTGGGGTCGGCTCTACTCGTTCTCAGGATGTATATTCTTCGGTTCTGGGTGTCGCTTTCATCTAGGCCGCTTCTCTGCAGGATTTTGGAGCATTGAGTTATCCAGGAGTTCTTTGGTCTTCCTCTGGACGGCTGTCGAGGAAGATCCACAGACATGGCCTGGTTTACAGTATGATCTTGTACTATCCCACATTTATATTGTTTTGAGATAATTGACTTCAAAGTTGTAGATCTATTCAAAAATGGTTTGTTTTCTGTTGTTTCTAAAATGTAACGGCAGATGTCTGCACTTATGGTGAACTATACACTCATAATCATGTTTAGTTCTGATAGAAATGGGTATAAAGATGTAGCGTATGTGCCTAACTCTAATTTTATATTTTTGTGGGATAGTCAAGTCTGGTTCTGACCCACTCATATATAGAATCGAATGCTGTAAATAATGGTACATCTAAGAAAACGAACCCATGGATTGTTCTATCAACCTATAAGTGTGGAAAAGATTTGTGGTGGGCTCTTGAGTGTGGGTTTGTTCTTGTTGTTTTGATTTTTGTTGTTTTGTATTTGTGTTTCTGTATATTTTTGTGTTAATTTTTATTCTTATGATTGTGTGCGGTATATTATGGGATGAACAAGTTTGGTCTTTCTGGAGTGATGATGTGTGAAGAGTTTGATTCCGCATGATGTTTCCAGTTGTAATTGAGTGTCACTGTTTGTCAGGTTGATGAGAGCGTGCAACGGGGTTTTGTTTTTGTGTAAGTTAAAAAATCGGAAAGAAATATCGATTTATTTTTTCATGTTAAATATCCTCAGTGAGATACAGGCAAAAACCTAGTTTATTGAGGATACGACAAATGAAAGGCGACAAACCCAGATCCATTGAAATAATATATGTCTAAATTAAATTACCTGTTGTTTTTTCGCAAATTATGTATATTTCTTGTCATGTGTAATAATAAATTTAAATAAGTCGAACCAACCTGACTTTAGAAATGCCGGTTGGTAGAGCAATCACACTTTTAAATCGTGTATCCTCATATAGACGCGTTTCATGTGTCACTCAGCTTCTTCAGGAAAAAAACTCTTAAATTAAGTGTAATACTTGAAATAAATTAATATTTTATATTATCTAACATGTCATAATGTTTAAGAATAACTTTGATATTTTTACTATTTTTTTTGCACTAATTATATTTGGTCCATCTGCAAATTAGGAAAACCTATAATGTGCAAAGAACTTGAAAATAATAAATTAGAAAACGGAGTTTGATAAATTAACGGGAATATCATTGGAATCTTGAGAATAAAGTCAAATGATCGTACTACAATGTAATTCAACAAGTCATTATTTCATGAAAACATTGTTTACATCAGGAAAATATTTTCAAGAGATTTATATGCAGCATCTCCAGAATGCGAATAGGTCATTGTTCGATCGCTTCACATTTGGCGAGAATCAAACAAAGTTTTTAATATCACGATGCGGTGTGATCTCAAGGAGAATCACGATTTTTTTTAACTGTTAGAAGTACTCCTCGAGCGATATGTACAATCTCATTTTTTAAAGTATTTACTGTCCGCCCCTTAGGTTCGAATTTATTTTATCCCTTAATCATCCAAATGTTCAGTGTTTTTTTAACTTATTTATAATAATAATATTATCATCTAAATTTAACAAAAAGTGTAAATCCTAGATTCGTGAAATTAATAATACAAAAGGCACAAAGCCCTCTCAGTAGGATTCATTGCCTAAACCATAAATAAAACCGTTCCAAAATGAAAAAAAAAATCCAATAATAATATATTTAGGTTTTAATGAATTATATGATACAACTGTGACGTTGAGAAAATAATGAAGTAAAATACATGGTACTCAAATAGTATGTTACTGTTTTACTCATATATTTAATAAGACGGTAAAGTTAATAGATCTATAGAGGGATATTGAACGGCATGTACCGATAGGAAACAAAATCAATGAGGTACAAAACATTTGTACAAAATATGAATTGCCTAAATCAAAAATAAAACCATTCCAAAATGAAAAAGAAAATCCAATAATAATCTATTTAGGTAACTGGTTCCAATCAATTACATGATACAACTGTGACGTTGAGAAAATAATGAATTAAAATACATGTTACTTAAATAGTATATTACTGTTTTACTCGTATATTTAATAAGACGGTAAAGTTAATAGATCTATAGAGGGATATTGAACGGCGTGTACCGATAGGAAACAAAATCAATGAGGTACAAAATATTTGCTCGATCCAAACAGTATCGAAATCTGCTAAGATGATTGATTTTCTACAGCATAGGTTCTCAACGTGGGCGATAACGCCCCTTTTTGGGCCTTTGAGACTTTCGGGGAGGGGGGGGGGGGGCAGTAGAAGACTCAGAGAAAATTAGGGGGCGTTGAAATGGCACGGAGGGGCGTACCTGTTGGTTGTAAGGCTGTACCCAGGATTATGGTCGATTGTTCAACGATTTCTGATAGCATTCCCATCTTCCTATTTAGCTGAACGTGGATTTAGTGCTGTAGCAACATTGGTAACTAAAAAGAGAAATCGGCTCCATGTTACTGAACGCAGCGACTTACGGTTGTTTTTGAGTAAAATCGAGCCTGATATTACCAACTCCTTAAAATGCATCAAATTCAACCTTCTCATTAGATAAGTTATAAATTCAATGTCTTTTGAATGTTAATAAAAATACTTTTCAATATAATTAAGTATGCATTTTAATTGTTCTCATTGAAACAGTTTTCTTTAAACTCAAAAATAGGATAGGGCCATACCATACCATATCCTGTCTTACGACTATAGTATATAATATTACACGTTTAAATATAATCGTGGCAATAGCTGTTTCAGATTCGCAAGTAAAAAAAATTGGGGGGCTTTAGAAAAAAAAATATTCTCAAAGTGGGCGGTGGGCAAAATAAGGTTGACAACCTATGATCTACAGTATTTGTGTACCAACTTTGATATTTGGGATGAAATGTGGACGTAGAAAAAGACTGAAAAGAACTGAATAAATGCTGTAGAAAAGGGTGTACTGAAAATAGACTGAGTGAAAATTAACACAAATACGGAAAGAAGTGAATAAATATGAATATCAACTAAAAGTTAATCTCTTGAGTAAGATGAAGAAAAGCACTTTGAGATGGTTAGGACAAGTAGAGCGAATTAATAAAGAAAAACTTACAACACAAATACAGTGCAAATATGAGATGAAGGCCAAGGAAAGTGTGGTTGAATTAATGATATTTAAAAAAAATGTAAAGTCAGACAAACGGTAGAAGCTGTGTGAGAAAGTGTACGGATGTAGAGGAGGTGGAAGATTTCTGTCGCGACAGGAAAGTTTGATGATCTGTCCACTTTAACTACCACAATAGGAAAAAAGCACGTACAAATAAAACATTCATACGATTTGAAAATAAGTACACAAAAGACATTTCTTTGACTTGGACAGTGTTTGCTGTATACCGAGTACATACGAGTATATATTTAATTCAACGTTTCATTGAAAATCATAAGCGATTCATTATTGAGTGAATCAACAGTATATTTTACATTTATTTACTACATTTCTGTTAATAAAAAGTTCCCTCATATAACTACGAAATGAGACCATTTATTATTTGTTCGTTTTATTACACAACTTCACAAAGGAAATATATATATATATATTTTAAATGAAAGCTCGTGTAACATTTTACCAGTTTCACACAAAAGACAAGAGATATCTAAATGAACACCTGTTAAATCAATGTTATTTCACACAGTTAAAATCCATTGACTAAAATGCGTTATTAAAATAAATCGGAACCAGTTTAAATTTTTCGATCAAGGATTTCAATACAACTTACTAACATACCATCACGCCGTCTCCTTGTCGGGTTACGCAGAGAGGACAGAGCACCAAACTTTCCTATTACAACACACATCTTTATAAATCAATACACCTTCTACGATTTCTCTGACTTTTTATATTTCCTCCTAATATCATATTCCTAATCCAAAACACACTTTCCTCAGTATTTTTCTACCATGACTTCTACTCACATTTGCACTATTTATTTGTTTGAATATTTAGTATTTCTTCGTTCATTCGTTCCACGTGGTTAAACCATGTCAGAGTGCTATTCTTCAGTACATCAGCTATAAGTTCACATTCATCCCTAATAACTTCGTTCTGTATTTTGTTACATTTTCATCCCTTGTATTTTTCTTAGTGCACACATTCTACAGCATCCATTAGGTTATTTTCTTAACAAGTGGTTTAATAATAAATATAAGAACAAGTTCGTTCAGAATTCAACTACATAATAAAATTTGTCTTATTTCACATTGCTCTTTCTTCGCCTATCTTTCTATCTCTCCTAACTTTGTTATGAGAATACATTGTATTTAAGAGAAACAGGATGCAGAAATTTCTTATGGGTTCGCTTTGTACGTACAACGTGCACCTAAAGTCGTTAAAAAGTTTTTATTTCAGGCGAATATACTGAAAGTTTCCTCGTTTCTTAAGATTACTAATTAAACTGAAGAATCTTAAACTTACATGAAAACCAACACACAATACTATAATGAACCTTAAACTTTTAAGAAAAGGACAACTTAATAAGCGCAACAAAAACACATCCAAATGTACTCGTATTAAATCCATATTTACTAAAAATATTGTACAAAAAAGCTCTTCGAAATGTATTTGTACCATAAAAAAAATTTGAATATATGAGGATCACATTTCGGAAGGTATATAAAAACTTTATAAGTTGTTTGTCTTCCCTGAAAAGTTTTCTGCGGTTTTCTTACCCTACTTAATACAAATGCAAATGCTAAGCAGTTCCTTAAAAATGGCTGATAATATTGAGAAATAAAGAAAAAAATTATATAGTTGGATTTTTTTACTGAAAGTCAGATAAAAAATATGAAAAAAAAGTATGCATAAGTACGAGAAACAAAAGAGAATATATAAGTAAGAAAAACATATGAGCATATGTATCGGACGTATGCGTCACCTAAAATATGATGGATACATGTTTTCTTGTTTTACGTTTACATGTATAAATTCTTAGTTATATTTTGATGTTTTGTATGTATATTTTTATGTTTGTTGAGGTCCATGCTGTGTCACGACCATAACTGAAATGTTCTTTATACGCGGCCATTGTGCGAGACAGTATTAAAAGTCTGCCGGCCCATGCATGCGAAAACTTGCGAGAATTGTGATATTTCGCAAATCATGACGGCATGCACGGGCGAAAACAGGCGCATGCGATGAGCGATTGGCCGCACATAAGGATCGCCAAACGGAAAAAATACATTCTCAGTTCACTCCAGTCTACTGCCTTTTACTTGCGACCATGTATTGCATGCTAAAGAGGAATCTTTTCACCCTGCTACTTTTCACCGGAAAGCATCAAGTGAGCCAAAATCTCCGAGTATTGGGCAGCAGCCATTCACATATTTCTAATCTTTGTACCGGTGTCGTACAGCTTATATAAGTATGAGAAACAGCAGAACATGTATAAGTAAAATAAATAGAACATCATGTTTAAGTATAAGAAACAAGAGCATGTATGAATATGAAAAACAGAAAAGCACTTATAAGTAAAAGAAACATAAGAGCATGTATGAGTATGAGAAACAGTAGACCATGTATAAGTGTAAGAAATAAAAAAGGCATGTAAAAATATAAGAAAAACAAATCAATACATGAGTGTGAAAAACAGAACAGCATACACCTCCCGTCCGTGCGAGATCCGCGCGGTCATCCGTTTTTTGACTTTGCAGAACAATACCGTCGCGAATATCCATCGGAAGCTCGTGGAAGTTTATAGTAGTGATGTGATGAGTCGACAACATGTCACGAAGTGGGTTAGGTTGTTCAGAGAAGGCCGTACTGATACTCACGACAAGGCAAGGCAGTTATTTCTGACGAACTTGTGCAAAAAATTGAAGAACAAGTGCGAAATGACCGCCGTGTAACGCTTGACTAACTTCACGTCCTTCACCTCGTATATAAGTATGAGTTGTACAAGAATATTTATGAGTATGAGAAACAGTAGAGCATGTATAAGTATGAGAAATAGAACAGCGCGTATAAGTACGTGAAGGATGGTACAAGAGCATGTGTGAGTATGAAAAATAGAAAAGTGTGTATAAGTTAGATAGCATGAATTATGAAATAGACGTGGTAGAGGCAAAGAATATGTGCCCTATATGCCCTCTCCTCCTTTCCCAGGATGACTTCCATAGCCTAGATGGTAAGGTGCTGGTATTCTATTGATTTCGGGTTCGACTACCCATGGTGCCCAAAAAAATGAATCAAAAAAGGGTCTCAGCCTAGTTAAAGAGGTAATAATAATACACATTATATAAGTTTGCTGGTGTCGTTGTCTGCCCACGTAAGGTAATATTTCCTATACGTGCGATGACGAACTGCGAGTACTTATCTATAATACTTTAATGGTTTTTAATCCGACAGTTACATAAGTGGGGTGGAAGACAATTTTCTCTACCGGCTACGCTCAACACGGGTACATTATCAATTCGAATATGTTGAGAGAAACTGTACGAATGAATTAATGAACTCCAAGGATTATATGATGGTATGCACGAATAAGAAAGGAAATTTATTCAAGTATTGAACATAAAATGAACTGTCATAAAATGAATACAATTTGAAATACAACGACAAACAAACCTTTGAATTCCCTAGCATTGTTGCCGAATCCTAGGCCATTTTGTATAAATTACATCTATGAAGTATAATAAGGTATTTTCCCAAATGGGAAATAAGCGTGAAATCATTAAAATGAAATATAGCTTAAGCCCTTCCCCTGCGCTGTATTGTAGGCAAGAAAGAGTACGTGAAGTGAAAATGTTAATTGCTCAAATAAAGTCCGTGTAACGATGATATTAGAAGTGAAAAAATTTGTCGTTTTACTTTACTTGAAAAAAGAAACTTTAATTACACATACATCTTATGTTATATACAAAGTATAATTAAGTTAAGTATTTCAGCGAGGAAATGTTAGATCATATTATTTATTTTTTATATAATACAAGTTTAACATAATCACATCAAAATTAACCCGTGCCAAAACGCCTTCAAAGTGTATTTTTTTATAACGTTTCTGAACTGTTATGAAACGATATTAGTATATAAAATATTCAAAGTGTTGACTTTTTACTATTCCGATAATCACAATAATTATTTATGTCCCAAATTAAATGTATTAATGAAATATGAAATATATCGATATGGGAAAAGTCATTTAACAAAGTCATTCCGTGTGCGAGTCGTAATACTCTAAATAACTTAGTTATTGAATATGACACCGAAAAAATCTTAATTCACGATGGTGTAAATAATTTTCCGGTACATTAAACTTAAGTTTATCAATCTACAAAGGATTTTGTTTTTCTGACTTGTTTTTTTGAATCTATAAACAGGCGTATAGATCTCTTAGAACACATAAGAAGTATATAATATCCAAGCATACCCATTGAACAAATGTTCTAAGTTATATAAACGTGTACAGTACTCGGCGGTAATTAATACACATCGGGCTTAAAAAAGAGACTGTCGGCAATAATCAGCTAACTTCGGCTTTGTAGACCGTCGTCATTGTATTACTTACTGTATGCGCATATCGAACCTTTTTGTAAATATCTACTTTTGACGAATATCTAAATATCAACCAATGTGACAGCACTCTATACAAACGAGTGTTAAAACGTTTATAGTTTTTTTATAATGAATAACACTTTTGAAATTAGTATTTTTCTTTGATATACGTGGCATTAATTCATAAATGTAATATTAAGGTAGTATTGACTCAGATAGTGGAAATGCTACGAGATATATCGATCGGTGTAAAGCAATAGGAAACAAATGCAATGGAGCACTATAACATATGTACTCGAATAGGACAGTAATTAAATCTACTAAGATATTCTAGTACCAACTTTGATACATAAAGGTGAACGTGGAAAAAAGTTGAAAGGAACCAGTGATTAGAAATACGTGCACTGAGAAAAATACGTAAGATGACAATGTATGATAGAATACGGCATTAAATGATTTGGGATAAATATAAACTTAAGGGTGATGTATTAAGTAAGATAAAAAACAGCAATGTGTGATGATTTGGGCATGAATAACGTACGAATAAATTAAGAGGGACTAACAAAACATATAAACAGTTCAAATGTGAATTAAATGCGAAATAGAAAAAGTCCAAGGGAAGTAAAGTTGGATCAAGCTTTATGACAAAATATATTAATCTAATAGAGCGGAATATTAACACATGATTGAGCTTTTACCGT
Source organism: Odontocerum albicorne (assembly GCA_949825065.1). Lineage (NCBI taxonomy): Eukaryota > Metazoa > Arthropoda > Insecta > Trichoptera > Odontoceridae > Odontocerum > Odontocerum albicorne. Next base: position 3,483,938 of record OX463844.1, on the reverse strand, counting down.
TACTTATGCTGTGACGCGAAATGGTCTGCCTCCTAGTGTCAAAGATATAGGTGGCGTGTGCAGCTTAACCTTTCCCTTCCTGTGCTAAAAAATTCCACGCGTTCCGGTGCTGTGTCTTCAATACACATCAATACGCATGTAAAAATGAGCGATTTAAAATCGGAAAAATTAGAATATTCATAGCCAATCGCTTAAATTAATTAAATTTGAAGTCAAAAGTGATTAAAATTGAAATTTTATTGCTGAAAACATGAAAAAAACATCAGCCGACGTTCACAAAATGGGCGAAGAGACCACCTCAAATGGATGCCCGAGAGCTACTGAAGCGAGCGAACTGAGATTATATTTCTTGCGTTCCCATATACCGAAGTAGAGTGAGAGTGAAATGTGAATAGAGTCGCTTCCTCACCCATAGCGGTTTTTAGAATGAATATGTTAAGTTTATTTAATACGGGACACAAGTGATACATTATTTGCTCTTATATAGGGCAAGACAAACTTGTAACAATACTGTACAAAATATATTCAGAGCATTGTGACACAGAGTATTGTCAATATAGTGAATACAAAATGTACCCATATATCAACAGAATATACCTACGTCACACACTGGCACACGTAGATTGTATTGGTGAATTTATTGCCGATTTTCATAAAATATCTCTGATGTGGCCGATAAGTGCTAATTATTATTAATATTATTTTTTCATTCAATGCGTAAATGTATTACGAAGGAAAACCTAAAATTTGAACCCAGTATTTATTATATTTATAGAGATATTAAAGTTTTTATAAGCAATGTGTACTAGTTACACATCACAGGGAAGGAAAGGTTAAGGAAGCACTTAAAGAAAATATTTTAAGGAGATCAAATCAAAATTTATGAGTGATTTCGAACCCTAAGCTGGAGCGCCTTTAAGGAGAATTTGCTCTCTAAACGGCGCTATACAAATTGTTATTTTATTATTAATAAGTGATGGTATATATTTCAAACGAAGACCAAAGAACTCATGGATGACTCAATGCTCCAAAATCCTGCAGAGAAACGACCTAGAAGAAAGCGACACCCAGAACCGAAGAATATACAGCCTGAGAACGAAAAGAGCCGACCCCAACAGCCTACCTAGGCAATGAGTTGGGACAGTGGCAGGAAGAAGAAGAAGGTATACTCGTATATTTCAAAGTTAAAATCGTGAGCTTTCTGTGATAGCGCTTCTAGAACATATTATGTATTCTCAAGGAAAGTCAACAACTTTAAATTTCTCACTAGCTGGGACCAACATCATTAAGATAGCAGCATTTCAACAAAAATGAAATGTTAAATCAGTTTGTAAAATTCAGTAGATAAATTAGTTAGAAACAGCAGATTTTACAATGATCAAAACTGATGTAAACTTTACGCCTCTCAAAGCGCGTTCGTCATGTCAATCAACACTGACGGTGGCTACAGTATTTATTCCTTACCTCTCTGCAATAACACAGCCTAAAATATACACATATATCCGCTCTATTTAACACATTTAAAAAAATAAGAATGGTGTTAGGAAAATGGAATTGGTACGGATGATGAGTTGGACATTGATGGGCAGGTTTTATGATCGCTAACTTATGACAGACAATAACTGAAGGCAGCACTTTTCAAACTGTCTCTAGGAATTTTTTATCTTTAGATAAATTAGAAGTGAGCGCGAATATTGTGTTTTTGGTTAAAAACTACTGTAGACCAAACCTCTCTCCCTGTCTCACAAGGGAAACGGCGTAATATTATGTATATATGTAAAATTATTTATTTATGTCAAAATAAAATTAAAGATTTTTATATTTACTTTGTTTTGCATGCGGAATTTTAAATATCTATTAAACAGGGCCAAGTTGAACACAATTCACGATACACCCAGGGTTTATGGAGAACAAGTACGAGTATAAGTCGAAATTTCATTAAAAACCCATTACAATACTCATAGAGCTCCGATTGTGTTAATTACTTTTTTAGGGGTTAGATAAAAAGGAAATACGATGCCTAGGTGGGTTCTGCCCTGGTTTCGAGGAATCATTAACACCTAAACCGAAAATTTACCCAAATTGTTTTGCAGAATCGATCTGTTTTCTTAATTATATATTAATGTTTATCAACAAGATAGAGAGAAGTTGAAATAATTCACGTTAAATTTCATTAGGAATATCTTGTGTTGTATAACATTTTCGTTGTATGCAGTACATATAGAGGCTTTTTCCCCCAAGTGGTAAACTCTTCCAATCCACCAGAAATATGTAAATCCTTCCTGTACGGTGATGTGTAACTAGTACACATTGCTTCTAAAAACTTTAATATCTCTATAAATATAATAAATACTGGGTTCAGATTTTAGGTATTCCTCCGTAATACATTTACGCGTTGAATGAAAAAATAATATTAATAATAATTAACACTTATCGGCCACATCAGAGATATTTTGTGAAAATCGGGAATAAATTCACCAATACAATCAAACTTGTGCCAGTGTGTGGCGTAGATATATTCATTCTAAAAAAACTGCTATGGGTAAGGAAGCGACGCTATTCACGTCTCACTCTCACTCTACTTCGGTATATGGGACCGCAAAAAATAGTATCTCAGTTCGGTCGCTTCTCTCTTTTTAGTAGCCAACCGGCTTTCGTTCGACGTGGTCGCTCTGTCCGTTTTGTGAACGTCGTCCAATGTTTTTTTCATGTTTTCAGTAATTAAATTTCAATTATTATCCCTTTTGACTTCAAATTTAATTAATTTAAGCGATTGGCTATGAATATTATTATTTTTACGAATTTAAATCGCTCATTTTTACATATGTATTGATGTGTATTGAATACACATCACCGGAACGGACGGATTTTTTTTAGCACAGGAAGGAAAATATTAAATAACTCTTTAGTTAAAGTCAGACAAGATAAGATGCAAGAGATAACCACACGTCGATGGATTATGTAAGGACCAGAATGCAGGGCGCTCGATCTTCTCTGCCTACCCTGTAAGTGACATGGCGTGATGGGATGAAATGTAAGTAGCTGTAACAGTTAATACGTATTTATTTGTTGTTTTAACACATCCTTGAATGAGCTTTTCAGCTTCCTATTCTTCTTCAGTTTCAATCCTGAGGTTTGGTTAGCAGCAAAGCTCTGCATCTTCTTTTCCACTCTGCTCGGTCTCCAGCAATCCTCTTGAGCTCTGTATAGGAGGTGCAGTCCATATCGTGGCATATTTGCTCCAGATACTCTCGGCGAGGACGCCCTCTGCCAATCGATCCTACAATCATTCCCTCCAGTATATTGTGCAGGAGATTTGTCGCAGCATATGACCCATCCATTCTGCACGCCTTTCCGATATGGTATTTGACAGGTGCCTGATTTATTCGATCCTGCTCAGGACCTCGTCATTTGTAATGTGGTCTCTCCAGGAAATCCTTATAATTCGTCTATAGGTCGACATCTCGAAGGCCTCCAATCTTTTTCGACCTCTTTCGCCCATGCACCATGGCTTGCAACCATACATCAAAATACTCCACACATATGTATGTTTTGACCAATTGCTATAGATTTGACCAATTGCTTTTCAGCTAGTAACATAATAAACTTTTAGAAAATACGTCATTTTTTCTATACATTTTATATGAGAAATTTTCTTCTTCAAAAACAGTTTAAAGTAGAACCTTTATTCTGTGACATCGCAGGGAAATTTTGGTTGATGAATTATAACCGAAAAATACGGATGATAAACCATAACGAGTTGTACCGAAATAATTATATCCAAAAAGCACAAAAGACATCCCGGCTTCAGGACAAGTTCAGTGAACGTCATGAAATTCCTTGAAATAATAATCACATTTACAAAATATACCACGTCAGCAATCCTTTTGATTTTGTTCAAGCGGAAAAATGTGCTTACGGCATAACAGTATTCAGGATAACGCTTAATGCTTGTTCTCAAAATAAAAAAATATATATGCGAATTTCTCTTTTTTTATTCCAGGAATTTCTACGTTGAAATTTGTGAATGGCACGATATTTATGATATTTTCAGAAAAAATCCACGCTAGAATTTATGTATAAAACGAACCATCATGCCATTGCTTATTGAGGCAGGCAGAGAGGAAGAGTGACACGATTTTTTATCTCGACGAACATTATTAGCCTTATCTACATCTATACTACCTTGATCAAAAAGTTTTAGGACTTTATTCATAAAATCGAAAATACAAGTTTATTCATCATAATCGATATGGTCCCCTTTAAAGTACTCCCCATCGACTGCAACGCACTTACGCTAGCGCTTGATCCAATCCTCGAAACACCACTGGTACTCAATTTTCGGTATGCCCATCAGAACAGTCTTCGATTTTTTTTATGACATCCTCTCGGGTGCTGTAACGCGTTCCGCGACGCAGTTTTTTAAGTCGGTTGACCAGGAAAAAGTCGCAGGGAGCCAGATCAAGTGAATTCAAAGGCTGCTGGATATTAATCGTGTTGTTTTTGGTTAAAAACTCATGGAAATCATGACTTTCGCGATTTCAACGCGGTCCTTTTTTTGCATGAAATTAAGGTCTTTCGGCACCAGTTTTGCAGCGACACTGTCTGAGACCCAAATCACTAACCAAAATGTCTTGAGCGGATCCATAAGCGATGTTCGAGTCCTCTGCCAGCTCTCTAATGGTCAATTTGCGGTTTTCGGCCAACATTTCTTTGATTTTATCGATGTTTTCATCGGTTTTCGACTGCCACTGCGTTCGTTATCCTCGACCGATTCACGATCACTTCTGAAGCGTTCGTGCCACCGAAAAACATTTCTCCAACATTTCCAAGGTCTGCGGACCGTTAAATCCGTTTTCCACACAAAATTTAATGCAAACTCGTTGATGCACAGTTGATGCCATTTTCAAACTTGTAAAAAATCGAAAACACACACAAAGGTAGATGTACTCAGTACCGCTTAACTTTTTACAAATGTCAAGCTATGACGCTGAAATTTAGAGGTAAGTGTCAACGGTAGATGTCGTAACCTAACAAAAAAAAAAGAATTCCAATCGGGTGACTGACAGCGCCATACGATGGCCGGTTCTAAAACTTTTTGATCAAGGTAGTACAACTTCTACGAATTCTCAGATTTTTTGCGTTTCCTTATTTCAGAATACAATTTGTAACTTGATTCAACCACACGTTCCTTGATCTTCGTCTATCACACCTTCCGCTGATATTTGCACTATGTATTTATTTCGTTTGTCTTTCTTAATTCATTCGTTTCACATGCTCTAACCATCTCTTCGTGCTCTTCTTCATCTTACTCAATACATCAGCATCAAGTTCTTACTTATCCCCCATCCCTTCATTCCGTAATCTGTCATGCATTGTGACTGTCATTTCATTTATCTGGGGACATGACAAATGAAAGGCACATAACCCAAATCCATTAAAATTGTGTGTCCAAATTAAAAATCTGTTGTTTTATTCGCAAATTGCGTATGTTTCTTGTCATGTGTAAATAAATTAAATTAAATTTGTTTTAACCCAATATATCCTTATTTATTTATTTATTTAACACTTTTATTGCAATACAATCTGGCGGTCTTATTGCCAGGTGGCAATCTCTTCCAACCAACCAGACGAAAGTAAATGAAGCAAGTTACATGGTCGCATAAATCATTCAAATGTCTATCCATCCCCACGAAATCCATAAACATATACGCGAGAACATGTCCACGAACCCCACAAAGACGGACAATCACCCGAACATTATTTTTCATATAAAGTGAGATATCATCAATCAAAAGGAAAGGAAGGGATGGTGGAGAGGAAAGGAAAAGAAAAATCAGGAATGAAACACGTTATTTTACTGACTAGAAATTAAGAGTTTTTTCAGTCGCTTCTTAAAGCATGCCAAGGACGGAGCGAGTCTTATATTGGTTTGTAACTGATTCCAGAGTCTCACTGCTTGGATAGTAAAGGACGACGTAAAGAAAAAGGAGCGGTGAACTGGAAAGGTCAATAAACAATCTCTGTTTGAGCGTAGCGCTAATCCATGATTGGAAAGACGCTGAAAATTTTCGGCAAGATAAGAGGGTGCGGCGGGCCAGTTAAGGATATTATACAATAGAGACAGTATGTGAATTTGGCGTCTATTTCTAACATTCAACCACTTCAATGCCTTCTGGTATGAAGTTATATGATCCTTCTTAGTGCACAGCATTTATTCGGCTCTTTACAGTCTTGTTCCACGTCTACGTTTCACTCCCATTCATCAAAGGTGTTACTAAAATACTGTTATGGACTAATATCTAGGCAGATTTTGATACTGTCCAATCTAAGACAAAATTTTACTTCTTTGTCAAACCTACTCATCGTGCTCTTCTTCATATTATTCAACACATCAGCTTTAAATCAATATTCATCCCTTATTACTTCGTTCCATTTTCTGCCATACATTGTAACCTCGCGTATTTTTCTCAATGCACGCATTCTAAAGTATGTATTCGGGTCCTATCAGTCCCTTTCACACCCTGGTTTGGCTCCCATATATCAAATTGGGCACCAAAATACTATTGTGGACTTAGCTGATATTGATACTGTCCTGTTCGAGTAGAATTGTTTTGTCTTGTGCATCAAATCGTCTTTTCAACGTAAAATTTTCATGATAACAAATATATTTGTGCTTCAGAAACAAATGTCAACAATTTTAAACTCTAATTAGTATGTTAGTCCATAATTCTGCCTATTGTTTTCCGAAAAAGAATTTGAATAATTGAAAATCTTAATGTGTTTATGTTACTTTCAGTTAAGGCAGGAAATTACGCTACATTTATGTATTAAACATAATCCTGAATTTTATATTTGCTGATCCTTGGTAGTCGTCGTTACCGGGCCTCGTTGTTGAGGATCCCCTCGCCACTCCAACGTCAATCTTGAACCGTTCTTCCTCGTCGATCATGTGATCTTCTGTGAAAAAACAGCCCGATCCTGGATGCGCACTCCCTCCCGCAAATGTCACATATATGTGGATCTTGCTTAGCCACCTGGTCATGTTCGCAGCGCGCTGACTGTTTCTCACACGTCTAGCCGCTGAGACGCCACTATCCCGAGAACATACGGCTCTCCACACCTCACAATCCCGAGCCACCGTCTCCCAGTCCTCAGGCGTCTCGCACAAAGTAAGAAACTCTCGCAGACTGTCCTTATAGCCCATCAACTCTTCGCTTGCCCACCACTTCCCTGTACAAGACGCGTTTTGGGAGTATGATCGCTGTTTTGGGAGTCTATGATCCTTGGTAATATTTACATGAAAATCATAAAAACGGAAATACTAAAAGAGAACAAAAGTGGGCTGATAATCGATTATTTGTCCCAACCTCAGTAAAAAGTAGGATAAATATGGTACAAATGAGAATGTTGCATATAATATATGAAAATAACAATGTATGACAGAATAAGAAATGAAGATATTATTAAAAAAAATCGGATTATAAGAAAATGTAGTGTTAAAGCTAAAGAAATGAGCATTTAGAAGGTTAGGCCTAGTAGAAAGAATGAATGATGAAAAACTTACAAAATTAATCTAAACGAGTAGTATTGAAGGTAGTGAAAGATAGCGAAGAAAATTCTAAAAGAAAGAAGAGTCAAAAGCCTTTATAATAGGAAAGTATATATGACTAGATGTATGGAAGTAGCAGAAGCCAAAGATAAAATGAAGTGAAGGTCTAATCTCTTTGCTTACCCCAATAGGAGTATAATGTGAAGATGATGAAGTTGTTTTTTGTATGATTATTTAAACCAAGCTCATTAAAAGTTCGTGCAGTAATGACTTTTAAACAATATAAAATTTTATCAGTCGTAATCGTAAGGAAAATTTATCAAAAAGTCACGTCCCTATAAGTGATTTTGATGCGTACATTTTTATGAGCTGCCAAAATCGATTAAAACAAAAAAAAGAGATTAGGCCTTCGAAAGTTTAATTGCTCTTTACTAATGAAGAATTTTCATTCGAGTTGTACGTGATCTATAATTTTCTTCAACCCATGTCATAAAAGTGGGTCTGACTGAATAATTTGTGACATTGTTTCGTTGAAAGATTATTAAATAGGTTTGAGGTGTGTCTACACTTATAATTAGATTTTTGAGTAAATTATAAAAAGACATTTCACACATTCAAAGTAAAATACTTATGAAGTAGGAGATCAATATAACTAAATAGAATTTCTTTTTTACTATATTGTTTTAAATTATATTCATTTATTTATTTGATTAACGACACAACAGTGTCTTTTATATACGAGTACAAATGAACATATGACAAGTTATGCAAGTACTTGTTTATTTATTTATTTAACACTTTTATTGCAATACAATCTGGCGGGCTTATTGCCAGGCGGCAATCTCTTACAACCAAACAGACAAAAGTAAATGAAGCAAGTTACATGGTCGCATAAATCATTCAAATGACTATCCATCCCCACGAAATCGAAAAGCATATACGTGAGCATATGCCCACGAACCCCACAAAGACGGACAGTCACCCGAAAATTATTTTTCATATAAAGTGAGATCTCATCAATCAAAATGAAAGGAATGGATGGTGGAGAGGAAAGGAAAAGAAAAATCAGGAATGAAACACGTTATTTTACTGACTAGAAATTAAGAGTTTTTTCTGTCGCTTCTTAAAGCATGCCAAGGACGGAGCGAGTCTTATATTGGTTTTTAACTGATTCCAGAGTCTCACTGCATGGACAGTAAAGGGCGGCGTAAAGAAAGAGGAGTGGTGAACCGGAAAGGCCAGTAAACATTCTCTGTTTGTACTTAAAATTATTGACAAAACTTTATCTTAAACTACAATAACATGGAGATACAAAAAGCAATAGTAATAATAAATCACAAAGTATATTTAAGTTCAATATATGTAACATACGCATATAACAAAACATTACTAAATTTTACCAAGTAGACTTACGTAAATGTCGAAGACTTGTTTTATACTTTCTGCCCGGTATCCCACGGCGGAGCTTTTCAGAGAGTATCAGGTCCTGAACATAGTCAATTTGCATCTCAAATCCATTCTCTAGCACTACCATCGAGAGGAAGGAAAGATGCAAACTCAGCAGAGACACATTAGACGCATGGCAACTAATGAAATGTTCACCATCCCTAGAGTTAAAACCTCTTTTGCTCAAAGGCAATATGCTTATTTGGCTCCCATGACATACAATGGCATGCCGAATTCAATAAAGGTAAAGGTAAGAAAACCATTTAGACTGTCGATCGGAGCGTGGTTGTTATTGCGACAGGATTTTGAGTACTTGGGCTTTCAGGATGAATGACGTGTGAAAAAGATTTGTGTAGGCTCTTGAGTGTGGGTTTCTTTTTATTGTTTTAATTTTTGTTATTTTATATTTGTATTTCTGTATTTTTTTTATTTTTATTCTTATGATTGTGTGCGGTATATTGTGGGATGAATATTTTTAGTCTTTCTGGAGTGATAATGTGTGAGGAGTTTAATTTCGCATGATTTTTCCAGTTGTTATTGAGTGTCACTGTTTGTCAGGTTGATGAGAACGTGCAACGGGGTTTTGTTTTTGTGTAATAAAAAATCGGAAAGAAGCATCAATTTATTTTTTGATGCTAAATATCCTCAGTGAGATACAGGCAAAAACCTAGTTTACTGGGGATACGACAAATGAAAGGCAACAAACCCAGATCCATTAAAATTGTATGTCCAAATCAAATTACCTGTTGTTTTTTTTCACAAATTATGTATATTTCTTGTCATGTGTAATAATAAATAGTGGTAAAGAACTTAGATTTGTTTTTTAGTGGAACAACGCTTACATAGAACAAGAATTGGATTTTTCGAGAATTTTACGGATAGATCTTGAGATATAGAAAACACATGGGTTCACTTGTAGAACGAGATGCAAGTTGCTTTGCGGAATCGAAACCTTCCAAGGTGTCGATTCCGCAAAGTTACAAAAAGTGGAATAAACAGTAATATAACGTTACAAAAAGTGGAATAAACAGTGTTTGATTAAACAAATTACAATGAATAAAGAAATATTAGCAAAACAAATACAAATGTGAGTATGTTAGTGGAAAATGTGATAGAGGAAGATCAAAGAAAGTATGGTTGTAACAATAGAATGATATTTTTAAATAATAATATGTAAAAAGTTTGAGAAATTGCATGAAAAGGTGTACGAGTATGAATGAGGAAAAGGCTAAGAATGTGTGTCCAGATAGAAAAGTCTGGCGTACTCTCCTATCTGCCTACCCCGATAGAGAAATGGCATGATGGTATGTATTCACGTGTGTAATGTATCAAAACTTCGCTTCTATATAATAGAATACCTCGGTAATTTTGCAATTTGGAAAATTCCTTTCAATATACCATTATTACGTTAGGTTCAAATAATTTAACTAAAGACAAAGTTTTGTTAGATACTTTTTGGAACTGAAACTTGAAATTTTCGGTGTAAAGGTAAATGTTCAATGAATTAAAATAATATTTTTTTAAAGATACGTATTGCTTGAAAACGTTAACGTCGCAACTACAGTGGCATCCATGTCGTGGTAAGGATGCGCCATAAAATGCATAGAATTTAAAGCTACAAGCAATAAAATGGCTATAAAACTTCACTTCACTTAACGACCCTACACTGTTCTGATTTGAATAGAAATAATTGTCAGCGATACTTTGATAACTAACTTCACACATTTTATGACGAAGATGTGACTTAGGTAGTCATATGTTGTGCAATGAATGAATTGCGTGAACTAAAATAAAACAATTGTTTTAAGTATCCTTGCTTGAAAAAGGCCGCGGAGGATATCGAAACGTTTAAATATGTACCTCATTCATTCGTATATTACATTTCAACATACCCGTTTATTGATTCGGAAAAACTTTGCCAGAATGACAATATTGTTTTCGACCACATTAGTTGAAATTCAAGTTGAGAACAAGCGGAGTAGGTAAATTATTTACGGAGCAACAGGAAAAAAACAAATACTTCTATTAATTGCAGTCATTGATTTAGATGAACTATCAAACCAGACTTTTTTTTAGTTATCATCGGAAATTTAACCCGAAACTCCCGGGTAAAATAACAAGCATTTACCAACTGGACTACAGATACCTATCTTAAGAAGAAGCATAACACTTCGATGACATCTGTGACTTGGTTGTTTGACTTTTCTCCCAGCCCGAAGGTTGCGATTCTCGTTAGAACCCAGATATCTTTAAAAAGGTTGTCTGTCTAGTTTTCACTTCAGGCCTCTTTAACATATTTCTGGTTGGTTAGGTTAGGTTAGATTAAGAAGAAGCATAACACTTCGATGACCTCCGTGACCTGGTTGTTTGACTTTTCTCCCAGCCCGAAGGTTGCGATTCTCGTTAGAACCCAGATATCTTTAAAAAGGTTTTCTGTTTAGTTTTCCCTTCAGGCCTTTTTAACACCTGTCTGGTTGGTTAGGTTAGGTTAAGAAGAAGCATAACACTTCAATGACCTTCGTTACCTGGTTGTTTGACTTTTCTCCCAGTCCGAAGGTTGCGATTCTCGTTAGAACCCAGATATCTTTAAAAAGGTTTTCTGTCTGATTTTCACTTCAGGCCTCTTTAAAATCTTTCTGGTTGGCTAGAAGATATTACCACATAGCAATAAGGCCGCCAGGTTGTAATGTATACAATGAAAGTATAATACAATACAACACTTTGACAAAAGTTTTAGTTATAACTATAATCATTGTAAGCTTTGAAAGTATGGCTTTAACCACCATTAACAACATTCCTGCGATAGGTTACATACACATTCATTCTCCATCATCATCAGCACTCAACACTCGAACCTAAGATGAGTCTAGGCTTCCGGCACGATCATCTGCCACTCATCTCTAGCATCAGAATTCCTTCTACAATTTGTTAACCCCATTGAGGAACAGTCGTTTGCCACACCATTCAGCCATCTGAACTTGGTTATCAACATTCCATTCCATTCTTTAACATTTCATCGAATAATTGAAAAGGGCATTATTTACTAGATCAATATACTGCATAGGAAGTCAATGTCCAAACTAGTTTAGTTACGCAATTTTAATATTCTTTGCAACGCTGGTTTCCCTATACGAAGTGTTAAGTTATTCGTTAGACATTAGGGTTAAAATCTTGGAATTCTCGTAGTATTCACTCATCATAAACTGAAATATGTTAATAAAACGGTGTACTAAGGCAAACCACTTTTTGCAGGTACAGTGTTCTGCGTGTGATATGAGCGTTCAATTTAGAGCAGTATAATCATTTGAATATTTTTTGTAACACTTGTTTCGTCAAACAGGGTACGCCATACATATTAACAATTTTTAATATAAAATTAAAATATGGTTACTTTGTTTTATTCTACTTTATTTATTGCAAATCACAATGCATTCCAACACTCGCTGCGTCATCATCAGGTGAGTTGTCAAAAGCTGAAGTATATGTTGATTGCATTATGATGTGTGTTATTTATAGTAAAATAGTGTACAAATGTCTATTCTGTGTTGAAATACGTTGTTATTTACCATAAATATGGTAGAATAAAACAAAGTAACCTTGTTTTAATTTAATATTAATTATAGAATTTCACGAAGTGATACCAGAGTTATTTAAACAATTTTAATTATTGTGTATTAAAATTAAATATGTTATTGTTCTATGTTCATTAATTTCAAACAATGTCTTTTTGTATTCGAGTCCCTTAATGGGATGTCTTCATTGTATCTTTCGAATCTGTGTCTGGGAGATTTACTTCGGCGAGAAGTACAACTTTGAGGTCGGTAGATGTATTATTTTGAATCGATCCAACAGGGAATATTATGGCAGAGCTTTTGCCGTTGCTGATCTATTAACATCAGATATAAATATGACGTATGTACTCGTAGCTTCACGAAGCACGTCAAGATATAACTTCTTTGGAGATCTTATCAAAATTAATACCTATACATACTATATATGGACATTACTACCAACTTTATCAATTCGGAGTCGGAGTCGTGGAGTCGGAACATTTTAGGCGGAGTCGGAGTCGGAAAAAATCGACCGACTCCGACTCCGTTTAATTATTTTAACATTTTCTTTAACTCATCCAATGCTGAGAACACGCCTGGCGTGTCCATGTGAACATCTGCTTCATGCTCAAAACACGCGCGGCGTGTCCATGCCAAAATATTGTTAGTGTATTATATCAGCATACGATATTCGTTAATTACTTCGGAAGATGCCGCCGCATTCGGGCGTTCTCAAAAATCTTGTGTTCTATTCAATATTGAATAAAAAAAATAATAAACAATATAAATAAGATTAAGTTAACGTATGAAAACAAATGAAGCAACCTTTTAATTTTAAAGTGTTTTCTTATTTTTTTAATACCTACCTGTGTTGTTTTTCTAATTATTTTAAAAGTTTTATTTAATTCTTTTTTAAATATTAATATATATTTTTAATATTATTTTAGTGTGAAGATATTGCTTAATGCGTATTGTTTATATATTTTTTTATTAAATTGTTTCATTTGTGTACGAATATAATAAATTTTTTATTTATACCTCTATCCATTATTACTAAGTCAATATAAATACATTAGGTAGACGCAGTAAATTATAAAATAAAATAAAAATTTAAGTCAGAGTCAAGAGTTGGAGTCGGAGTCGGAGTCGGTGTATAAAATAAATCCGGAGTCGGAGTCGGTAAATTTTCATCCGACTTCACAGCCCTGATTACTACATATAATTAAAACCCCATGTACTATCGGAAGATCTACATAGGTTTTATTGTACCTTATGTAATGATCTCAGCCACTACCTTTCTATCCTTACACTATTTTTGTTTGTTTCGATATATATATAATATATTTTTTAATATTTGAACAATAAAGGGATTGACTCCCAAGTAAGAGTGCCCTTAAGGAAAGTCTGAACGATACTATGGAAATTTTCCTTTTATTATTAAAATAAAAACGTTTTAAGTGTTTTAAATCATTCTTCGTTATTTTTCAGCTATTTGAATATATTTAGCAATATATATATATACATATTTTTTTTTAAACTGGCGAGTTGATTGCTATGTGGCAATCTCTTCCAACCAACCAGAAAGATGTTTTTATAGGCCCTAAGTGTTAACCAGACTGGAATCCAATTTAAAAAATCTGGGTTCCAGCGGGGATCGAACCCGCAACCTCCGGATCGGCAGACAAGTGTCTTACCACCAGGCCACGGAGGTCGTTAATATGCCTCTGTATCTTTGCCAAACAAGCTTCATTTTAAATATTTATCTGAAATTCACATAACTATTTTCTTTAATATAATCAATAGATCTATAAAAAATGAAAGAGCTCAAAGGAAAAGCGCAAGATTCACAATTTATGAACCAATCAATCATGATTAACTAAGAAAGAGCTAACCAACATAACAACGACCATTTTATTGATGCTACCAAATTAATCTTTACGACTTAACTGCCATAAAATGGTGTAAGGTAGATTTCGAAGATAAATGGGGGAGACTCAAGTTGAGAAAGGTGCAGAGCCGTGTGTTTTATGTCAGTCCGGAGTATATACCCGTATGGGTGGTCTGTCACTCTTATTTTAAAATATCTTTTAAGCTCTCAGCTTTCAACGGTGTAAATTTAATATTTTCAACAAATGCGTCGAGTCTTCAAATGAAAAGTATTGTATCTATTTTGAATCGGCTTTTTTGTACTGATGTTCTGTTTTTTTTTCGATAAAACAAATTATTAAGTATTTTAATACACTTGTATCAGCTTTGAACTTATCTTATTTAGGAAGCAGTATTTCTTTTTTTATTGTAATACTTCATTGTAAAACAATCTGTCGGGCTTATTGCCAGGCGTCAAACTTTTTCAACCATCCAAATATACATAAAGGGAGTAACATGGTCACAGAAATATTCAAATCATTATTTACCTGTACAAAATCCATGAACAATATACATGGTAAAATAAAAGACAGATATCATTAATCAAAGGTAAAAGGAAGGGGCAGTGAAGAGGAAAGAAAAATCAGATATGAAACACGTTACATTACTGACTTGAAATTGGAGTATATTCTCAGACGATGGAAAGGTGGAACGAGATATAGTCAATAAGGTACATAAAAGGTATATATTCAAACTAAGCAATGTCTAGATCTGCTAAATTATGGTTAAAAAAAGCGGCAACGTTGATATGAGAGTAAAACGTGAACGTTGAAAATGAAAGAAAGGAGCCGAATAAATGGAGTGGAAATGCTTACATTGAGAAACTAACATGGTGTGTCGATAAATAACAGATTATGGAATTTAATTATTTAGTATGAATGGAAGATAAATACTGACATTATGTACGGTGAAAAGAGCTCATTTAGTAGGTTTGGACATATTGAACGGATGAGTGACTAAAGACTGACTTAACAAATTTATAACGCAAGCATAAGTGGGAGTCGTGGAAGAAAATGACCGAGAAAAGTATGGTTGAACCAAGTGAACGAATTCAAAGGAGTAAGAGAAATATAATAAGCTATATGATAAGGAGAATGAATATAGAAAGAGCGAATAACTGTTCTCTCTACGTACCCAACCAACCAATATCAGATATATATTTTTCTTAAAGTATGAAAGAGATTAAATGTAAGTATATTTTGTGTCACATTTAAGTATAAATATGACTTTTTTTTCTTTAAATTTTTATTTTCAAACTCTAAATTGTGGTATTTGATATCAAACAATAAAGGCTCTAAAGACACTTGAAATTACTACATATTCCGTCAGGCCATTTTCCTATCGGAGTATATGGTATAGGAATAGAGTTGGAGCACTAAACTTTCCTATTTCAACATACCCTTAACCTCTTTTACATCCATACACCTTCTCATACAACTTCTACTATACAATGTCTCTAACTTTTTATGTTCCATTCTTTCAAAATGGCATTCACTTGATCCAATCATACTTTCCTTGGTCTCCTCTCACCCGCCTGCCACTCACATTTGCACTATATATTTATTTTATTAGTATTTCTTAATTCATTCGATTCACATGCCCACATCATATCAGTGTGCTCTTCTTTGTACTTCTTTATCCTTAATCACTTTCTTTTGTATTTTATTATTGTCACTTCATACTTTCTTCTCAATACACGCATTTTTTCAGCATTTATTCTAGTTTTTCCAGGTCCACGTTTTAATAACATACATCAAAGTTGACACTTTTTAAGTTTTTTTAACTTATATACTATACACAAAAATACTACTTGTGAACTATTATCTAAGCCAGGGGTATCCAAAATTTTTAGACTGACTGACTAACTGCCACACTGACTCCTCAACTAAGTCCCAAGGGCCAAGACCTAGCTAGCTCATCATACCAACATACTGTAGTTTTGAATTACGCACAAATTTTCGTATTGCGACTAGCCGGCGAGTGAGATATCTATGGCGCAGGAAGCGGGGGGAAACTCCGCACCGTTCTCATATCTTTAATTACAGTTAAAATGTTCAATTTCATAACGTATGTCAGTTATTGTGTTTCTTAATTGGTCGTTAAACAAAGACATCTGGTTATTATTTTGTATGATTTACTTACATTGTAAATTTTACAATGTAATCTAAATAAACTATGACGGGCCGGATTAGTGGTGCTCGCGGGCCGTAGTTTGTAGACCCCTGATCTAAGCAATTGTTTATAAGGTCCAGTTCGAGTTACATGCTTTAGTGCTCCATTGTCTTTGTTTTCTTTATTGAAATTACTAATGCTGCAAAATAATTTTGTCCAGTTATTGAAACATATTTTTATTCAATTCAAGAAAATATGGATTTTTGAATTTCAATATGTCTCGATAATATTCCTCTTGTTTCGAGATTTCATCTCCGTCATTCTATTCAATATGACTCTACAAGTATCTATTCTACAATACGTGTATGTATATACTTTGTGAACTCAGTTCGATACACGTTCACTCTGATTGAAAATGATTTGAAAAGCAGCTGCAATATTTGAAATAACTTTCCTGACAGTTTTAAGGCAGTATTTTCTTTTGAAGCAGATTTAAATTGTATACTGAATGGAAAGATAGAAAATATATTGAAAATATTATGAATAATTAAAAACTCTACTGAAAAATATTTTCGTAAATAGATTATTTATTTTTTATACCAATGTCATGATGTACTGATTCCTTACAACAATATGTTTAAAAAAAAAACAAGTAGTAAGTGTTTCATTTATTACAAAGAAAAATTATTGTCAATTCATAAAAATTACAATAAAACCAAATTAAACGATACATAGAACACAATAAGACCATTCGAATAACACATTAGTATGCACAGCTCAAAATTGTTAGAAATAAAAATTAATATTATACACAGTTATTAATACGATACGAGACCGTCTCAAAATAGACAGTCCGCACCTCACCACACCGAGCGTCACTCTTGTTATTCACACGGAAAGAAAAATACACTACTAATTCATTTTTTACAGCTACCAATTACAGTAAACCTAAACAGCATACAGCGCTGGACTACTCCCCTCGAATTAAGCAAGTTTTTTTTACGCCTAGTGTTCGAGGTTATAAAGATAACTTTGAATTTGGTCATATATTAAATATCCTTTCAAAAAACGAAAAAACCATGCCAGTGGGCTCAGATCGTGTCACTTCACGGTGCCATTGAAACCAGTACAGCGACGTGGCTGGTGAGTTTGCACCAGCAACGGCTTACTCTCTTATAAAAGAGAAAAGTTAAAATAAACATGAACAAACTGACGACAAAGAAAAATTAACAATGGAATGTCGAGAGGATCCTCAACCACGAGCCTCCGGAACGACAACTATTAACCTTGCACCCTTATTGGTTTACTTCAAAAAGTGGCTTAAAAACCATTTTATCTCTCTTCAATGACACGCCGTGTCTTTCATAATTCCACGTCAATTATATTTTTCTTTCCCTATTCTTCCCCCTTTTTAACCATTGTCGCTATAAAAAATGTTTTGTATTTTTAATCCATTTCTTTACTTCAAAATTATTTTTTTTGTGTGTAGCCTAAAAATGTTTTTTTACCAATTGGTACAATATTACCATCTCCTTTCTGGTTGGTTGAAAGAGTTTGCTTTAAAACAATAAACCCGTCGATGTGCCTTCGTGCAACGAAATTCTATGTTCTTGATACCTTCTCTCTTGAATGTATTTTCTTCGACACTGTCCTTAAATATTCGAGTATAGGTAATCTTGGGATATAACATATATACGAGGGTCATCCAGAAACTAAAGTTACAAGGGTTCCTGGGGCCGGGTAAATTTTTTGTTTCAAAGTTGGTGCACCTGGCATGTAGGGGGGGATCCTAACGGTCAGTTTGTTTGATTCCACGTGTTTGTCGGCCATTTTGTTCAGTCACAGTAAATTCTTCTGATGGAGAGGTCGTCGTGCGCTCCCGCCAACTCTCGTCCGTGCGAGACCCGCGCGGTCATCAGTTTTTTGACTTTGCAGAGCAATACCGCTGCGAAAATCGATCAAAAGCTCGTGGAAGTTTATGGTAATGATGTGATGAGTCGACAACATGTCACGAAGTGGGTTAGGTTGTTCAAAAAAAGCCGTACTGATACTCACGACGAGGCAAGGCAGTGATTTCTGACAAATTTGTGCAAAAAATTGAAGAACTAGTGCTAAATGACCGCTGTGTGACGCTTGACGACCTTCACTAAGAATTTCCTGACATTTCTCAAAGTCTCTTTGGTAATATTGTGTCAAAAATTTGGATACAAGAAGTTGTGTGCGAGATGGGTACCCAGAATGCTCACACCGGAGCACCGTCAAAATCGCGTGACCGCCGCGCGTGAATTTTTGGATCGTTTTGCACAGAAGGGAGAAGCTTTTCTGGACTCTATCGTGACGAGGGATAAGACGTGAGTGTGTCACTACACCCCAGCAATTTTTCAATGATCAGGAGATCGAGGAAGCTGTGAAGAAGTGGCTGAAAGAGCTGGCGGCGGAGGTCTATGACACTGGCATACAAAAGCTGGTGCCCCGACTACAGAAATGTCCCGATCTCGACGGGATTACGTTGAAAATTGTTTAATATATTTGTGAAGTATCCTGTGAATTTCAATTAAATACAAGCATTTTTCGTTCCTACATAAATGTTGTAATCTTACTTTCTGGATGACCCTCGTACATACTATTTTGTTATCAATAAATCTTTATTTATTTAATTGCCAAATAAATTATGTAGAATAGTTTTGGAAAAAAAATGCCATTTTAAAAACATCGAAACTTACAGCAAAACTAAATTAACTTTTCTAGTATTCCGTTCGACTAAAATACATTTAAAATGAAAATACGAATACATGAACTATATAAAGTAATGTTGTTTCTGAAATTAAATTTATAAATCAAATGCCAAATTTGAAATTAGCGGGATACAAAATTGAAATATGGTCCGTGCATTTTTACATCATTCATCAGTCATATTCCACGTCCACGTTTCACTTCCATAACCATTTCAGAGTTCTCTTCTTCATCACACTTAACACATCAGCCTTAAGTTCGATTCATCGTTTATCACTACATTACGTATTCTGTCATATTTTGTTACACTATGTATTCACAGTGCACGTATTTCTACAGCATTTATTCAGCAGTTTTCAGTCTAGTTTCACGTCCAAATTTCGCGCCCATACGTCAAAAGTACTTAAATACTGTTGTAGACTATCACGTGGACCGATTTTGATAGTACCCGGTTCGAATTTATATATTCTAGTACCCCATCGAGTTTATTTCTTATCACTACATGCCATTCGACATCCCTTGTAGATATTCCATCATTTGCGAAAAATGCTACCTAAAAAGCAGAATTTACTCATTATTAAAAATTTTTCTATCACCATGAGTTGACATCATCAAAAAAGTTGATAATTAATTTAATCATGGTATATTTTGATTATTTGTCAACCAGTATTTAAAAAGATGTGGAAATTAGCAATATTCCTAATAAGGGGTAATTTACTTGAGTAAATTAATAGTCTCTCCCGAATTCCATTAGTCGTATACCTTTTTTTTAGCTAAATCTGGCCTTACCTTTTTCGATCTTTTCAATAATGACAGTAAGAGAAAGAAGAACGCAAGAAAAAAAAACAAAAAGAAACCTACTCTCGAGACGTTTGAATTTCTGAAAAGAACTTTTTCGATAAATTAAGGACGAATGAACCATTCGTTTTTCTTTTTTTTTTTTCTCAACGGGCAATCAATGTTATTGAGCAAAACCCTCCTTTATGCGGAAGAGAGGGCGAAAGCAATTAATCCCTTTTTGGTAATAGATCTTTAGAAAAAATACCTCCGTCCTTTAATACAAGCCTTGTGAAAATTTTGCTCTCAATAACTGGATATTTTCAGATGGATACGTATAACAGAAAATCAATTGTGAAGGCTTTTTAGGAATGCTATCTGGTCAGGACTTTTTCTTTCTCTCCCTTTCTGAATGTGGTTCACCGACGGAATGGGTTCTGAATAGGCTTATTTTTTTATTAAACCGGAATGGCTTTGTCAAATTACTAATTGGAAAGGTAAAAATTCTTTGTTTCTTTAAATATTCTATATTTAGAAGGGGTTTATTTTTGTGATTGAAATACTTTTATTTAGTCTTGATGATATTTAAATATGAATGGATACCTCATCTAGGAAATTTTGGGGTTGACACAATCTCGGGTTTTTGATTTGTTCTTCTTTATGAATAAGGGATGTGAATTCCTATATATGAAGTAGTATACGCTAGTGTCAAGTGATGTACACTTCATAGGATCTTGTTAGTTGGCGCATCCGTCGTATTTTGAGTATGCTAAATTAACTCGGTCCAGGATTATTGTTATCTAGTGAAATACTATGGAGTTCAACTATTGGGTGTTAACATAAGTTGTATCCGTTTTTTTTTCCAATTTAAAAATGAGCACCAAAAGTAAAACTAAATGATAAATGTAATACGTCATTCGAAAGAATCTTCATGAATAATATGGCTTAAGCGGTTTTCATCGAAGTTCACTGGTCGTCCGGAACGCTCCATGTCTTTCAGGTTGAAATTACCGTATTTGAAACGCAAAAACCATCGACGAGCTATCCTTTAATTCATAGCATCTTCACCGTACACTTCGCAAATATCGCGAGCAGCTTTGGCAGCTTTATTCCCTCGATTGAACGCGAACGGGAGGAGATGTCGAAAATGCTCACTTTCGTCTACTTGACATTCCATTTTGAAGGGTTGTAATAAAATAAAATAATATATGTAACGTAAAAGCAAATGCAATATCTTGTAGAGCAGAAAATTTTCTTTCGAATGACGTATAACATTTACAATTTTGTTTTACTTTTGGTGCTCATTTTTAAATTGGAAAAAAAATAGACACAAGTTATGTTAACACCTAATACTTTACAACTAAACTACAACGTTTACAACTAAATGAATATTTACAATAAGATGAAAATTAAATGTATAAGAAGCAAGCAAACGATTTCAATTTAAATGACTATCGATATTTTTATATTATTTAATTTAAATGAATATCGATATTCAATTTAAATGACTATCGATATTTATATTTAAATGACTATCGAAATTTATATATTATACAAATATTTAATTACAGGCTAATCTTATTTTGGTTAATAAAATGAATGATGCTATTAATTATGGAAATAATATTGAGGCTCAACAGGTAGAGAAGATTTTCGGAGAGTAATATTTATTTTTGTTTGTTTCTTAAAGGTCAAAGGAAAAGTATTTAGAGAACAGGAGAATAAGATATGTTCAAGATCTCCCTCTTCCTGACCATTCTCACACAAAGAAGAATCCTTAATATGAAGTCTGTCCAGGTGGACAGGGGAACAACAATGTCCAAAACGTATTTGACTTATAATTGCTGTTTCTCTCCGAGTGCTTCTATATTTAGAAAACCACGGCTTGACTGGAATATGGGGTTGAAGTGATGCATAGCTTTTTCCTTTGGTGCGGCTCGAGACATTCCAGTGATTTGCTCAATCATCGAAGAGCAATCTTGATTTGTTGAATAGTGTCGAAGAGTATTCCAAACGTAGTGTCCTTTTTCATGTATTTCAAGTCCTTATTTAATCGTATTGCAAGTCCTTATTTAATCGTTATGTACTATATCGGTCAAGGGTTTGATAATTTGACTAGTTTTACTTGAGTTTATGAAGAATTTAAATAACAATCAAACTCGAATATAAGAGTGAAGTTAAAAAAATTAAACGTAAAACATAATACCAATAAAAATATTATAAAAAATTTCAATAATATTCATCTGAATATATTTGTAAGTTTACAAAAATCTAACCAAAAAGCACATTTTTTACAATTGAATTGAAACAATTATCGAATACCTCTTTCGAAATATTTGCTTACAAAACACCCCTTCAGTGGAGCACAAATAAGACTGAATAATTCAGTATGCCGGGGCTGGCCCGATATACGAGTACTACACGCATGTAACGGCAACGGGAAACACCAGTCAACACATTGTGATAAACACTTGGTAAACATATACGAGTATGTTCCCAAAGTCTGCTTGCTGAAGTTATTTCCTGCTTCCTTCCCCCACAATCCTCACTCAAATTGTTTACAGTTAGATGTGCGTAGTCTATCGGACTAGTTCTAGCATGATTAAGTATTGTTTGTGCTCCCCTGATGACGAGGTGAAAACCTTGATACCAGTAGAGTCGTATCTTAAGTAGAAAAAAAACAGCGTTTTAAAATTAAAAATATTTTATAAAGTTAAACAAATTTAAAATTTAAAATATTTTATAAAGGCTTTTAAAGTGTACATATAATCTCTCATGTCAAGTAGTTTTACCTGAGATTATATACATAGTTAGCTAACCGAAATCCGAAGTGTTTTTATGTTAGCATTAACACATAAATACCATTTAATTGTTATTCCAACAGGAATTTAACTCGATGGGTGTCCGTGAATCAGATAAATGACTAACAATACGAAGAATTCCAGAGTGGTCCAGTCAATTGACTGGGAGGTGAAGATTCGCAACCAGGTGAACTGCTGCTGTGTCCTGTTGTCTTACAAAAACTTTTTTTTGTTATTTAACCTTTCACATATCTGGATATGAGATACTTAACTAACACGGAGACATAAATATAAAAACATCTTAGTATTATTATTTCTTTTATAAATATCATTACCCTAGGTCGCTTGAGATACATGCAGATAAAATGGACCTCTATACACTATTTTCGCTTCCTCCACAATCATACATAATCTTCTATTGTCCACGTTTTTCACTTTTACTTTAAGCTTTTGACTTGCATATTCATTCAATCATTTTTTCACCATCGTCCCCACATTCTATAAAGTTTATTTCTTCATAAATTTTTCCTTAGTTCATACATTCCCGTCGAAATAATCAACATTTTACTCTTTTTCGGATAAGTGTATTTTTTTCTGATAAGTGTAAGTTTTTCTGATAAACAAAAGTGTAAGTTTTACACATGTACGGACGTATGCGTCACATAGATTAGTAAATTTATTCCTTGTAAAATTGTTGTATTGTAATAAAACGTCCCTTTGTATGGTCCTCGCATTATCACTAAATACTCGTATAATCAGATAATCTGTGCGCGCGACAAATGCGTGAAAAGCGTTGAACTAGCGCAGGCTAACGACATAAGCGGTCTGATCAAGGTGCTTGCGATGTGCGATGGTCTAAAAATAAGGATACAAAATGAGTAAAATATATTTTTGTCTTCTGAAACGTCATACTATTTTATTATTCTACAAAGTTCTACTGATCAACAAGGAATCTCTTCTCTTCACCGAAGCTCATTGAAACCGCGCTGGAATCTTCGAGAATTGAGCAGCAATCATCTATCTTTTTTACAGTTTTTGTACCGGTGCTGTACAACTTTCTTACGTCAAGGTGGGCAATAACACAGTTATATCTAGTAGTTTTTTTCACGATACAACTCTTTCATTCTTTGAACTATAATGTTTATTATTTGTATTATTATACGTTATGTAATTTACATTTAAAATGTACCAATATCACCACAAACCCATCAAGAATCAAATGGAGTATGAATTATAAAGAAAAACTAACAAGGAATATATAAAGCGATATGTCATTCTAGGACTGACCTGGAAGGAGGCGTATTGTTGCGCCTTCGTGTTCTTGACGGAACGACAAAAAATATTAGATCTTTATTTCTTGCCATATACGAATATATATATTTGAGCAGTAAAAAAGGGGAGAGAAGTTTGGGAAGACATTAAGGGACCAAATTAATCAAATTCTAAAGAGGAAATAACTTAAAAGTCGTAAGTTTAGGACAGTATGCGTGACGAGGGCGTGATTGAAGTGAAAAATGTATGCCAGGATATAATTAATTGGATATAAGTTTTTTTGTGTTTAGCTAGAGACTATGATGGTGGAATATGTATTTCTTAAAAGTGAATGCAATGGAATAAAAGTGTCGACCAATTAATAAAAAAAAATAACAGAAACTGCCATCCAGCCCCTTAATTTCTAAACGTCTCATCAAGATACGACTTTATCCAATTTTACCATTATCCCGTTGTAGGATGAATTGTTTAGCTGATTAATTATTTTCAAGCATACAAGTGATTAATTGTTTTTTAAATGCACCTTAGCCCTGCCTTTTACACAGAGCATTATTTTTTTATGCTTCTTTAAATGAGTCTGTTTTGACAATATGCGAAATATTTCTTTTAATTCATAATTTATTTTTTCACAAATTTTAACGCCTACGACCTCCATAGCCTGGTAGTGGCAAGATTCTTGACTTCCATCCGGGGGTTTTGGGTTCCATTCCCGATGGTATCAAAAAAGGGTGCCAGTCTGGTAAAAAAAGTTCGTCTGGTAACAATACTCGCAAGCGCCGAGCGGCAGTGTGGCCAATACGTTCAATGACGAACCGCGAGTTCCGTGCCTATTCCAGAGGTTCTTAAAAACCTGAAGGCTCGATTAATGGAGTCGAAGTAAATATTGTCTCCCGACCACGCTCTTCAACATGTCCGTTCTCCTACTTGGATATTGAAGAGTACCATACGACAAAAAAAAAACAAATTTAAATCCTTCTGGTTAAAAAAATATTTAAACCTTACTAATATTGATAAATAATCATTAAATATTTGAGACGTCTTTCTTGTATTTTGTTATTGGCACAAATCATCTTCATATAGAATATTTTGCTTCAGTATTGAAAAAATATATACACCGACGTTTATGACCTGTGACGTTATTTGAAGTCATGTCTGCCTTGATATCAAATTTAAAAAAATCCTACCTTAATTAGCGTTAACAAACATATGAGATGACCTCAAACAAAAACATTTCATTCAAATGTTTCTTAGAAATGTAATTATTTTCAATAACACCAATTAAATTTAATGTCCAAGTTCTAGACGTCAACAAAAAAATAATCCGTCTGGTGTAACGAAAAAATTATCCTTTTCACGGTCACTAAGTCAAAAACGATCCAATAAGAAAAATCTCTTTACAAGTAGAAATGTGAGGCCTTAAACCTTATTCAGTAACCTGAATATGAATTGATTGATTTTATGATCCACATGAATGTAAAAAAATCCTTTACAGAGATGAACGTAATAAAATCCCTTAGAGCAGTATATTTATCAGAATCCTTCGTCAATGTTAGAATATTACATAAAGTTTGATTATATCCTACTTTTACGAGCTGTCAAATGACAAAGTACTTTCGTAGCTTTTTGCTCGTGTCCAATAAAATTGTGTCATTTAACGATGATTGTCAAATAAAATGAGATCCTTTCTTCGTATAAAAAGGGATAACAAAGGGAGAATTCCTTCTTCACAATAGTTTTGTATGTTTGACGTGTTTCAATATCTTCTATTGTTATCCTTTCAAAATCACTGCAAGGCATGACAGTAACAATATTTAAATATAAAAATGTACATCGTTATTATAATACTATACCAAACAACTAAATACAATTAATATACATAACACGCATACCAACTGATCAAATATTCACCGTCCAATATTATGTTATATATTCATCCTATGTTATCTTCTCAGTGTACACATTTCTACACCATTTATTTGGCTTCTATACATCGAAGTTGGTACTAAAACACTATTATGGAGTATCATTTTCAAAAATCAAAAAGTTATAAATTGCAGGTTCCAAAAATCGATTATAAAAATAATTAAAAAACTTCCTGCCCGTTATCCCACAGCGGAGCTTTTCAAGGAGTATTGGGTCCTGAACATATCCAATTTACATCTCAAATCCATTATCTGGCACTATCATCGAGAGGAAGGAAAAATGGAGACTCAGCAGAGACACATGACACGCATGGCAACTGATCAAATATTCACCATCCTTAGAGTAAGAACATCTTTTCCTAAAGGCAACATGCCTATCAGGCCCAATGGCATACAATGAGATACCGTATTCAATAAAGGTAAAAGGGTGCAAACATTCAGGCAGTGGATCGGAGAGTAGTTGTTATTGCGACACGAGTTTGAGTACTTGAGCTTGCAGAAGGAATAAGTTTTATTGAGAAATTGTGTAAACTCTAAAATATGGTACGTTTTTGTGGGTGAAATGAGGACATCGCGAGATGGGCTGTCGATTTCTCCGAAATCGTGTTAGAAACACTACCACACGTGAACAGGCAACAACATTTGCACTCGTCTAATATGAGCAAATAGTGTTGCCATACGAACTCTTAAACCAGACTGGGACATGTTCATTGTTTGTGTTCAAGTCCTAAATTTCCGGATGGAAGACACGAATCATACCAACCAGGTCTCAAAAGTAGTCGTCGAAGGAAAATTAAAAATCAAGTAAAAACTTAAACCTACGCTTTAACGTTAAACTTAGAGTAACAAAACCGGGTTCTTCTTAACAATTTAAAAGTTATAAACCCAAGACAAAAATTGTATAAACATTAAACAAATAATTATCTTAAGTGGCGTTGATATGTGTTGACAAATTTGTTTTTTTCTGTGTGATTTCATTTATTTCTTCATTTTTCTTGGAACATATTTCATTCGAAGAACACTTGAGAGCGGCTTAAGTGAATAGGGATGCAAGTCAGCTGTCTTAAAGCAGAATACTCGACAGGTAATATGATTATGTAAAATATACTCGTACATAACCTTGCAAAATACTCGACAGGTAATATGATTATGTAAAATATACATAACCTTGCCAAATACTCGACAGGTAATATGATTATGTAAAATATACATAACCTTGCCAAATACTCGACAGGTAATATGATTATGTAAAATAAACATCACCTTGCCAAATACTCGACAGGTAATATGATTATGTAAAATAAACATCACCTTGCCAAATACTCGACAGGTAATATGATTATGTAAAATAAACATCACCTTGCAAAATACCCGACAGGTAATATGATTATGTAAAATATACATAACCTTGCAAAATACTCGACATGTAATATGATGATTATGTAAAACAAGCATTACGTAGTAAAGGCGGTATAACTGATTCACATACACGAGAACATCATATAATTTTTTTTTAAATAATATAAAATTCACTTACCATTAAATACAAATATTGTATAGACCAGGAGATACAAAACGAGACGAATAACTTCCATCATGGTAATTGGCGTCAATAGTCTTTTTAGGTTATTTTTGTAGAAAGTTAAGGTGAACACATTTTAACTAACTAAGCAAATTAATTATTGACTAAACGAATTGAAGTCGTTAATTGAAATTTCTAATTATTTTATTGCGTCTAGTAACTATCACATATTTATACACAAAACACATTGTTTTTTTTTAATAATCAACACTTTCAGTAAAACATAACTTTTTTTTTTAAGTTACAAATTATATTTTTACTATCAACGTTTATTTCAAAGATATTCTGTTATTTAACAAAAAAAGTTTCAGTAAAATTAAAACGTCAATCAAAGCCTGTTGTTCTTTGCCACAAACAAAGAAATTCAGCACCTGTAAAAAAAAACATTAGTTTAATTAAATTTAATCTATACAATTCAGAAAGTAAGCCATAAAAACAAAATATAAATTGGAATAGAAAAAAACTAAACCAGTAACAAAAATAGTTTATTATTTTTTATAAAAGTTCTCGATTCGACAATTTAATGAAAAACGCTCTAAGCATTTATATGAAATCAAACTCGAGTCAGTGATCGTGGTCTAAGCGTGAGCATTCATGCTTAACAAGCGGGCACCCCAATTTCAATTCCTGGCGGATTCACTTCTAGACTGGTTTTACTCTAAGACTATTTTACATCTGAATTTATATTTTTCTATAGCTTATATGTAACTTGTAACAAATTGTCGCAGTGCTACTAAGCAACACAAAAATGGCGCTTTATTTATTTATTTATTTAATTAACGACACAACAGTGTCTTTATATACAAATGAACATGTGACAGGTTATAAATTACTTAAAATTATTGACAAATAATACAACTTTATCTTAAACTAACATGAAGATACAAAAAGCAGTAGAATAAATTACAGTCATCGTTTTAAAATTATTTAATAATCTTTGAGAATTTTGTGGGAATTTTATGGATATATATTGAGATATAGAAAACACAGTGCCTCATTAGTGGAACGAGATGCAAGTTGCTTTGCAGAATTAAAAGCTTCACACGTGCTGATGCAGGGCTACTCAACTCCAGAGGCAAAATATTGTCCTTAATATTTGGTTTGTATTACGTTATTTATATTAATAAAGGAGAGCACAAAGTTAGTAGCTATTTCTAAATATTGTTGTAATATTCTGGCGAAAACTATATATACTTATATGAAAAATATCTAAATTGTTGCAAAACTCCAACTGTCGAACGAAAAGGAGATCAAATTTTCAAGATGATCGGTAGGTTTAATCTGCAGAACAAATTTTAGGTTTGACCTGTCAAGACAGTATACTTGCTGAAGTATAACAACTTGCACACTATAAACCAATACACTCACAGCCATCTTCCATCCACAAGATGGCATGCAAACATATTCGATCATGAAAGAAAGTCAATCGACCGTAACAAGTACGAAGATTTATCCGAATATGGTGTATCACGTTCAAACGAAGTTACGTTGAGATGGAGTTTCTTAACCTTTCCTTCCCTGTGTTGGGTATCTTCTACACGTTGCTTCTAATAACCATCAATATCTCTATAAATATAATAAATACAAGGTTAAGATTTTAGGTATTCCTCCATAATATATTTACGCATTGATTTAAAAAATAATATTAATAATAATCAGAAGTTATAGACTACATCGTGAGTATTTTCTGAATATCGGAAACCAATTCGCATTTAAACGCTGTGAGTGCCTCGATCTTGGGTCTTGATGATAGGTGAAGAGTATGCGGGAAGCGCGACACTATATTCGCATCTCACTTTTGCATACTTCACTGAATAGCGAGGAGCTCAATTGTCTCAACCTCGCAAGTGTAAGCCACGCCCGGGTTAGCCACCAGCCCTGCCGCGCCGCAGTAGCTCTTGGGCTGGCAACGAGACTAGATCTACGCCCGTTCCGTGAGCGTTGCCAGATGGTTTTTTAATGTTTTCAGGAAATAAATCTCAATTATTATAATTTTTAACTTCAATTATAATTAATTAAGGGGATTATCTATGAATGTTCTTATTTTTCCGATTTAAAATCGCTAATTTTTGATCGCGTACTCACTACCCAACACCGGAGCGCGCGTTTTATCACCGTAAGGGAAGGGTTAAACGAAAGTAGGACTGAATGTGATTGTAGGAATATATAGGACTCACAACATATGCTAGTTTGTCCAAACATTGAGACTACTCTGGCTCTAGGCACGACCTGATTGATGCGAGTGATAGATAGGGCGATCTCTGTTGCCTCCTTCTAGATATGTGTGACATAATTGATGGTTCGGATACGGAAATCAAATGAAGTCATGCTAAAAACTAAAAATTTATAATTTAATAGTCTTGATCAAAATCAAGACAAGCATTTGTTAATGGTAGACGTGAACTGGATATTCTCTTATCCGTTACAACAAAGTTCTACTGAAGTTTGCTTTTTTTAACAATTTTGCTGACTGTTAGTGGATCGAATAAAACATAAAAGAATGTATATGATGTAAAGTCAGTATAAAAGGGAATATTTTTGAGAAAATATCAGTGAACACAATCAAGACAAGTATTTGGTTGTAGTAGACGTGAACTGGATATTCTCTTATCCGTTACAACAAAGTTCTACTGAAGTTTCCTTTTTTATTAGTAATTTTTCTCACGGTTAGTGGAGCGAATAAACCATTTTAGCGTGTGTCCCAGTAGGACGTGCTGATGATGTTGATGTTGACATCGCTATATTCGTTTTAGTCGAATTCTGTGTTCCTCTTCGTTCGGGGTCATCAATTTAGCGGGGTGCTTGATTGATAGGTCGTGATGATTTTGATTTGTTTTGTATTTAAAATAAAATACGTCGATTCAGGAATGCGAAAAAGTGAGAGTGAATAATCGATAAATAGTAAACAGCGATGAATGGTCAAGTGAATAATAACAAGTGCCTTTATTCATCGATAAGTAGGTATATATAGAATTTCAGAACGGGGCGCGTGAATGCGTCCGCGGTATATCTCGATCTCACTCCTGCGCGTGCTGAGGTAGTCGCAGACGCTGCGGATAATACAGTGGGTAGAATATTTATTGTCGAAACGGTGAGACCGTGTGATATGTTCTCTTTCTACCGTGGAATGCGATGTAAATATTATTTGCGTGTAAACAGTATTGACGTTCTGGTATGTGACATTTGTACATATCCAGAGGTTGATTCATCGGTCGTAGACCCTGCATGTTGACAATATTTTAGGGACGTGGGTATTCCCTACACCATAAAAGTATGCATATGATGTAAAGTCAGTATAAAAGGGAATATTTTTGAGAAAATATCAGTGAACACAATCAAGACAAGTATTTGGTTGTAGTAGACGTGAACTGGATATTCTCTTATCCGTTACAACAAAGTTCTACTAAAGTTTCCTTTTTTATTAGCAATTTTGTTCACGGTTAGTGGAGCCAATAAACCAAAGAAGTATGCATATGATGTAAAGTTCGTTAAAAAAGGGAACATTTTTGAGAAAATATTAGTGAACCAAAATCAAGACAAGTATTGCTCATTGTAAACGTGAACCTGGCTTTTCTCTTGCCCTTGATAACAAAGTTGAACTGTAGTTTCCTTTTATGTTATTAATTTTGCTGACGGTTGGTGGATCCAATAAGCTAGTAGGCTTTACACTTTGAGCCTCTCTAAGAGCCCAGAGCCCAACAGTCCAGGAGGCCAGTGACCGGCTCTTACAGGACTTATGGTTTTACCCGACATAGGAAAGGATTGAGCATTTATTTAGTTTCCAAGAGAAAATTAAGGAATATGTGGGAAAACTATTGAAAAGAAAATCTTTTATTACTTTCGTAAGAAATTAATACTTGGCGTGTAAACAACTTATATATAACGCCAGTGTGACATAATTATCACAATTTAGTATTAAGATAAATTTATCATATTAAAAAAAAGAAAGCTTTCAATAAAATTGAAACGAAAATATATTTTAAGATATATTTTCACGCTTCTTATTCTTTCATACAACACCATTTAACAAATCTGAATTGGTGATTCAGATATATTAAAAAGCATGCCCGGGAGACAATATAGTACTCAGACCCAGTAATTGTGCCTTCTGGTTTAGCTTCAGGAACTCACGATTAATCACAACATGTATTGGCTTGCACTCGCACTGAAGGCGTGTGAGCATTGTTACCAGACGAACTCTTTTGCCAGACCATTTTTTATTTTTTCTTGGTACCACCGGGAATCTAACTCAAAACCAATCTAACTCGAAGTCAATCGTATTAACAACTAGGTCATGGAGGTCCTCTTTTTCAGCAAAGTATATTTACTGTTATAGGGTAGATATAATGATAATAAAAGGTCAATTTATATATCGCCATTTAAAGAACAAACTCTTCTTAAGGGCGCTCTAACTCAGTGACAGATTAAAAATATAACTAAATATGTTGTTTATAGTTAAGGCATTAACGTTGTGGAGGTTTAAAGACATTGTTATTTATTTTTATTAAACACTGTTTATTCCACTTTTTTGTGACGGTATAACCCTACCGGTTTCAAGGCTTTCACCTCATCTTCAGGGGAGCACAAACAAGTATTGTGTGTGCTTCCCTGAATATGAGGTGAAAGCCTTGAAACCGGTAGGGTTATACCGTCACAAAAAAGTGGAATAAATAGTGTTTGATAAAAACAAATTACAAAATAACTAAATATATATTTATAAGTTGATTTTAAGGACAAAACAATAGTAGCTGCGACCATAAGGTAAGGTACTTTCCCGTATCTGCATATGTTAGGAAAAACATATCTGGTAAGAAAACCGCAAAAAACTTACTAAGGGAAGACGAAGTGGCTGGAGGGAATTAGTTATATTAATATGTTATTATATTCTTTCAAATATTTCAATTAAAAAAACCTATTCAATGAACTTGAAAAACTTATTAACGTTTCATGTCAAAACAAAAGTATTGCATGTCGTATGAAAATTACATATTTTGTTTATCGATAGGCGACAATCTTTTCCAACCAACCAGACAAAACTAAATAAAGGAAGTTACATGGTCGCAAAAAAATATTCAAATGCTTATTCCTCTTGATGAAATATTTATGAACATAAACCTAATAAAAGTAAAAATGAGATATCATCAATCAAAGGAAAAGGAAGGGATGGTGGAGAGCAAAGGAAAAAAATCAGGAATGAAACACGTTATATTACTGACTAGAAAATTACGAGTTTTTTCAGTCGCTTCTTAAAGCATGCCAAGGACGGAGCGAGTCTGGCATTGATATTCATTTTTCAATTTATAAATTATACCCCGACTTAAATTTAAGGACTTATACAACGCTGTTTCACGACACCTGTTACTACAAGATCATTTCAAAAATTTATGACAGGCAGCTAATAAGCGCCGGTGAAAGAAATCAAATAAAAAGTTCGTTGAATTAATATTTTTAATGAGTATCGAAAAAGGCACATTTGCTTAAAAAAATAGCCAACTGATTTTGCCTGTTGGATAGTTTTGCATTTATGAGTCTATTCAATATATTCATTTTATTATATTTAGAAAACATTTGGACAGGTTTATTTTATAACAACCGATGATCTCCGTAGTTTAGTTGGTAAGACATCTGTCTTGCAGCTCGAGGGTCGCGGGTTCGATGCCCGTTGGCACGAGATTTTTTTTCTATATAAAAAAGTTTAACTCTGGTTTTCACATATTTTTAGTTGATTTTAAGTGATTGGTACATATCTCTGGCACTATGACAGAAGTTGATATGTCCGTTTTATCTTAGTTTACAGGAGAAGCAATATTTACTTTGATAAGCTGTAAAAATCAATACAAATAAACATTTTTTAAGTTTTTCCACACAATATATCTTTTGTTTGGATAATGACTGATACACCAAGTTTTGCCACAACATGCTGAGAAGTATTTTTTCTAAATTGAAAGAATATACACAAAATGACAAAAAACGGACATATCAACTTCTGCCATAACGCCACAGATATAGCTCTGCAAATAATGAAAGTGTTATTCAATACAATACCAATAATGTATATATCCAATTATCGAAAAGCTTTCTTACTAAAGCAAAATTTTTTATGAATAATTAACTTTCTTTTTAAGTTTACTTTATACATAGAAATATTTCATACTTAAAATTAACCGTCTTTTTTATTTTCCGTTCATACTAATTTTAAACATATGAAAATAATGCAGTTCTAATGTATAATATTCGAATAAAGGTAAAATATGTAATGGCTTTTCCTTAGATTGATAAAAAAAAATGTCTTTGAAACCAAAAAAAAATTACGACCTTCGTGTTCTAGTTAGTAAAACGCATGCCTTCCGATCCGGGGGCAATGATTCCATGGCCGTTGGTACCCACACATTAAAAAAAAGGGTTCTAGTCTAGTTTTAACTGAAGGCCACTTAAACGTCTTTTTGAATTGTTGAAAGATATTGTCAAATAGCA
This sequence comes from Odontocerum albicorne, assembly GCA_949825065.1. Classification (NCBI taxonomy): domain Eukaryota; kingdom Metazoa; phylum Arthropoda; class Insecta; order Trichoptera; family Odontoceridae; genus Odontocerum; species Odontocerum albicorne. Next base: position 3,449,790 of record OX463844.1, on the reverse strand, counting down.
ATTTATATGCCAGGTTGTACTTTTTACAATACAACGAAAGGTTTGTATAGTAATACAATACAAAATCATTCTGAGCAACTACAAAATAAAAACAAATTGCAAGTCTTCTTCCTATTAAGATTATTTATGACTTAAAAACCCTATGCAAAACAAGAGTAAGCAAAATAATATTAAAAAATGTTAACGAAAAGAATGTTAAAAAGAGAACGAAACAAAATTATTCCAAAAATGAATAAGTGAAATAATGTTAATATATGGTAGATCGACCAAAAAAGTGTTAAAAAATGGAGCAAAATCATTTAAAAAAGGAATAAGCATGTATTAATGTTACGAAAGATCAACCAAAAGAACGCAGAAATGAAGGAAACAAAATTATTTAAAAAAGGAATGAGCAAAAGAAAGTAAAGAATAGCAAGCAAAAGAAAGAAAAAAGGGACAAGCCAAAGCACTTAAAAAGGGGCACCCGAAAGAATGTACTAAAAGGGTACATAAAATAATATAAAAAAGGTTTGTCTGATGTATGATTTTCTTTAAGAATGTTTAAAAAATGTAAAAAAACATAAACTTTTTGAAGATTTGGAAAAAATCATATTAGATTTTCTGTAAAATTGTCATTTACGAGTATATTTTCAAAACAACTCGAAATACATGTTTAAAGGTGTCGATCGAACAACACACCCACCCAGCAAGCGTGAAATATATGAGTTCGAATTCAACCTGCCACGTTTCGTTTAACTAAGACACTTATCAGGAGTTAATATATCTCAATTTTTTTTTTGTTTTTCTAATTTACTTTCAATGGCTAATCACCTAACTTTGGGGTCTCCCTGACAGTGTATCGGAGAAATATGTTACAAATTCAATGGAAATCGAGACAAACTAACGTACATATTGTCGAAGAACTGAGAATCAGCGACAGATTGTCGACAATACGACAATACGCCTTCGACGAGTTGTCCGATTCTTTGGACACATTGCTCGTGGCCAAGGAGACAGTTTGTGAATACTGGAGGCGAAGAAGGACGACGCACAAAAGAAATAATCCCAATATGTTGGACTGACCAAGTAAGAAATGCAACTGGACTACCCTTAACAACTGACCTTTGAGCTGCGGAGTGCCGGGATGAATGAAGAGGAGTCATTGGAGACTATCATGGGAGTCACGATGCGCAGTCATTAGTTATACGATAGAATGAAGAACTTGGACAATGATAAGTTAAGTATACAAATTGAGAATACAAAATAAAGGGTCTTTCAAATTGAGCGGTTTTTTTAATTCTTGGATAAAACACGGATGGCGTCATGAACTTGCCTGGGTCTTGTGACATTTGAGAAGTGTAATGTATGATATTTATAATAATGGAGTTGTATACAATACAACAATGCGTTCAAATTGTTGAATTATTTTATGTATTGTAATATCCGGAAACGGTGATGTTAATTGGCAACCAAGATCATGTGATCTGGCACCGTTGAACTGTTTTCTCTGGGGTTACGTAAAAACTCAAGTCTATAAGAATGACCCCTAATCAATTCCTGAGCTGACGGACGAAATCATTATCGTTATTGGTGAATTAGAACCGCAATTATGCCAAAAAGTTAACGAAATTTTTGACAAAAGAGTGGAAATCTGTGGAACTGCAAGAGGTGGACATTTGGCGGATGTAATTTTTTATGTTTAAATGTTATACGTTATACTTCAATGACCAATAAAAAGTTTTTTTTTTAAATCAAAGCAAATTGTGTGTTTTATTCAAGAATTTAAAACAATAGAATAAAAAAATAGAATAAAAAAAACACTATTTGAAAGACCCTTTATGGTCTAGAGCAGGGCTTCTTAAACTTTTTTCATTCACGACCCCATTTATGATTGCGAGTTTCCTGGCGACCCCATTTATGATTGCGAGTTTCCGGGCGACCCCATATAAATATAAAAGAAAGATAAATAAATATTTTTTGATGATTTATTTATTAGGTAACAATATACATATACATATGAAAATATATAGTTTTAGAATTCGTTTAGAAACATACAAAAATCTGTATTTTTTAAATTTAAAAATTTAAATATTTGACATTAAAATCTCTCGCGACCCCATTTTGGGTCGCGACCCATAGTTTAGGAAGGCCTGGTCTAGAGGCGCAATCACAGTAAGCTCACGCTATCAAAATTTAAAATAACGCTACGTTTATCGATAAATAATAAAACTTATTTTATATCTTTCATTCATATAAACTAAAATTTCTTTATACAATTGTTAATTAACTAGAGAACTCTTCCAAAAAAACGTTTTATAGTAAAACCGTAAAAACCTGTTTAATTCCTCGTTTTAAGATGCAAATAAACCCGAGAATATTTAATCAGACAATCAAATCCTAAGTGTTGCTTTATGATTGGAAGTGGCTACCTCAAAAATTTAAAGAAAATCTTAGCATGAAATCGTAAAGAAAGAGAGAATGGGTTTACAACTAACAGCTTAAATTACAACGTTTTACCCTATTTTGCATTTAAATTTATGATAACTCAAAAGATAAGAACTAATTTATGCATTAAGTTATAATAAAATTTGACTTAATTTTTAATTCTAAATTAAAACATTTTAAGCGCTAAGCCGCCCTTTTGTAGGAACGTAAACCGTCTAATGTAATGTTAATACATTCAAAAAGTCATAATTAAACGATTTGGGGGCTGAATAAATGTTCCCGTCATTAAAGTCTAGCGAAATACGGAAAATTATTTTCAATAAAGGGATGTCGAATTAAATCAGCGAAAGTTATTACTTTCCAAAAAAATAATTGCTCGACTTAAAAATTCCCAAATTTCTCTGGTTCAAAAGTAACCCTTGTGGAGAGAGATCGAGGAGAGAGATCGAGGAGAGAGATTCGATTATTTAGATAATATTGTAGTGGACTGTATTACACTTAAGTTGCATATAATACAACCTAGCGAGTGTATTGCCACGTGGCGATCTATTCCAAGTAGCTCCTGGGCTAGGTGTCTTGCTATACAGGTGTCTTGCCTACTAAGCTACATACGTCTGAGTGCCAGACATTAACCTTTCCCTTCCTGTGCTAAAAAAATCCGCACATTTCGGTGCTGTGTATTCATTACACGTGTAAAAATGAGCGATTTAAAATCGGAAAAATAAGAATATTCATAGCCAATCGCTTAAATTAATTAAATTTGAAGTCAAAAATGATAATAATTGAAATTTAATTGCTAAAACATGAAAAAAACATCGACCGACGTTCATAAAATGGGCGAAGCGACCACCTCAAACGAAATCCCGCGAGCGACTGAAGCGAGAGAAGCGAGCGAACTGAGATTCCATTTCTTGCGTTCCCATATACCGAAGTAGAAAGAGAGAGAAGACTCACCCATAGCGTTTTTTTAGAATGAATATACCTATATCACACACTGGCACACGTTTGATTGTAATGGTGAATTTATTCTCGATTTTCACAAAATATCTCTGATGTGGCCGATAAGTGCTAAAAATTACTAATTTTATTTTTTTCATTCAATGCGTAAATGTATTACGGAAGAATACCTAAAATCTGAAGCCAGTATTTATTATATTTATAGAGATATTAAAGTTTCTAGAAGCAACGTGTTCTAGTTACACATCACAGGATAGAAAGGGTTAAAGCAATAAGATGATTCGAGGACGTTGAAATAGTGAATGATTTTAAATTAACGTATACAATTTTAAAGAGCAAGGCTTAGGCCCGGCTGGTGATATGTTTCCTCGGAAAAGTATGAAGTACATTGACCAAAAATATTTGTTTTAATGAAAGGTGATTATTTTTAAAAATATTTAGTCATTTATTACTGTTTAATTATTGCTCACAGCTGAATACATAAATTCAAGTAATTGATTATTAAATTCTCTAATAAAGAGTTTAGGCATAAACATATGATTAAAATGAACGAAAAAAAATTGATTTTTGACCATACATATAAAATATACATGATGGCCCGACGTGTTTTTAAAATTAATTTAAAAAAATCCGCATTTAATGACACTTTTCAATGTAGCGTCACTACCTGTATCATATTATCTCACGTCGAATGGTGACTCTCTGCCTCACTCTAGTTCATGTCAAATGGTGACACTAGCTGTCTTACTCTAACTCGTTTATGCGTTTCATCGTCTGTCTCACTCAAACTTATTGAATTTGATCTTTGATTATTGAAAAGTGTTATCATTAATGACATATTTTTTTAAAAATTATTTTTAAAGGAATAGTAGATACGAGTATGTATAGTACCATTTTTGAAATTCCGACTAAACAGGCCATCTTTTGATGTAACTTGCCAAGTTAGCATATTATATTATTTTTACAGTATGATGAGTTAAAGTTAGCTGATAAAAAATATAAATTTTTATGATCAGACAAAAATGATTTTTTTTAACGTGCGGGTATTTTGTTTTACTATATATCGGATTCCGACTAATACCAGGGTTATCTAGAACTGCGATACAACCATTAAAATCATAAAAAATGTAAATTTGTAATCACAGCATATACTCATTTGGCGCAGGGTAGCTACTTTCACAATTTTCAAAGAAATGCCTATAACTCGAAAAGTATAAGGCTTTTGCAAGATTTTTTTTTAACTCTGAACCGTCATAAGCTGGTTTTTTCCTCGATACCGGGTTGACGTTGAGGCACGGGACACCCTGCATATAGCAAGCTAGAAAACAGTGGATATTTGTTTTCACTGCGTACCCTGAAATGGACATGGTGATGATACACTTTTAATTGTGTATTCTTTATTACATTTTTATACCATATTTGGTGGGAAATAAATTCTCGTGGTTAGTTTACTGACGCATAATGAGCTAGGTACATGTATGTTAAAAATCCTCTTAAAACTATTAAAATATCTGCAATATGCATTATATCTGCAGTCTACACACTCCAATTAATATACTTTTGTATAAAGACCGCTCCATCTTAACGGACGGTCTCATCGTAAGAGTCAGCGAGTTTTTATGTTAATTAAGATAAAATCTAATGAATAATGAACAGAGCTGAATTCTTCCTAACGTTTTTACAACTAACATTAAAAGGCTAATGCTTACTGCCTCCACCAAACAAAGGAAATATGAGAGATATTTTAACTTCTTTGTAAAAGATTGTTTTTTAAATTTTAAAATATAACTAAACGCTATATTATTAAATGTTTTATAAATTGTAGAACAAAAGGTGATTCCTTGCATGGCTATATTAATAGGGAACATGTAATGTTATTGCTTCTAGTATCGCGGAACAGTCAAAAGTGTTATACTTTGATGGTCCTAATTTATTTATGTATTTAACACTTTCATTGCAAATACAATTTGGTGGGAGTATTGCCAGGCGGCAATCTCTTCCAGCCAACCAGACAAGAGTAAATGAAGCAATTACTTACTGGTATCTTTATTTATTTATCAAGGAGCATTGCGTACACGTATAAAAGAAACTCTTATCAAAGCACAGATTAACAAAAGCATACATATAGTAAATTGTACTAAAACATTGGTTTCTCATTCTTATTTATTTCATTTTTGTTTAATACTTTTATTGCAAATACAATCTGGTGGGATTATTTCCAGGCGGCAATCTCTTCCAGTCAACCAGACAAAAGTAAATGAAGCAAGTTACATGGTCGCATAAATCATTCAAATGACTATCCATCCCCACGAAATCCATAAACACATACGTGAGCATATGCCCACGAACCTCACAAAGACGGACAATCACCCGAACATTATTTTTCATATAAAGTGAGATATCATCAATCAAAAGGAAAGGAAGGGATGGTGGAGAGAAAAGGAAAAAAAATCAGGAATGGAACACGTTATTTTACTGACTAGAAATTAAGAGTTTTTTCAGTCGCTTCTTAAAGCATGCCAAGGACGAAGCGAGTCTTATATTGGTTTGTAACTGATTCCAGAGTCTCACTGCAGAGGTAGTAAAAGACGACGTAAAAAAAGAGGTTCTTCTTAATAATAAGAGGACAAATTATAATATATAGCGCCGTTTAGGGAGCAAACTTTCCTCCAGGGTGCTTCGACTCTGGACTCGAAACTAGTATTATTGACAGATTATGATTGCCGACCAACTTTTGCATAATTAGGAAGACGCTTGACTATGAGGTTGCGGACAAGATTCCCGGTGGAACCCCGATAAAAAAAGGTGTAAAGTCTGGTTTTCACATAAACTTGTTGTTAAGTTGCCGCATGACATAAATCCCACAGAGTTGTAATGTGTAGAAAGAAAATGTTACAAATAACTCACTCGAGCGCTCGTATAGTTGCTAGACGTGATTTCTTTAGTAATAGTGTGTTCGAATCCCGAGTTAGAGCGCTCTTAAAAAGAGTTTTCTCTCTAAACGGCGACATATAAAATTGTGCTTTGGATTGAATTAAAAATATTACAAAGCAAAACTCATACTTTGAATGTAAGGATAGGAAGGTAATAATTGTCCTCAGTGAGATACAGGCAAAAGCCTAGTTTACTGGGGACACGACAAATGAAAGGCAACAAACCCAGATCCATTGTATGTCCAAATTAAATTACCTGTTGTTTTTTTTCGCAAATTACGAGTATGTATATTTCTTGTCATGTGTAAAATAAAAAAATAAATAAAATAATAGCTGCAGCGATTAGATTACGTACTTTCCCACATCTGAATATGTTCAGAAAAACATATTTGATAAGAAAACCGCAGAAAACTTACTAAGGGAAGAAAAACTACACAGAGGCCTTAAGATATTTTAGATTCTTGCACTCTTATTTTGAGGTTTCTACAATTGCGCACTGTGAGAAACTCAAAATGCCTGTTGAAAATCTTAGTGGCGAAACTCTAAAAAAATCGATTTTCGAGTTAAGACTACCAAATGGCACTAAAATTACTCCTTTTTTACGTGCATAAGTGGCGAAAGTATATTTCAACTCCTTGCCGCTTCGAGTTGAAATATACTTTCGCCACTTATGCACGTAAAAAAGGAGTCATTTTAGTGCCATTTGGTAGTCTTAACTCGAAAATCGTTTTTTTTTGGAGTTTCGCCACTATAATTCTCAACAGGCGATATAATATTTAAGGTATTAACCCTTTATTCTGTACCATAGATACTCGTATTTAAGTTTGTTTTTATTTATTTGTTATACATTATGGATTTTTTTATAACATGAAACCCCCGAGTGGAAGATAAGCTTTATACCAACTTTATCACGGAAGTCGTAAAATATACTTAGTCTTATTTTTCAAAGTATACAGAAAAGAGAAATGACGCAATGGGACTGGGTTGGGAAATGAGAAACTTTTCCTATGAGAAAACTATGAATTTGAAACTCGTACTTGGGAAACGTGACAAACTGAAATGCTTTGGGAATCAATTAAACTTGAGTTTGAAACTAGAACAGCACGGACAAAATTTTACCAGTATATGTATTTCAATGTACTGAAAAAATCAGTTAAATTCAATTAAAAACATAAATACTTTTAAAATAATAACAAACTTTTTTACAGTTACTATACAGGTTCTGTATTGTTTAAACGCATGAAAAGACAACCAAATGGGTTTGAAAACGGTTAACACACACATACCATCACGCCATTTACTTATAGTATTTGGCATAATGGAGAGAGACAGTCTTTCATATCTCGAGACACACCCTTCACCCCTTCTATATCCATAAATCTCCTCATACAAGTCCTAAAATTTCTCTGAATTTCAACGCTCCATCCTTTCAAAATACCATTGACTTGATCAAACCATACTTTATTTGGCATTCTTCTACCCCACCTTCTACTCATATTTACCCTACATACTCGTATATTTTTTTCGTTAGTATTTCTTCATTAATTCGTTCTACGCGTCCAACCATATCTAAAAGCTCTTCTTTGTTTTACTTACCACATAAGCATTAAGTTCACATTCACCCTATATCACTTAATTTCGTATTCTGTCATACATTGTTATCCCGTGTATTATTCTCAGTGCACGCATTTATTTCCACAGCATTTTTTTACGTTTTCTTTATTTCACGTATTTCTTTATACATTATTCAACTATTATATAATACATTAGATGAAAATATATTTTGGTTGGCTAAAATTTCGAAAGCGTTACAGCTGTCAACCTCATAGCAATATTCTTAACTTCACCATGAGAATGAAAGATGTAAATCCTCTGAAACGTCGGCCATATTCTTAACCGACTAAACACGGCAATGCAGAAATTTGAAAATGACATACTACCAAGCTATTTCTCTGGTGGAATTGACAGAGGACACATGCTAAACTTTTCTTTCATGATATACTTCCTTCGCCTTCTATACATTCATATATATTCATATATATATCTTCTCATATATTTATTTTATCCACTTTGCATAGATTTATCCTGTTACACAAAAAAGGATATATAATATCTTCTGTTTCTCTAACACTTTACCTTTCCTCCTTTCAATATTTCATTCATTAGTCCAACTTTACTTTTCTCAGTCATCCTTCCACGCATGCTTGCATTATTTATTTGTTTGATATATCGTTCATCACCCATTTGTGCAACATGTCCAAACCACTTCAGTGTCCTCTTTCTACCCCATTTGAAATAATATTTTTTTTTGGTTAAAATAACTTGTCTTATTCTGTCATACAGTTTTTCTGTACAAAGCATCTTGGGGGAAGGATCCTGCTGCTTGCTCGCGTTTGAATCTACCCTCTAACGGTTTCCGGGAAAAAAATGTAGCCGTACACGCTCTTGTCAAACAGACTGTAAATACTCGTATCGATTAATTTAAACTTATCCGAAAACTTAATAATTTTAAGAATAAATAATTTTCGTAAGACTTGGTTCATGTTTTATTAATTATCGTACTAATTTATACATAACAATGATTAATTGGATTTGGGAAAAACTGTGAATGCAACGAAACAATAGCATACCAACAACATTATAAAACTATAATACTCGTATATGGAATGCTGTGAGATTCAAACTCAGGTCGCCATACTTAAGGGCCTGACAATTTATTCAGTTAATTTACAACCACTTTTATTGACCATCGAATTTCCCTAAAGAAACTTTTTCTTCATCTATTAAAGAATAATTTATGTTTAATTTTAATAACACGATTTCCTAGGCGTCCTCTATGGGCTGGTTGATATAACACTTGTCTACCAATCAGGGGGCTAGGTTTCGGGTCCCGAGGATTCCCAAAAAAATAAGCTAACAATACTTAAACCCGCTAGACGCGTATGAGTATTGTTGCATGTCAGCGTGCGTTGGTATTTCCAACATGTACGATAGCAAATTGTGGGACCAAAGACAAGATTATTTCCCGGCTACGCTCTTCAACATTTTTGCGTCACCAATTCGTATGTCTTGAGGGAGGCCATAAGAATGAATAAATACTTACTTTTCTCAGAATGTGTACTTTTTTCATGGCGATCTGGAGTTGTTTGTCAATTTTAAATTTTGCCTTAAATTTTGAGTAACCGGTTGCCTTATATTCATTTAATAGGCAATTTGATTTGTACTCATCAAGTTCTCTCTAATTATCTTTTTTTTTATATCATTCTGATACGTGTCACATCAACGTGCTGGATCTTTTCGGCTAAAAATCCACTTGCGGACTATTTGATAAGTGTTCACGTAACCAGACCTAACGAAGCTGACAGACTCTGGAAGTTATGTCAGGTGCTGGCTGCTGGACTCGAGACATCCTCAGGGACTGAGACGATGGAGTTTTGTGGAAGAAATTCGAAATGTTGCCTCAGCGCAGTATATTGGAGGTTTTAGTTACTCAATATTTCTCTCACTGGATCAACTACATAAAGCTCATGTTTAAAAAACCAGACATTGGAGGAAAAACATTGAAATTTAATTTAAAAAGGTAACAGGTTGGCGGGCATCAAAATAGGTCTAGATTTAATTGAGATAAGTTGGTATATAGTATTAGGATAAGATTAAAAGAGTTTAGGTCAAAATTGACATAAAAATGAATAAAATATAAATAATTTATTTGTCCAAAAAGTATAGTAACCGGTAGCTTGAAGCTTTGTATCCAGCATATTTTGACAGAAACTTCTATGAGAAATATTAATTTAAGATCCATGAAGTTGGATACGTACATATTATTCTAACTTAAAGGACCTGATTTTGACAGTTTAGCAGATAACTTTGCCTTCATAGGATAACAGTCATGATGCAAGAAAAATCTTAGAATATTTCAAAAATTCAAATGTAAACCACACTGTATTGGGATTAAATATTACAAAAAAATAACGGCATATTCAGATGTTGAATCGTTTTATAAAATAGATGTCTGTCTTGATATAATAGTTTGGTGCTGTATACTCTTTGTCTTGTAGGGTACCCACGTCCCTAAAATATTGTCAACATGCAGGGTCAACGACCGATGAATCAACCTCTGGATATGGACAATTGTCACATACCAGAACGTCAACACTGTTTACACGAAAATAATATTTACATCGCATTCCAAGGTAGAAAGAGAACATATCACGCCGTCTCGCCGTTTCGACAATAAATATCCTACCCAATGTATTATCCGCAGCGCTTTCGACCACCTCAGCACGCGCAGGAGTGAGATCGAGATATACCGCGGACGCAGTCACGCGTCCCGTTCTGAAATTCTATATATACCTACTTATCGATGAATAAAGAACACTTGTTATTATTCGCTTGACCATTCATTTCTGTTTACTATTTATTGATTATTCACTCTCACTTCCCGCATTCCTGAATCGACGTATTTTATTTTAAATACAAACAAATCAAAATCATCACGACGTATCAAATTAAGCATCCCGCTAAAGTCTACCTAGATTGGGTAAATTTTGAAATTCAATTTACCTTCTGCATTATCGCCCTAACTTTTCGATAAAAATAAACTACGAGTAAAACAATTGGTTTCTAGGTAAAAAATATAACAAAACCAATGAAATATTACGAAGCTAACTTCTGTTGGCTCCGTGACGGAGGTTACCAATACATGGTAAGTTCATTCTCACGTAGCTCTCTCCCGTCTACATCGCCCCCTCTCTATCGGTTCTCTGCCTAACCCGACAGGGAAACATCGTGATGATACATATGAATGTAATATGCTATCTCTGATATTTGCACATACCAAAATTTTGCGATCAAGTATACTAAAATATACATGTATTTCATTGGCAAGATTATAAGTTCATTGCCCTGATTTAAATAACCCTGAAACCTTTTTTAAGAACCCCTGCCAGAGCGTATGGTATAGGTGCATGGCCGTGCAATAACGATTTATACCTCGTACAAAAGTTTCAGTTTGAACCTTGCTGTTGCGAATACCACCGAATGAAATAGGCTTTTTCGCATTCGAAAGCAGAAGACTCCTATCATATATATTGTTTAAAAAAATAGGGATGAAAACTGTCCTGGAAGTTATGTTGATTAATATACTCGTAAGTCCCCTGGTACTAGTATCGTTGACGCTGTCGTCCCCATCTGACTACATCTTGGACCTCACAGACCTCTCGGATTGTGGTGTTCCTTACACGATCACGCAAAGTCTTCCCAGCAATAGCACATGTACAGAGAATGAGTTCCACAAGAATTCCATACATAGCTCTGCATGGGGTACCGGATGGACGGCGTCCACCAGGGAGACCCCCGAAACGCTGGAGAGATAGCTGGAGCTCAGCATCACAGGAGGACAATCATATAGTAACAGACTCTTGAGTCTATAGAAAGTTTAAGGAGAAGAAGAAGTAAGTCCCCTGAAAAATATACTTAAATTCTAATTCTTTTAGCAGAAACGCCGTTAAATAAATGTATGTTGAATACGGTGACAATAAACTAAGGAAGTATATATACTCGTAAATGTCTTTGGTAATAAACTATTAGAGAAAAGACCAAGTTATAATTAATGTTTATGCATCATGTTCCTATTTGAGCGTGGTTACTTTTGTGCGTGACGTGTTTTTACAGTTCATTATGGTTTTTTATTTCCTTTAGCTTAAAAAAATTGATTCGCATATATTATATATCTGTATTTTTTTTAAATGTACTCAAGCATAAAAATTTAATATATGTGGGAAGGGGAAAATATTTACATACATTAATACACACCATCACGCTGTTTTCCTAATGGAATAAAAAGAGAGGACAGTGCGCCATACTTTATTTCGCTACACATATTTCGCCTCATATACATACATACGACATCTTCAAAAGTAATCTCCCAATATCCTTGAAGCGAAGGGTTTACAACCAGTGCATTCTTCCAGTACTTACGTATGGCTGCGAGATATGGACGCTCACAGTGAAGAACACACAAAAGCTCCAGACCGCACAAAGTGTCATGGAGAGATGCATGTTGGGATATACTAAAAGAGACCGTGAACGAAACACCTGGATTCGCAATAAAACAAAGGTAGAAGACGTTATAAAGGTGTGCAAAAGAATGAAGTTGGCAATGGGCCGGACACGTAGACAGAATGTCAGACTCCCGATGGACATCCGAAATAATCCAATGGTACCCAAGAGGCATAAAGAGGCCCAGAAGAAGACCGAAGGTACGCAGGATAGATGAAATCAGGAAGCATGGCAGCATCACATGGCATCAACGAGCAAAAAACCGAACTATTTGGAGTCAACTTGGGGAGACCTTCATCCAACAGTGGATCGACCCTGGTTGACAATGATGATGATGGTGACATACATACACCTTCTCGTACAGCTCCTACGGTTCCATGGATTTCCTTCTGTCAAAATACATACATATTTATTTATTTAACACTTTAAATGTAAATGCAATCTGGCGGAATTATTGCCAGGTGGCAATCTCTTCCAACCAACCAGACAAAAGTAAATGAAGCAAGTTACATGGTTGCATAAATCATTCAAATGACTATCCATCTCCACAAAATCTATACACATACGTGAGCATATGCCCACGAACCCCACAAAGACGGACAATCACCCGAACATTATTTTTCATATAAAGTGAGATATCATCAATCAAAAGGAAAGGAAGGGATGGTGGAGAGGAAAGAAAAAGAAAAATCTGGAATGAAACACGGTATTTTACCAACTAGAAATTAAGAGTTTTTTCAGTCCCTTCTTAAAGCATGCCAAGGACGGAGCGAGTCTTATATTGGTTTGTAACTGATTCCAGAGTGTCACTGCATGGACAGTAAAGGACGGCATAAAAAAAGAGGTGCGGTGAACTGGAAAGGCCAAAAAACTATCTCTGTTTGAGCGTAGGGCTAATCCATGATTGGAAAGACGCTGAAAATTTTCGGCGATATAAGAGGGAGTGGCGGGACAGTTAAGGATATTATACAAAAGAGACAGTATGTGAATTTGGCGTCTATTTCAAACATTCAATTAGTTCAATGCCTTCTGGTATGAAGTTATATGATCGTACTTTCGCAGGTTGAAAATAAATCTATGACAAACATTTTGAAGAAGCTGTAATTTGTCCAGCTGTTCCTATGTAACATCCATACATACCAAGGAAGGCAGAGAGGACACAGCTTTATACTTTCCTATCTCGACACACAACTTTAAGTTCACATTCATCCTTTATCACTTAATTCCTTATGTCATACATTGTCACTCTTTGTATTTCTCTCTCTACAGCATTTATTTGGCTCCTATCAGTTTTTTTTTCACATTTCAAAATATCATTCACTCAATCCAACCAAACTTTCTTTGGTCTTTCTCTACAACGCGAACCACTGTACCACGCCACATTTATAGTGTATATTTGTGGAGAATATATTTTTATATCATATTTTAAGAATACATCTTTAAATTTATATTGTTTACTCTGATACTTTTCCATACCGTGTAAAAAATAACAATGAAAAATATATTATTTTATGTTAAAAAAAAGAAGTTAATTTAAATTTTAAAATATGGGGGATTTTCTGATTATTTTTAGTACTAAAATAGCAATATGGAATTCGTTACAAAATTCGTTAAACAACTTGCATTATCCGAGAGAAATATTCCATTTCAGGGCTTCCAAATAACTTTCCTCGCGCCTTTGATGTCCACAGTTTTCAGTGCTACAAGACTCGTTTATTTACCATTTTCATAAGTTTCAGGTTGTTTCAAACATGCGTGAAATTATTTTATGAGAGTTCCAGCATGCCTCGTGTTTGTATTTTCATACTAAAATAGGAAAGAGAAAGAAAGAAGAATCCTGTTTTATCATATTTTGGTGCATTTATTTGCTGTTGAAAATTAAAAGTTTTTTTACCTTAAAATAAAAATGTAATTACAATTTATACAGCGCTGTTGTGTGGAGTATTTTGATGTATGGTTGCGAGACATGATGCATAGGCGAAAGAGATCGAAAAAGATTGGATTCCTCCGAGATGTGGACCTATAGACGAATCCTAAGGATTTCCTGGAGAGACCACATTACTAATGACGAGGTTCTCAGCAGAATCGAAGAAATCAGGCATCTGTCAAACACCATATCGGAAAGGCGTGCAGAATGGGTGGGTCATATGCTGCGACATAAAAATCTCTTGCACAATATACTGAAGGGAATGATTGAGAGATCGATTGGCAGAGGGCGTCCTCGCCGATAGTATCTGGAGCAAATATGCCACGATATGAACTGCACCTCCTATACAGAGCTCAAGAGGATTGCTGAAGACCGAGCGGAGTGCTGGAGTATATACTGGGCTTTGCTGCTAACCAATCCCCAGGATTGAAACTGAAGAAGAAGAAGACAGCGCTGTTGAGGGAGTAGATTCAAATGGAATATAATGGAAAAGTTAATTCAATGCAGTAACACATAAGAATTTAAGCTACTATATTTATTTTGAAATAATATTGTAACTTAAGAAGTATTTTAAAGATATGGTTAACATATACAATGTATATTTCATACTTTATTGCACAATGTGACATATGTTTTTTTACAGCTGGAAACATCTTGTAACTAATCCTACAAATAATTGTCAAACAATATTTGAAAGATTATACAAAAAAGTTTTTCATTCATTTCTATGGTACAACAATATAAAAGTATCCGAATTTAGTCATCGGCTCCAGTTATTGAGCCATTGAATTAAGAACCACTGGAGTAGGCAAGTAGCTCTGAGTAAACCATTGTGTGTCGAAAATGCTACCGCAAGTGAACAGGTCACAACAGTCGCACACCGGTTACTATTGTTATTCAACGAGCCTTTGAACCAAAAAGGTAATGAAAAACATATTTCCAAACAATGTTGATCCATTCTCTTTGCTTAAATATCAAAGGTCAAAACTTATATTGCAGTTAACTATTCTGGCATCGAGGCTTATAGAGTTTTTCCTAATTTTGTTTTAGTTTATTTTACGTAAAATAATAGAGATTAATAATGTGAAAAAAAAAGAATATGACCCGATGCATGAAATACTAGTTCGTAAGTTAAATCGATTAAAATATATGTAAAAGGCCGTCAATGGCAAACTTACTATAGCCTCTGAAGCAACCGACATCTGTTGCAGGGACGAAAGAGTGGAGAGGAACATTGGGCCTCAGAGGGTGGGGTTTCCATGTAGAAACATTACCATCTGACTTTGAACTGCATTGGAGAACCTCAAAAATCTCCTAACAGGCTCCATTCAGGAATTGAAAGAACCAAGGGGAATGAGTGAGTGTTTGAAGGAATTGAGACGCGATGGATCGACTCTCTGTATTTGTAGCGAGAAGCAGTCCATGCGACATTTGGCACAGTGCCTGAGGAGCCCGGTGTCTTGAACCGAAGATATTCGTGGAACGCCCCGTGCTGTCCAGGAGGTAGACTTCTGGGCGGAAGTAATATAGTACCTGTGACACGAGAAGGGTAAAAACCTGCAATTAATTATTATCTTCGAATAAAAATAATGTTCTTTCTCACTAGCTCTAGGGCGTGTTCATTACTTATTCATTTATTAATAAACTGTACCATATACTTTATAGTAGTGAGAGCTTCATACATAACAAAAAAAACTCAAAATACATCCAAAAAAAACATTAAAACAATTATAATAAAAATAAATTCAAAGATACAAGCACGATGATAAAATCTAATACAAAAGAATACACGTAAATATAGTCTCAAAACAATGCAATATTATTGCTTATATGAGTTACCAACACAACACAGGGCTGTCCAAAAGCGGACAGCCCGCACTTCACCAAACCGGGCGTCACTCTTGACATAAATGTAAAACTATACATATGCGTACAAACAAAAATTAACATGTGCAATCAAAACATTAAAATCATCCACACAACACTCAATGTCTCAATATGCCAATATACTCGTTTAACTTTTAAAACAAGTTGAAAAAATACAGACAAAACTCCAATCATTCAACGGCAAATTAAATGTAAAATATAAAAAACGCAATCAGACAGTTGCAAATGCACAAACATCCTCCAGCACGTGGAAAATACAAGAATAAATTAAATAATACAGTAACTATAAAAAAACAGTTCTTTAAAAGTCTTCGACAGACACGCGGGAGTCAGTGTCAAGGTTCTGGTATTCCGAAGAACTTTTTCAGACAACCCTTATAGGAACTCGAAAAAGTTCGCGACTGCAGCGTAATCATTTCCGATCATATCAATAGGAAAATATAATTTGTTCTAAAATGTTCCCAAATGTATCTTGCAGACTGGTGGCCAGTCTTACTGAAACTTGAAGGCTATACAATTCCAAGAATTTCGACCAATCGATCATTCCATTCATGATTTTTTAAAATACAATCATTATGGTATTATTTAATACATTACTTATTTAAACCATTATGAGATTGTACTATTAATTTTAAAACACATTTTGTAGTATATTATTTCTGTAACACAGATACCCTATGTTTTAAAATAATACTATTGTACATTGATGAAACTACAACGTCACGCAGTGTATGGATGTGAGAAACTAATTAAAAAATTTGAAATTCTAATGAGGGTTAAAATTTATAACTTTTGTTCAACTAATTACTTAATTTGATGTTATATCGATGCGAAATCAGATAAAGTTACCCTATTTTCACACGTTTTTAAAAAAAAGTTAATTAAATAAATTAACAATAATTTATAAACTTCTGATCAGTAAATTGCGTTCTAAAAATTTATCTCTTAAAATAAAATATGAGTTAGAATCATTATTACGATTTCGTTGTATACGTTGTAATGATTCGTGATTGTTTGTTAACGCTGTGGTCTAGTAATTATACTTGAGAAAATGTAGGATGATTTCTGTGACATTTGAAATGTCATGTCTCAAAGGGATGGGGTAAAATCGTTATTTTTACAAATCGAATCGTTTTTTTATAAATCGAAAAATAGTTTTTCTCTAAACTGACGTTTTAATTCCTAAATTTCATTACACTGACTTTCTAATGTATTGTATGATTTGTATCTATCTTTAAATAGGCCAAGATCCACTATGAATACTAAATACGAACATTTAATTTTAGATATAAAAAAATCGAAAATCCAATTATCGTATACCCCATCACTAGACAATGCAGACTAACGTAGTGACTTTTGATAAACGTCACCAAATATTATTTGATTTTAACAAACTGCCGCAGTTTTGCTTATTTGTAACAAGATGTATTCATTTGTCATTATTGTTAGTTTTATGTAATGTATTTAGCTAAATAACTTGCTATTTATTAGAATCGAGGCTTATATTAAAGTTGATAAAATAATTAAAATTACTGAACGTCGTCGTTACAAGGTTGTATTGGGGCAAATTTGCGAACGGTTACAGAGACCATGCTACATTTTCTCAAGCATAGTGAAATAATCACTCAGGAAAGTTAATTTCCGAGACATTTTAATATAAAATAGAGGTATATCAGTATTTGCGAAAAAGATCAATCAAATCTTTTGGTTTATATGAAATATCAAATAATCATACCTCAATCCCATTAGAGCCAAATTATCGAACCAGTGAAATATATATTTAATAGTTTTTTTTACACATATCTTTAAAAAGCACTCAGCTTGCAACTGACAACCCTGTATTAGAGACACATGTCGACTGTCATGCGGAGTTTTTAGGTAAATCTCTGTAAATTCGATAATATCTGTAAACTGTAATATTATAGTATTTATTCATCATCTCAATAGATGTCTCTATATGTTCCATATTTTAGAATATTCGAATTAGTACTAGACATTGGCTAGAAACATGCATAAATTTGAGCGATTTAACTCGCTAATTTTGCATGGCTGGCCCCACGGGCACGGCAACAGAGAGCGAGTAAACTCGCTTAAGGCACCAGCCCGGTTAATCTACCACTTATTTTTTTAATCTCAGTTTTATATTTACCATCACGACGAAAATTCGCCTAGTTAATTATCTCGTCTTCGCAATATTCATGTATGGCGCGGAGACTTGAACTCTGAGAGCAAAGGAGAGACGTAGAACAGATGCATTTGAAATGTATCGACCGCAAGGCAAAGTAACGTAGCCACGCTCGAAAAACTGAAAATCACCGACAGATTGTCGACAATATGCCTTCGAAGAGTCCTCCGTTTCTCCGGTCACATTGTTCATGACCAAGGAGACAATTTGTGGTTACTGGAGGCGTGGAAGGACGACGCACAAGAGGAAAATTCAAATGCATTGGACTGACCTAGTAATTGATGCAACTGGACTACCCTTAACAACTGCCATTCAAGTCGCAGAGTGCAGGGATGAACGGAGAAGAGTTATCGGAGGCTATCATGGGAGTCACGATGTTATGAGCTTCACGACAGGCTGATGGATTTACCATATACTAAAGGTAAAATAAGATTTGGGTCCTTTACACATATTAACGTCTTGTTTATTGTAATATAAAAGCTAATAGATTTTGCCTGGATTATATTCTTATAGCGTTTTTAGAAGACAGGTGTTGGTCCAGTTCTTTTTCGATGGGACAAGAATTGAAAAAAATATTCCAAGGATATTTAAAGCAGCTGCCGCTGTTATAAAAAGTAACAAGTGTTTCATTCTAGAAATAATACAGCTTCAATATTCAATATCTCCAGAGCTTATGGTATAAACTCTTCGCAATGCTTCGTTAATTTGAATTCTAGATTACATGCAAAGTAAGATGAATGTACATAGATTTGTCTTTCTTGGTTTACTCTGTAAAACACACACAGAAAAATTATAAACCAACATTTTATTGTTGTTATATACCTCATTGCTTACGTACCGTTTAGTTTTGCCTATTTTAGGGTAGGAAGAGAGAACAAATTTTCACACCTTTCTTTTATATTTATGCACACAGATTTTTATCTTGTCCATATCCGTACATCTTTTCATCGCATACCTGTTTCTCATAAAAGTGAAACAGACATTTTATAAAGCGCTGTTTAGAGAATTGATTGTTGTCATGGGCGCTGTATTTTGGGATTCGAACCTACGTTTATTGATATATTAAACATATAATAAAAAAATAAGTTGAGTATAAGGATATGAAGGTGGTGGCTGCAGTTATTAGATTATATATAATACTTCCCCGCATCTATATATATTTAATAAAAACATTTGGTAAAAAAAACATGGAAACTTACCAAGGGACGACGAACTACAAAGACACACATATAGATCTGCCATTAGTTTAACACTTTCGGTTTTTAAGCATACTTCTTACCATTCTCTAAGTTATAATTTCTTCAACTACCTCCATCCACTCTTGCCTCAGTCTAACACTTCTTCTCATCGCTCTTATTCATTTCAGACATATTTCATTTACAATTTTGAAAACAAATTGGTGCTCAAAACATTGTTTAATTCATTGATCCGTAGCAAACTAGAAAGCAATGCTTGCATTTGGAGCCCGGTGGGGGCGCAGAACTCGCTCATGGTGGAGAAAGTACAAAAAAAATATCTACGATATCTCTATAGTATATGAGAGAGTTCGGTGTCTATCCATGGCTTTATCCTACTCAGTTCCTGCTGGGCATGCTCGGGTATAACTCCTTGAGCGTAAGAAGAGATCTGCGTCTCCTGGTATACGTTGTCAAACTCGTTCGAGGAGTTGTGAGCTGTCCAGCATTACTACAAAGATTAGCGTTAAATGTTCCTAACAATTACACTAGACTGCGCCGACAAGAACTGTTCTCAATAACATACGCAAGAACGGGTCTTCCAGCCGCTATGCCTGTTGGAAGGGCCTTAATTCCTCTGAACGGAACTGCTTCGGATATTGACATATTTCATATCACATTACCAAAAGCAAAAGTTAATTTTCTCCTTAGATTGAGCGCGCTAGAAAGCACTCATCAACATACTTAAGTGACTGTGAATATATGTGTATCATATGTTAGTGTGTATATACTCGTTTGTATGCATATGCATTATTTTTTATTTTATATAATTTTTTTTTTTCTATGTAATTTTTCTTATTTTTTAATGTCTTGTATTTTTCAAAGTATTTGGGCTAAGCCTGTTTTGAAAAAATAAATAAATAAAAATAAATAAATAAAAAAATTTAAATAAAATTTTGTGTGAGTTAATACATAAATATAAGATGTAACAATTAAATATACAATATAAATATCGAAAGATTAACATAATATATTGGATTTACAGTAAAATACAAGAGCATACAAACTACAGCAAATATATTTGTTTCGTAAGACTTTCGCAACTCATTGTTTCAATTTGGTAATTACAAAAGTGTACGCAATATTATGATTTTAAATCAGTAGACTTTAGAGTGATCTTGGACAAAAGTTGACTTACAAGTGACACGTTGATTTGATTATTTGCAAAACCGACGTTATGAGGGATATCGAATGGCGTGCAGAGATAGAAAACATCGTCAATGGTGCACTTAAACATATATATTCGAATCGAACAGTATCAAAATCTGTCAAGATGATAGCCCAAAACAGTATTTATTTATTGGAGTAAAATGTGAGTGTGAAAAAGACTGAAGGAAGCCGAATAAGCACTGTAGAAATGTAAAGACTGAGAAAAATACTATGGGTGACAATTTATAACAGAAAACGTAATCAAGTGATTAGGGAATTGTGTGAACTTAAAACTGATTTATTTAGAAAAATTAATATGAGCATTCTGAAATGGTTTGGGCATGGAGAACGAATGAATTGAGGAAAGACTAACAAAAATATAAAGTGCAAATGTGATTGGTAGGCTTGGTAGATGATCTTTTTAAAGGAAACGTAAAAAAAAGCCAGAAAAATCGTAGGATGAATGTAGAAAAGGCAAAGGATGTGAGTCAAAAGAGAAAAGTTTGGCACTCTGTTCTCTCTGCCTACACTGACAGGGAGATAGCGTTATAGGTTGTATGTACGTAGCGTTGAATAATTTTGTCGAAAGATACCATCTCGCCAAAATTATTCAATGCTACCATAGAACATGTTCTCAAGAAGCTCGAACGAGAAAATAAGGGAATCTGTATCAATTGTTTATGTCTGAACAATCTTAAGCTTTGTGTCGATTACGCGCGACTGCCACGTGAGACATGTTCGACCGCGGCAAACCCGTTCATTTGCCGCGCGAGCCAATTTTGCGACGACTTTTGATACAGCGCGGCAGACGATCCGGCTACGAATGCCGCGATTGATCGGTCTTCTTTTCATTGTCCATCTTGTCGCGTTGCTGCGCAACCCAACTCAAATAACTAAACGCCCATCTCAATCGCGCATCAGCAGTGAACTGACTAGCCTTTGCCGCGCACCCAAAATCCGACAGCGATCGGATCGCCGCGCGGCAATATTAGATTTGGCTCGCACGGCAACTCAGTATTTATTAAGGCCTCGGCCACACAGGTAGGAGCCTCGTTTGATGCTTAGAGCTATGTTGCGAGTTAGGTGACATATCCTAGCGAACCAACGTACCACATACTATCGCAGTGGTCACACTGCACGCTTCGCGCCACGTTGCATGACGATTAGTCATCGAGTGAATCTCCTAGTGAACAGACGTTGGTTAATTTACAAGATGGCGGAAGTTTTAATGACAGCTGTGTACAAAAGAGAGCCTTGGTGGAACCCATTATAGAAAAATGTACCTGAAATACAATCCCTTTGGAATGAAGTTGCACAGAAAGCAAATAAAGATGGTAAGTTGTTATGAAATTGGTTAGTTTTGAGAGTGACATCGTGTGTTGACTCAACCGCTCCCAACTGTCAAATGAATTTGTACGTAGCACTTTGGTGTGGCCAGGCATGAAGTCACCTAGTATATGAGTCACGTAAAACCTAGCTTAGTACCTAACGAAGCACTTTGGTGTGGGCTCGGCCTAAGCACGTCTGCCGCGTGAGCCAATGTTCGATGGTTTGCCGCGCATAATCATTATACACCTTTAGATTAGCAGACAATATTGTTCTCTTCGCTACACGTCTTGAAAAACTATAGAGTTAAATGGTGGAATTGGCAGAGTTTGGCAAACTAGCGGGTTTGAAAATTAATATTGAAAAGACAAAATACATGTCAAACTGCTTTGCTGATGTCACATCGATCCAGGTGGACGGAACACAGCTTGAACAAGTTCAACTTCATATATTCTTAGGATTAAGTATATAAGCAACTAGCAATTACGTGGCAGCAGAGTGCGAAGGGCAGGATTTCTTGGAAACAACTTAGAGAAGTCTATATCTTTCAGTGGATGAATTTCAGCTGATAATGATGATGATGAAATGTGTTTCATTATTTCAGAGTCTGAAAAAATTCGAATGAAGGATTCCTTAAAAAATCAATACAGCTCGTACGTTTATAGTAAGTTTGGAATCCTCACAATACTAATATCAAAAGAATTCAAACCCTTCAAAATAGATAGTACGAAAGGTTAACCGTCAAGCTGGACCTGATATTGGCTTCAGTGAGATACCAAATGAAATCCATAAATCTTATAAATTTATAGAAAACTTTTCAAAGATAACAACGCCTAGATATACATGTTTCTTATTCCTTTCTCTGAATCCGTCCCTTCCCATTCCTACGCCATATTTCCCTCGTAGTTAACATTATTTCAATGAAATAATATAATTGGTTTCTATTTTGTATTTACTTACTTTTGTTATTGAAATAGCTGTAATATTTCTGAAATACTATGCGTATCCAGAAAGTAAGTGTACTGAGGCTCTCACGACCGGATGGATTTTATTTTCGACATGTTGGCTACACTTCCGTGTAGCCTGACCCTTCCCCTCCGCAACGAGACCGGTTCGAGGTCAGTACGTTGAGAAGTGTTGACGCGACAACACGTTTCGTGAAAAATGTCAATCCAATCTCCCGCCAAGTGCGAAATACGCGGCGTCATCCGTTATCTCGTTTGGAAGGGAAAACCTCCGATTGAGGTTTATAATGAGGTGAAAACTGCATATGGTGATAAAGTTATGAATCGTACGAGTGTGTACAAGTGGTGTCGCAAGTTTAAAAAAGGTCACGTCACACCTCTTCACCCTCCGCCAAAAAGTTCAAAACCACAATTTCAGCCAAGAAAATCATGGCATCCGTGTTTTGGGACTATCAAGACATAATTTTAATTGAATATATGCCTCAAGGGGAGACCATCAACTCTGCAAGATACTGTGAGACCCTAAAAAAATTGCGGAGGGCGATTCAGAACAAGAGGAGAGGCATGCTGACAAAGGGAGTCTGCCTGCTGCATGACAATGTCAGACCACACACGGCCAACGCCACGAAGGAACTGCTCGCCTCGTTTAAATGGGATGTCCTGAACCATCCCGCGCATTCCCCTGACCTAGCACCTTCAGATTACTATATCTTTACCTCCCTGAAGCTGCACATGGGTGGGAAAAGGTTTTCAACCGACGAGGAGGTAAAGAAGGAGGTAGAGAAGCGGACGGAGGGGTTGGCGGGAAACTACTTCGAGGAAGGCATAAAAAAGTTGATACCCCGCTTCACCACCTGCATTGAGAGGAATGGCGACTATGTCGAAAAATAGCTTACATATGTACTACGGTAACCACGCAATTTTTTTGTTTAAAAGAAAAAAAAATGTAACCTACAAAAATTCAGTACACTTACTTTCTGGATATGCCTCGTATATACTAATAAATTAGTTAAATCTGCACTCTTATTTTTTTATATTATCTATTTGTTTAATTACTATTCGAAATCGAACTCAAAACTAAATATGATCATAAATTTTAATGCCATCAGACTTCAGAAGATGTATGTTATATATAAGTACGAGTATTATTAAAAATGTGAATGAATTGATATTTGAGATCAATATTGGTTGGCATACAAAGAAGATATAAATTTAACCAAAAGTCTATCCGGTTGTCAGAAGATCTCAATACTTTGTATTAAAATTAAAAATATGTTATACCCTCTAATATTGAGGTGCATGGCCGTGCGGTAACGCACTGGACTTCTGTGTGGAAGGTCGTCGGTTCGAACCGCGCGCTGTGCTACTCCCCTCGAACGACACAGCCACTTTTTCTGCCTAGTGTTCGAAGATATTAAGGATACCTATGACTTCGGTCATATCTATTCTTTAAAAAAATTGTAACAAAGCGCAATATTGTGAGTTAGAAAGAGGCGACGACTTAAAAGGTTTAACTTTCGAAATCTTATGTTAAAATAACATTTATGAATTTAAAAATACATTACCGTAAAAACATTCCATGTGTGTTATTTCAGTTATAAGGAAAAAATAGATAAGCTACTTTTGCGCCGCCTTGTATTCCACTTTCGTTGTTAGTACAATCTTGTTAATTTATTGACCTATAGCAATCTCTTCCAACCAATCTGTAAGGTGACTCTGGAATCAGTTACAAACTCTCCGTCTCCAATAAGACTCGCCCCGTCCTTGGCATGCTTTAAGAAGCGACTGAAAAAACTCTTAATTTCTAGTCAGTAAAATAACCTGTTTCATTCCTGATTTTTCTTTTCCTTTCCTCTACACCATCCCTTACTTTTCTTTTGATTGATGATGTCTAACTTTATATGAAAAATAATGATCGGGTGATTGTCCGTTTTTGTGGAGTCCGTGGGCATATGCTCACGTATGTGTTTATGGATTTCGTGGGGATGGATAGTCATTTGAATGATCAACCACGTAACTTGCTTCATTTGCTTTTGTCTGATTGGTTGGAAGAGATTGCCGCCTGGTAATATGCCCGTCAGATTGTATTTGCAATAAAAGTGTGAAATGAATAAAATGAAAGAAGGTGATTCTCAAGTATTAAGTGAAAACAAACCTCTATTTAAAAAAATCCCAATTCTAACGGGAATCGAACCCGCAACCCCTGAGTTAAAAGACAGTCGTCTTACCAACCAGGCTATGGAATTCGTCTCTTTCATATATTAAACCGCATAAATTCTTAAAATGAGACATTTGAAATTCTTTAGCATTCAAACATCCAATTCTAATTCCGCAAAAAGTAAACCTTTATAGTGCCGTTGGTACATATTCACCACAAGAGTCTCGATATATTTCACGATAATCTTTACACTGAAAGATAAAATTGGCACCCATAAGCGTCATTTGAAATACACGTATCCCTCGATTTACACGATAGATACGTTCCAAAAAAATTTACCTCGTAAGGGCACAAATCAAGACATGAAAATTATACAAAATTAGAAGATGTGTTCCGGTACACTGAAATCCACCTAAATCGAGGTACAAGAAGATATTAATGTCAAATTAAAATACCAAAAACACTTAAAATAATAATAATCAATATAGGTTTATTGATAGCAACATATTATGTACATATGTGTATATCCTGATTTTATTGATAGCAACATATGATGCATATATGTATACCATATATCCTGATTTTATTGATAGTAACATATTATGTACATAGGTGTATATCCTGATATTATTGATAGCAACATATTATGTACATTATGTGTATATCCTGATTTTATTGATATCAACATATTATGTACATTTTGTGTATATCCTGATTTTATTGATAGCAACATTTTATGTACATTATGTGTATATCTTGATTTTATTGATAGCAACATATTATGTACATAGGTATATATCCTGATTTTATTGAAAGCAACATATTATGTACATTATGTGTATTTCCTGATTTTATTGATAGCAACATATTATGCATATATGTATACCATATATCCTGATTTTATTGATAGCAACCTATTATGTACATAGGTATACATCCTGATTTTATTGATAGCAACATATTATGTACATATGTGTATATCCTGATTTTATTGATAGCAACATATTATGTACATTGTGTGTATATCCTGATTTTATTGATAGCAAAATATTATGTACATTATGTGTATATCCTGATTTTATTGATAGCAACATATTATGTACATTATGTGTATATCCTGATTTTATTGATAGCAACAAATTATGCATATATGTATACCATATATCCTGATTTTATTGATAGCAACATATTATGCATATATGTATACCATATATCCTGATTTTATTGATAGCAACCTATTATGTATATAGGTATATATCCTGATTTTATTGATAGCAACATATTATGTACATATGTGTATATCTTGATTTTATTGATAGCAACATATTATGTTCATATGTGTATTATATATCCTGATTTTGCATATACGAGTATATTTCAAGATAATGAAGAAGAAAACATATTTAAGAGAGAAGCTATCAAAAAGTCTGGGATTATCTCATAACATCTCAGTCGAAACACATTCCCACAGTAGAGGGCGAGCCCGGCCGCGAGGACATCAAATGTTTTTCAGACCACATCCTTAAAAAGAATCTGCTAACCTGATTAAAAATCAATATAGGCATAATGAAACATTTTAATTTATTGGTAAAAATATTATTTTTCAATACAGTGGTACTTGAATACACAATGAAAGTGTTATTCTACACAATACAATAAATAAAGTGCATTTAATAAAATATTTAAATAAATTCTATTAAAAAACAAATGTGTTCTAATCGGTACAATTTCCTTTTTTTTAATCATACAGCAGATGTGATCAGGAATAAATGTAATTTTTTGGATGAAGTACGAGTATACAGGAAGAGGAAGTATTCAGTAAGATAAAGTATTCAGTAAGATGAAGAAGAGCAACATGTTTTTGGCACGAGGAATAAATGAATGAAGAAAGACTAGCAAAACAAATATTAGATTCAAATGTGAGTGGAAGACGTGTTAGAGGAAGACCGTGGAAAGTATGGCTAGAAGAGAATGATATTTGGAAAGAAGGAAATATAAGAAGTAAGAGACGACCTCCGTGGCCTAGTTGGTAAGACGCCTGTATTCCGACCCGGAGGCCACAGGTTCAATTTCCGTTGAAACCTAATAGTTTTCGGTCTGGGTTTCTCTTAAGGTTTCATAAACATATTTCTGGTTGGCTAAAAACGATTGTCACATGGCAATAATCCCACAGGGGTTTACTGTATACCAAGAAAGTGTTAAACATGATTTATTCGGCTGTTGCTATAGCTGCAAGACTTGATTTGTTTAGTATTAGGTTTGAGTCCCGAGGGCCCTTGAGGAGGGTTTGCTCTCTAAACGGTGTTTTATAAAATTGTCGTTTTGGATTTGAATTTAATTTGAAAACATGTCGTAGGAGTTGTACGAGTAGATGCATAGGTGTAATAGAGGCGAAATATGTGTGTCGCGATATACTCGTAAAAGCCTGGCTCACTCTCTTCTCTGCCTAGTCCGACAGAGATGAAGCGTGATGGTATGTTATTTAAGTTTTCAGATAATCCTGAGATTGTACAGCGTGTTATTTTCAGCATTAATACATACATTTTATTTAAGTGTTATACCAAGAATCAAACAAGTGTAAGAATTCCTGAGTCGTCCAGTCAATTCATCCAGGAGGTGATGATTTACGGCAAAAATACGTGATGAAAAGATGTTACATACCATACAAACAAACAAACATACCATCATGAAATTTCGCTACCGGGATAGGCAGAGAAGACAGAGCGTCATTCTTTTCTATCTCAATAGACGTATTTAGCCTCTTCAACATCTATACACCTTCTCGAATAACTTCAACGATTTCTCTCATATTTAACGTTTATTTCTTTCAGAATAACTTTATCCAACCATTCTTTCATTTGTATTCCTCTTACTTGCCATCCACTCACATTTCCTCTATATTTCTTAGTCTTTCGTCATTCATTCGTTATACATACCCAAACTGTTTCATCGTGATCTTAAGAACATTTACTTTCATACATTATAACTTCATTCCGTATTTTGTCATACATAGTCAGTCTATACTATATAATATATTATATTCCACGCAATGCACGCCTTTCTTACAGCATTTATTCGGCTCTTCTTTTTCCGCATTCATGTTTCACTCCCATTCATCTAAGTTGGAACGAAAATACTAATGTGGACTATCATCTTAGCACATTTTGACACTGTCCGGTTCGAGAATATATGTTTAAGTGCCCCATTGCCTTTGTTTACTATCGCTACATACCGTTATATCCCGAATAACTTTCCCATCATCTAACGAAAAATACCACACAAATAGTAGAATTCCTCAACTTGCTTCATTCTTTCATTACTCCCCCATATGTCGCATTCTTTTCCTTTCACATTTTAGTATCACCATTACTTTCAATTTTCCAACATTCATTCTCCGATCTTTCTCTTCGTATATATATTTCTCTCATACAATTTACTTTTTTAAACTCCGTGATTGAGTTGAGTTTAGAAAAGGTGAAAGATGTATATCGCGATAGAAAGATGTAACACATCGATCAATAAGTCCCGGGACTAACCAACAGATGGCGCCTCTAATAACAAATCCATACAATGAAATATTTGTAGATCTTCCGATATGTGATTTGTAACACAGTCGGCTTTAGGTGGAGTATAATGTATGTATGTATCCTCATATTATACATGTATAATAATTAATTTCAATAATAATTCCCAAAAAAAAAATAGTATCTTCAATTACGTCCTAAAGCTGCACACGCCACCCTTATCTAAAATTCTGAGGCAGACAAAGATCAATCCAATTGAAATATTTCTTGAAAAAACGAACCTTTAAAATTAAAATCATGAATGAGTTAATTTAATATTAAACTGTAATAATATGACGATTGCAATAGCAAAATTAAAACGAGTACCAGTTAATCTTCGTATGTTATATCGCGATAGAAAGGTGTATACCGCGATAGAAAGATGTATATCGCGATATATAGATGTATGTATATCGCGATAGAAAGATGTACATCACGATAGAAAGATGTATATCGCGACAGAAAAATGTATATCGCGATAGACAGATGTATATCGCGATAGAAAGATGTATATCGCCATAGAAAGATGTATATCGCGATAGAAATATGTATATCGCCATAGAAAGATGTATATCGCGATAGAAAGATGTACATCGCGATAGAAAGATGTATATCGCGATAGAAAGATGTATATCGCGATAGAAAGATGTAATGCATCGATCAATAAGTCCCGGGACTAACCAACAGATGGCGCCTCTAATAACAAATCTATACAATGAAATCTTTGTAGATCTTCCGATATGTGATTTGTAACACAGTCGGATTTAGGTGGAGTATAATAAATGCATGTATCCTCATATTATACATGTATAATAATTAATTTCAATAATAATAATTCCCAAAAAAATATTGTCTTCAATTACTTCCTAAAGCTGCACACGTCACCCGTATCTAAAATTTTGGGTCAGACAAAGATCAATCCAATTGAAATATTTCTTGAAAAATCTAACATTTACCAAAAATTAAAATCATGAATGAATTAATTTAATATTATACTGTAATAATATGGCAATTGCAATAGCAAAATTAAAACCTTCAAAATACGTATATTTAAAAAAAAGCGTATTTTTTACATCGAGTACCAGTTAATCTTCGTATGATATATCGCGATAGAAATATGTATACCGCGATAGAAAATGTATATCGCGATGTACAGATGTATGTATATCGCGATAGAAAGATGTACTCGTATATCGCGATATAAAGATGTACTCGTATATCACGATAGACATATGTATATCGCCATAGAAAGAGTTATATCGCGATAGAAAGATGTATGTTGCGATAGAAAGATGTATATCGCCATAGAAAGATATATATCGCGATAGAAAGATGTACATCGCGGTAGAAAAGATTGGCGATCTGCCTATTCTGCCGACAGGGACACAGCGTGGTAGTTTGCATGTATAAAAAATAATTTAATTAAAAAACAATGGTTTCTTCATATTAAACACTTTATTTTTTAAATCACATATCGCCTGTAATACATTTTTTTCGGTAAAGATACTTTATAATACAAAATACAATAAAAACCAAAATAAAAAAGTCTTTTTGTAAATGTGAACTGAGATAAGCCATGCGAAAATTCAGTAATGTGAACATACTAACGATAATCTTAATACGTTCATTCGTTATATACTCGAATGAGAATATTTTATTTTATCGACAAGATTTTTGAGCAACGCATAATATTTCGAAGAGCTCGGTAAATATTAATTTTACGTACGTTATTCTTTAATGTTTACGCAACGAAAAAGTAATTTACATATTGTATTGAATCGTAAGATAATATATCTCAGGAAATATCAAAAACAAGAAGTATGGAAAAGGAAAAAATATATTATCAATTTATCCATTTAAAAAAGACATAAATACCATCACACCGTTTCCCTGTTGGAGTAATAATAATAAAATAAAATGTCAATTTAAACAGCATCGTTTAGAGAGCAGACTCTCTTCAAGGGCGTTAAAAGGACATATTGTATTACACTTTCGTTTTATACAGTACAACTTAGCGAACTTATTGCCATGTTAAAATCTCTTTTAACCAACCAAAAAAATGTTAAAGAGGTCTTGAGTGAAAAGTAGACTGAAATCCTGAAAAAATCAGGGTTCCAATGTGAATTTAACCCGCAACCATCGGGTTGGGACACATGCGTCTTGTCAACTAGACTACTGAGTTCGTCAGAATATTTTTATACTGCTTATGTAACATACATGTCGTTCTAGATACTATAGAATTTGGTTTCTCTTCCTTAACATTTTTTAAATCCCAATCTGCTAATGTTTCTTTGTACGTCTTCTTCCCTTGACAAGTTTTCTGTGATTTTAGTATCAAATATGTTTTTATAAACATATGCAAATATAGATCGTAGTCGCCATTTTATTTTTCGTTATGTTTTAAATCGTTCATAATATATTATTTATAATTAATGCATTTATATTGTGGAGGTTTAAAGACATTGTAATTTGTTTTATCAAACACTGTTTATTCTACTTTATCTAACGGTATAGCCTTACCGGTTTCAAGGTTTTCACCTCATCATCACGAAAGCACAAACAAAATTGGTTTGTCCCCTCCTGATAATAAAGTGAAAACTTTGAAACTGGTATGATTATACCGTTACATAAAGTGGTATAAACGGTGTTTGATAAAACAAATTACATACAATGTCGTTCATAATAGTTGGTTCGATTCCCTAGTTCCTTTGAGGAGTGTGCTGTTTTCAAACGGCACTATATAAATTGTCATTTTATTATTATTATTATTATTGAAAAATTGCTTCATGGTTGTTTTGTCTACGAAGTAATGGTAATACAGCAGAAGATTGGGCTTGGTTTCTTATTCCTTTTGAATGTATTTACAATGGTATAAATATTATAATATCTAATAAATGAATCTAAGAAGGGTATTTTTTTTCATCACTTAAGTCCTACCCTTATACTCAACTTAGTTTATTTTTCGTAATGTTTTAAATTTTATAATATATATCAGAGAAGAAGATTCCAGATTAAGAGTGCCCTTGAGAGAAGTCTGCACCAGAGAAAAAAATTGCTATCCAAAATAATGGTAATATTTCATTGGGTTGTCGATAAGTAATGTAAAAATTTCAATATGATGCAACTTAAAAAAACGTCATAATAATGCAACAAATATCAGCATTATTTGCTAGGGAACGTTCTTCCCCTTTCTAGCTTTACACTCAATTTATTTTTATATATATTTTTGTAGAAGCGCCCTTGAGGAGATTCAACTCTCTTAATGACGATATATAAATAGTCCAATTATTATTATTTTAATTATATTATTGTAATATAAAAATAAAACCGATGTTAAAAATTAACATTTAAATATATCTGTGTCAAATCTTTAAAGTTATGTTTATTTCTAAGTACCAAGTAATTGGTGAAATCAGTTTAATATTTATTTAGTAAAAAAATTCACTGATAACGATATTTTTCTTCCATACAATTTTTTGACATCCATTTTTATGACGCGTTGGAAGGATCAATAAGATGTTTCTACTATATATGTACAATATTTAAAATGATTTTTTTGTTGTAAACTTTAAAACGGTGTCATGAAAGAGATTGTTCGTGTGTCTTACATTGTTTTTGGACAAAAGTTATAGTACTAATCAATACTAAGTAAAAAAAATATTGATTCAATATCAATGTTTTTATTTCGTATTGATTATTAAACAAACAAATTGATATAGTCTTAATACCGTTGCGTTTTATAAAATTTCGTAATTTAATATTATGTCAGAAATAATATCAAATATTTATGTTTTAATATATTCAACTTTTATTTACTTTTATGTATATGTTATATTTATACATAAAATACTGAAATAAGTTTATATAAAAAATCTTTTATTTTATTTCCGCTATACTCCAAAATCTGCAATGAAGTAATACACATCTTGTTTTGCGGTAATCGCATAGCACACTTTATAAAACGTCAAGTAAAAGCTGTTTTATACAACCTTTTATATAAATAAGCATTGAAATTGAAACATGAAAAATGAAAACATGCGAAATGTATTTAAAATCAAAACAAATTACTTTATGTATTAGTCAGTGTTCGTAAAAAAATCATAGTTCTACAAAAAAATATTTACCAGAGAGCAATTAATCCTTTTACCACTTGTAAATGGTGTGTTGTGTACAATTCCTTATATTTTCTAAAACGAAACATTAATCACGCAACGTAAGAAAAAAAAATCGTTCGTATATGTAGCAATATTACTTAAAACATAAATTATTCACGAATGTTTTCTTAGATACTCAACAACGGTAATGACCTTCTTGTATAGTCGAACAATTTTATTCTCCAATGTTAACGAGTACTTAGACCCTTCGGATTATTATAATACGAAAAGTAAAAATGTCCTATCTCCACTCATCACTAAAGGCGATTTGTACGCGACTATTTATTTGGTGTGTCCCCGAAGTTCGTAAACTCGTGTATTTTTTCGTTGAAATCGACGCACACCCAACCCGTGTAACGGTTCGCGACTTACTGAACACACAGTACTACTTGTGTGGGCCGATTGTATTCCGTTCGCTACATTATTTCAACCCTTTTAAATACTTTTTTTTAGTTAATTTAATTTAGTAAGTTTTCGATCATGACTCAATCTTGACTGGTTTTTAATAAAACACGTTTTGCAACAAAATAAAAATTCACGTAAATCATGAGTACTTTGAAGAATCATTTTCGACTATTTTTTTTAATTGTTAACTCATTTTTATTCGCCACTGTTTTTATTGAAATTTTACTATCATACGACAGTTTTTTTTAAATTGGTTCTTCCTTTGTAAATATTTATAACATTGTTAATATTATTACGAGTGTCCATGATTTCATTTTAAATACGAAATTTCCATACATTTTTTATCATCTGTGTTTTAAAAAACACAAAACAAGTTTTATAAAGGTTAAATTTTAAAAAATTATCTTCACTCACCAAGAGTTTTTATTAACATACCAAGAATATTACAAATAAGTATATTATAAAAATAAACACTTAAAACATGAAACATAAAAACACACAAAATTTATATTGTTTATAGTTAAGGCATTAACGTTGTGGTGGTTTAAAAGCATTGTAATTTCTATGGCGTTTTGGTAAAAACGTACAAGTCATCAATTACTTATTTGTCAGTTTGAAGTTTTGCAACACTTCTATTCCTGAAATACAGACATCAGGTAAATTGTAAAGGTAAACTTTGAATACATAAATTATTTATGTATTCAAAGTTTACCTGAGGTCTGTATTTCAGGAATACAAGTGTTGCAAAACTTCAAACTGACAAATAAGTCATTGATGACTTGTACCTCTTTACCAAAACGCCATTGATTTGTTTTATCAAATACTGTTTATTCCACGTTTTGTGGAATAAACAGTGTTTGATAAAACAAATTACAACACAAAATTTAATTTTAGTACTTGACTAAAAAAATACAAATATGGTTATTTTTTTTTCAGTTTACGATTTTTCACCATCTTAACTGAAAAAGAATAATTTATTTCTAAATTAACTGTTATATATTAACATTATAAAAATGTAAGTGTATTTTTTTTTCAATTAACCCATTTAAATAAAAACCAAATAACATTGAAATTGTTTAAAAAGGGTACTATACATTAAATAAAACACATTTTTTCTATTAACATCCTAAAACTAAATATATGCTTTTTAAATGTCATGAAACTAAACTTTGCGTATCCCATTCGTACGATATCAAGCAGTAGAAATAAGCTTTCAGTGGGGGATCGGAATTGAGCTGTGCGCGCGCACGCGCGGCCTGGCACGGCGCTAGGAACCGCCCGCCTCGCGCTCTACATAATTACTACCGAAAATAAAATAAAAAATAAAACTATCGGGAGTTAGTGTAGTGAGGAAGCGGCCCTGCACTGTGTGTGTATTGAGCACCGATAGTCCTGAAAGGAATATCAGGGGACACCCTAGGCGCCGGGGGAAGACCATCGTAAAGTTCATGGATGGGAGGATTTAGAAATTATCCTCGTTTTCAATAAATGTATGTGTGATTTTTGACTGATTTTAAGTGTAGCATATTAAGGTTTCTTTTAAGCCGTGTAATACTTGAAACCTTCTCAATATCGTTTTTTATTTAATTTGCCAACATTTTGATGCAATGAAGGTTTATTAAAATAATTAATATATTATATAATAGACCATATGTTCTTCGGTCGTCTTTCATGCAATAGATTTAACTAATTAAATGCCATTCATTTGTCATGCCCAATCAATTTTGCATTTATTCTTACTATGAAGAACCTTTTCCATTTAAAGATCGACTGCAAATTGTTTAAAGTTTAATTAACAAATAATTCTAATATAGGTGGATTGAATTGTATTTCATTACACTTTCGTTGTTTACAGTAGAATCTGGCAGGCGTATTACCACATTGCAATTATTTCCAACCAACCAGAAAGATGTTTAAGAGGCATTAAGTAAAAACTTCACTAGAATATTTTTTTTAAATCTGGATTTTAGCGGAAGTTGAACCCACAACCTCCAGGCTGAGAGCCCTGGAGGTCGTTTGCCTATATAATAATAATAAAAAAGCACAACAAAGTGATAAAACATCACATATATAACATGAAACTAAGATTTATTTTACAAAAATATTGAACTTAGTTTAAAATGTACGAGTATATTGGTTTATTATTTTCGTTAATTGTTATTAATGATTTATTTAAATATTCGAGATATTGTTTGTATTTACTTATATCTTTATTTTTTTATCAAGGAGCATTGCGTACACGTCTAAAGAAACACTTATCAAAGCACAGATTCACAATATCAGACAATATGACATATTACGAAAATTATTTAATCTGAAAATTCAAGTATCATTTGAGTGATTTTTTGTTTTATTCAATAAAAAAATACAAATATAAATTTCACAAAACAAAATCAAAACAAATGAAAAATGTAAAAACAAAAATTATCGAACTTAAAACATATTTAGTAAATTGTACTGAAATATTGGTTTCACATTCTTATTTTTATTAATTTTGTTTAATACTTTTATTGCAAATACAATCCGGCAGGCTTATTGCCAAGCGGCAATCTCTTCCAGCCAACCAGACATAAGTGAATGAATCAAGTTACGTGGTCGCATAAATCATTCAAATGACTATCCATCTCTACGAAATCCATAAACACATACGTCTATGCCCACGAACCCCACAAAGACGGACAATCGCCCGAACATTATTTTTCATATAAAGTGAGATATCATCAATCAAAAGGAAAGGAAGGGATGGTGGAGAGGAAAGGAAGGGATGGTGGAGAGGAAAGGAAAAGAAAAATCCGGCATGAAACACGTTATTTTACTGACTAGAAATTAAGAGTTTTTTCAGTCGCTTCTTAAAGCATGCCAAGGACGAAGCGAGTCTTGTATTCTTGTTTGTAACTAATTCCAGAGTGTCAACTGCATAGACAGTAATGGACAACGTAAAAATGGTACCTATTAGTATTTTATATAAGTATTATATTTAGTTTGAAAAGTAGGTGCCTCTTATTTTATAAAAAAATCTCTTAGGCAAATATCTTAATTGTTGTCAAATTCGAAATAACTTCTCTAAAAATCTAATTTATCCTTTATATAATATATTAAACAATAAAATACTTGGTTATTTCACTAATTACTTTAATCCCCGATACGCATGTTTCTACTTCCTATAACAAGGTGGGAGCTATCTGAAGAAAGCCTCGGAAAAAGAGGTAGAAACAAATATAGCGGGATTAATATAATCAGTGAAATAACAAAGTAGTTTATTGTTAAATATTCTAATATTGAGTTCCACAAAGTTAAAGCCGACACCTTTGGTAAATAATAATATATTGTTATTGAAAATGAAGATGGTTTATATAGGAAATTTCTAGACAAAGTAAATTAGTAGCCGTAATTGATTTATCTACACTCGAAAATGTTTTAGTATATATTTCATCTTCTTCTTTTTCTGTTTTATTGTAGAACTAGAATATGTTCTACATAGTTATCATCCCTGAAACTTAGACACACAGATGTCTCGACTATCTTTTCTATGATTCGCCGTACGATCAGTTTCCAGCCGGGTTTCGTGATTTGCTAGTTACATTAATTGTTTCAATATGAATATAAACGGTCCTTCAAATTGAGCGGTTTTTTTATTTTTTTGGATAAAACACAGATGGCGTCGCGAACTTGCCTGGCTCTTGTAACATTTGAGCAGTGTTACGTATAACATTTATAAAAATGGAGTCGTATACAATACAACAACGCGTTCAAATTGTTGAATTATTTTATGTATATCTCCTGAAGCAGTGATGTTCATTGGCCACCAAGATCATGTGATCTGACACCGTTGAACTATTTTCTCTGAGGTTACGTGAAAAGCCAGGTCTATAATAATGACCCTCAATCAATTCCTGAGCTGAAGGACGAAATTATTCGCGTTATTGGTGAGTTAGAACCGCAATTATGCCAAAATGTTATCTGAAGTTTTGTGGACATCTGTTGAACTGCAAGAGGGGGACATTTGACGGATATTGTTTTTTGTCTTTAAATGTCATACATTATACTTCAATGACCAATAAAAAGTAATTTGACAGCGTTTGACTATTGTATCTAGGGTTACGTGAAAAGGAACAACAAACTGTTCTGCAACATACGAGTATATTTAATACTAGTTGCAGCCCGTGAAATATTCACGGAAGTAAAACGAATTCTACATTTATGAAAATATATATTCATAAATGTAAAATTTGTTTGTATGTATCATTTATACATTGTTCCCTTTTACACCGGTTCAAAAATTGTTAGCTAGGTATTTAAAATTCATTCAGTATCACGGACCCACCGAGATTCAAATTTCGAATTACTTTCGGAGAGAATCCAAGTATTCCTCTCTCGCTCTCTTGTATTCAAAATTCAATTCTCGTATTCTTTCTTTGGCGACAACCGTCGTAATGGCTTTGGCCTATTTAATATACTCATATGTTCCAGAGCAGATATAACTTTTGAGTGTTGTTTTAATCACTATTATAGATTTTTTAAACACACGATCGCTTACTATTATACATCGTAGCCAAACTCTGGAAAAAATGTTTAATTTGTGTTGCATTATTTCCCTTACTGTAGTAAAATAGCATCAAACACTGTTCCCTCTTCAGAATGACGTCCAGAAAACCGCTTAAGCAGTCTGGGTAAACAATGGCCGAAAAAATGCACCAAACTATTAATTTTCACAATAACAACATTCTACAGTATTAGCTGGAACGACCAAGGTCTGAGTGAATGTGATGGAATACAAGTAGCCTGAACGAGTTGACTTGTTCTTGCTAAATAATTAGTATTAAGAATTGTTATCTAGTTATAAGCAGTACGAGTATGTAGGTGTTAATTATTTAAAAAAAAATGACATATTAAGATTTAAAAAAATAAAATGACATTTAGGAAGATAAGATAAAGTAAGTTCATAAATTATAATATATAAATAAGATTAGTAAAGTAATAAATGTATACATACATAGGTAAAGCCTTGACTAATATTTGTACAAAAGATTACTTTGTTTAATAAAAATAATAAAAAAACATTCAGCACGTATGGAATGAAGTATGCATCGAAAATGTTGCCCGAATGACATATATCGGAGAAACATAAAACACCTCTTCGGGCAATCAATCACTGCTATTCTTTTTTATGTTTATCTGTTTCATAATGGTTCATAAAAGGATTTTAACCTTTTTTTTTCGATATTTTATATTATATCACTACACACGTTTCAACTGTAATCATCACATTTGTCCGAAATAACACAATGCACCATACCGCTGCAACTGTCCTCTTTACAATGGGACGATGTTTTATGCTTTATCGTTCAATGCCAGTACTGATCAACCTTTTTGTAGATTTGAGATTTAAACTCGTTTAAATGAGTGACTTCGCGATCTGTCTATATTAATGGGATTTTTAAATATTTACAACAAAATAATAAGATTTTTTTTTGTTCTTGTTAAAAAAAACAAGTACGACATAACTGACATCAATAAATTATTGTATTAGGTTTTATTTTTGTATTCGTTGTGTACAGTACAACCCAGTAGATTTATAACCATGAGAAAAATCATTCAGATAGGTTTCAATGGGATGAGTAAATAAAATGGAAATAACGCACATAGAATAATGTGCGGTCTGTCTATGTGTGACAGGATATTTTTTTTTATTATTAACACATTGACTGCTGAATAATTTATTTTATATTTACTGTGCTGTTAAAAAATTAAAAAAGCAAGTATAATTCATTAGCACACAACCCTTACAAACTCTATAATACCATAAGGCCACTCTGGACTCATTTGTTTTATAATTCTCCCAAAGAAATTGGGACTAGAACAACGATAGGCATTTTCAACACCCAGCAAAGTTTATATCAACGCAACATATGCGTTTTCAGCACTGAACGTGTTAATGATAAATTTGAGCTAAAAACTGACGTGTTAAGTTGGATGTAAAAATAACACATTGAGGCGGTTTGGACATATTAAACTGAGGGAGAAAACAAAATACTGAATACACATTTACACCGTAAGCATGGGGGAGAGTCCTGATAAACGACGGCTGAGAAAAGCAAGTTGGACCGGCAGAATGAAATTTAGAAAAAATGAAAGGTAAAGAGTGAAGGAACCAGGTGAAACTGAATAAGACGATGTATATATGTGTAGAAGACGAAGGGTGTACATGGTGAAATAAGATTTTGGCACTAAATCGTATCTGCCTACTCTCACAGAGAATAGTGATCAGGGAATTCTCAAATAAAAGTCAGGTATTTCTAATTGTTAATAATTAACCAAATATGGTGTCTTATTAGTCTGAAGTTGGAGTCCAAACCTCTCTCTCGTTGTTGGTTGATTTTCGAGGCCACAAGATATGCGCACTCACACGACTCCGCCTGCGTGCGCATGTAAACATTTTAATATATATTATATATGCAATCAGAAAGATTTTGTGTGAAATAATCGAATTCGGACCTTTTTGGATGGAAAACAAGCAATATATTAAATTCTACGTAAATTTCCACACGAAATTTAGGCCATATACCAAATGACACAACAAAATTAATTGATCGATACGATCGACTGATTGAGGACCCCTGTTTTATATGGGTAAACACAAACACAAAGGTCCAGGTGGAACGTGAATCAAAGTAGAATGACTCGTTTTGAAGGCAAATTGTCGATTTATACTAAAACGAAATCTCCAGGTCTAGTATTGGCAACATCGTGACTGTTTTGCATAACAAAAAGATATTAAAGTAATCAAAAACTAGATCATACGTTTGGACTAGAGGTTTATGGTTTTTATAATTAAGATAAAAGCGTAGTAGGCTTTTGAGATCCGTTTAGGATCAAGTAGAAATTATGATAAAAGTTTTATTAACAAGGATTCAAGTGTTACGGTTCAATTTTATTTATTATTACCCACAATTTTATTTATTATTACCCACATTTTTTTAAACAAAGTTCCAGAATTATTTTAAGCGTTTAGTATGGCGGATGATTTGGTTGTCATTATTGCTGTTTTAGTGGGGGTAGGGGGGGTTTATGTTTTGGTTTAGAGTCCACACGGCGTAAGGAAAGAATATGTGACTATATTGTAATGTAGCGTAGGTACACAGAGCGTGTGATTGTGTTAATCAACTCCTGTGTGCTGATTGGTCAGTTTCTAGTATTAGTGTGTCATCGTGTCAAAAAAATAGTGTCACCATGATTTCTAGTAATAATTCAAACTCTTGTGACATTACAAAGCTAGGAAAAGGAAAGGCGTTGTCCGGTCAAACTAAAGAAGTCATATTAAATGTTTACAAATAAAATTTTCCATTGTGTATTTGTAAATAAAATATAAGGTTTGTTAGAAATAAATTAAACTTCTTGTTTCTTTCAAACTTTCTTTTTCTGTATCGATAAACGAAAATTTGTTCTAAACGAAAAAAATCACTTCTGTATTTTTAAATTAATAATAAATAAATAATATGAATATATAATAAATAAAAAATCATGGTCACCCTTCTACACTATTCTTTCCTTACCGCGCGTGGACTCAACTCTACTTTATTTTTCGATTGATTATAATGTTCTTATAATTGTTAACACCGCCCGTTGAGACCCATCCTTGCCCCTCTGGCGTTGAATTGTCCTGGACATCTCCTAGCAGGTTCCATACTGGAAATGGGAGAACAACACGTAAACATGGGGAATGTAACGTGATGGATCAACTCTCTGTGTCTACAGTGCGGAGCAGTTCGCTGCTGTGCCAAGGGATCCCGGTGTCTTTCACCGAAGAATGACCGGGGGAATGTTTATGGGATGAGCCCGGACTTTTTAATGTCTTTTCTCTTGAATGTATTTTTGTTTGTCATCTATTTATTTTCTGTGTTTTTTTTATCTTCTTGTTCTACGTGTTCAAGGGTGTGGGCTGAAAAACATCTGGTGTTCCCGTGGCTGGGTTCGCCCTATATTGGTGGGGTGTATCTTGGCCGAGGGGATGTTATTAGATGAGCCCAGACCTTTTGATAGCTTCTGTATTTAATGTATTATCTGCAATTTATGTGTTTTAAAAGTGTTATTTAAATATATTTGGTACATACTATGTTGCTGTCAATAAACCTATATTTATTTATTTATTTATTTAAGAAGACTTGATTCGTGGTACGCTGAATGCTATTCGGATGAGGGGTAAAAAGAAAAAGAAATAACATTTTTCCGGTTGATTTCAAGAAATTGAAGAAGGTACAATACTTTTCTTTCCGTATGAACCTCTAGAACGACACTTGGTGTGGTGAGGTGAGGGCTGCCTATCTTGAGACGATCACGTATTTTATTGATAACTCTGTGTATTGTTGAATTCATTGTTTTTTTTTTTTCATTTTATATGTTATTTGTGTACTAGCATATTTTTTATTTGAATTATTTTATTGTGTTAACGTAACGTTCTTTACAATTATTTTTTTTGATACATTTGTCTTTGTTATGAATCAAAAACTCACTTCTTATGAAATTTTCAAATTGTAAGATTGGTAGCGTTGATAAAAACGATGTATAAATAAATGTCTAAAAACCTGAAAGGTCTGAAATAAAAGTGTATTATGAAAGAAAACAGACAACTTCCTTTTAATACATACTCGTACGAAGCATTGTTCAGTTTGCCATTTGAAAAAAGTTATGAATTGGTAAAAAATCTCATTGAGGGGATATTTATTTATGAAACAACGAGTTTAAAAATGAACTTGAAACTAAGGTATAAATAAATAATACATAGCAAATCTATTATTCACAACAGCAGACAAGCTGATGTCTAGTATATTTTGTTGTATTGGGCTGAAATAGACAAACGACTTAGCTCGGGGTTTAATTAATTTAATAATAATTATTATTATGTTCAAATGACTATCTATATAATGCCATATAGAGATCGAACTCTCCTCAAGGGCGCTCTAGCTCAAGATTAGAACCCACTTATATTTACAGATTAGAACCCACTTATATTTACAGATTAGAACCCACTTATGTTTACAGATTTAAAATTTAACAAAATACTCGTAAATATATACATACGAGTAAGTTGAGTGTAAGGATAGGAAGATAGTCGACTGCGGCTATTAGATTACACAAATCAGTTTCTGCATTATTCAGAAAAACAAATTTGGTAAGAAACCCACAGAAAACTTACC
Organism: Odontocerum albicorne; assembly: GCA_949825065.1. Classification (NCBI taxonomy): domain Eukaryota; kingdom Metazoa; phylum Arthropoda; class Insecta; order Trichoptera; family Odontoceridae; genus Odontocerum; species Odontocerum albicorne. The sequence goes on along the minus strand of OX463844.1, from coordinate 3,407,268 downwards.
AAGTATACAAACAGACAGATGTAGTTTATGTTGCACATTTTCGTATTCGATCGATATAAATTAATTTCTTTTCTAAATGAAGCTAGACAAATATGTATTAATTAGCGAATGCATGTGGCATGTCAGCGTGCAATCCCGCGCAGTCAGCAGTCGTCTCCCATTATTGGCTGGCTGCTTGGTAAGCGGTTTATTAGCTGCAACTCCATGTGGTGCAGCGGTGCGGTGCGGTATGGCACATTCCGTCTTCATCAAAGTTTCGTAATTAACGGAACACATTGGCGGTTCAAGAAATCAAACCCGATTAATGCAGTACAGTAGGGGGAGACGAGTAGAATTCAAAGTTATCTTATACTTTACAAATGTTGTAATAACCTGTACGTTGGCTGGAAAGAAATAAATGGATTAAACTTTCGTCAAATACTCTACAACCTGTCGAGTTTATTACATGTACTCTTCCAGCTGATCAGAAATATGCTGACGAAGCTTTAAATGAAAACTTGACTGAAACGACAATCAAAGTCACAAGTCTAGGGATCGAGGTATATCGGAAAATGTTATCATACTCGTATAAGGGTTAAATAAACATTTTATTTTTCTTGTTGACACTTCACGCCTCTTTAACATATCTCTGGCTGAAGGTCGCCAGTTCGAACCCTCAGCTGTGGTAATCCCCTCTAATAACACAGATATCCCCAGTATTTGGGGGTTAAAGGATACCTATGACTTCAGTCATATATATTCTTCTAAAAAAAGTAAAAAAATGTAATTAAAAATTGTCACATTGTTTGGGGGCGCGTTTTCAAATGAGTGCCCCGAGCTCCAGAATATCTCGTCCCGACTCTGGTAACCATACTCACAAGCACTAGACGTATGTCAATGTTGTTGCTTCTTCACATGCATGATTGTATTACCAACTCGTGCGATAACAAAGCGTGAGTTACGTGCACATTCAAGAAATTCCTAGTCCAAAGGCTCGACGAATGAGGCCGAAAGACATTTTAGTATCCCGGTTACGTTTTTCGAAACATCCAAATCACTTGGATGTATTGATGGGTGCCATATATGGTAAGTTAACAAAAATAATTAAACTAAAGTTGCCGGAAATTTTGCCTTTGATCTCTCCTCTTTGCATACCCTGTCAGGGGTAAGGCGCGATGATTTTGTATGTATGGAAAAGTCTGTTGCTGCGAATTAAAAAAACTCATCATCAAGTTGACGAAGTGGCGCTAATCATTTTTGTTAATAATGAAAAATATTTTCCCGGGTTGTAGAGTCGGAGTCAGGAGTCGGAGTCAGGAGTCGGAGTCAGGAGTCGGAGTCAGGAGTCGGAGTCAGGAGTCGGAGTCAGGAGTCGGAGTCAGGAGTCGGAGTCAGGAGTCGGAGTCAGGAGTTGGTTGTTTTTTTTATGAAGTCGGAATGAGAATCAGAATCGGGAGATGCTATTCTAAATTCGACTCGGACTAAAATTTTTACATTTTTTTTAAACTTATTAGCTAAGTATATTATATTATGAACTATGTGGCATTCAGTGCATGTTATTTCTAAAAAATCCTATCCACTGCTGGATGAAGGTCTTCCCTAGTTGACTCCAAACATATTAGTTCGGTTTTTTGCTTGTTGATGCCATGTGATACTGCCATGCTTCCTGATTTCATCTATCCACCATACCTTCGGTCTTCTTCTGGGCCTCTTTATGCCTCTCGGGTACCATTGAATTATTTCGGATATCCATCGGGAGTCTGACATTCTGGCTACGTGTCCTGCCCATTGCCACTTCATTCTTTTGCACACATTTATAACGTATTTAACCTTTGTTATATTGCGAATCCAGGTGTTTCGTTTGCGGTATCTTTTAGTATACCCCAACATGCATCTCTCATGTTGGGATATACTAAAAGATACCTAAACGAATTTGTTATACGTAAGTACTTGGACAATACACTGGTTGTAGATCCTTCAATTCAAGGATATTGGGAGATTTAAGTAGTAACGCTCCGTAATTAAGTATATCATATGGTTAGCAATATGTGTACTTTTATTAGAGTCATAGTCAACATTGGGGCTTAAGGATTGTGATGCGCAACTTATGATTTGCTCTATGGGTATGATAGGCCCTTCATGATAAACTCCACTACTAACTGTACGAGGTAAACCATATATAGTCGTACCGTATCGAGATTGAGGTAACCAGCCCCCTTGGATATGTGGGGCGATGATCTGACGGGAGATCGTGGGGTAAGAAGAGTCGGCCGGACTTCCGTGTAGATTCTCCTAATTTATGTGTAGATAGGCAACATAGTGAACACTTGAGAAAATGAATTTGAGAAAACATACTACTGCGGTGTAGAAGACCAGCGGAAACAATTGCAATATATTCCCAAGGTAACTACCACGATGAAATTCTACGGACAGCAAGGCAAAGTATCGTCTCCATTCTCGAAGAACTGAGAATCACCGATAGATTGTCGACTATATACCTTCGACAGCAAGGCGAAATAACGCATCTATTCTCGAAGAACTGAGAACCACCGACAGATTATTGGTGATTCATAGTTCTTCTCCTACAATCCAATTATTATTTGCGAACATTACTCGTGGTCAAAGATACAGTTTGGAGAGGTTTGTGGTTACTGGAGGTGAGGAAAGACGACCCACAAGAGGACGAACCCCAATACATTGGACTGATCAAGTGAGAAACGCAATTGGACTACCCTTAACAATTGCACTTCGTGCCGCAGATTAGGGTTGGATGGAAAGGTTTCGTCGGAGGCTATTAACATATAGGAGTCACGATGCTCAGACAAGAGCTAACCGACAGGATAGATGATTATAATAGACCTGTCCCTCGTAATCGAATATGATTGTCAACCATCATCAAGTGAACATTTAAATTTCTGGAGATACAACTCTGGTACAGTACCCGGTGGTAAGAAATACACATCGTTTGTAGAGCGTAGTCTATGTCATTCATACACGTGTTCCGTCCAACGTTCCCTCTAAGGTGTGCGCGTGTGCGGCTGCACATCTGTTAAAAATTGTACGCACACATGTTTCCATCTTCCGCACACATCTCAAAGAAAGGAACTTATAACCATATTTTGTTTTGCGCAATTATATATTTTATGATGGGTTCTCATAAATAGTAAGCGGGAAGAGCGACAGCTGAGATGGTACGGGCACATAAGACGGAGACCACCAGACCATACTGTAAATCAGGCAATGTCTGTGGATCTTCCTCGACAGCCGTTCAGAGGAAGACCAAAGAACTCCTGGATGACTCAATGCTCCAAAATCCTGCTGAGAAACGGCCTAGATGAAAGCGACACCCAGAACCGTAGAATATACAGCCTGAGAACGAGAAGAGCCGACCCCAACAGCCTACTTAGGCAATAAGTTGGGACAGTGCCAGGAAGAAGAAGAAGATGTGTTCTCAGGTTCCTTTCTTTGAGATGTGTGCGGAACATGGAAACACCATATTATATTACGTATTTCGAATAAATACTTCATGAATTATCCCTTGTAATTAAAACACCAATAAAATAACACGAATACCAAAGGTATTCGTGTTATTTTATTGGTGTTTTAATTTTTTTACTACCCTCTTTTTTTCTTGCATATATAAGTTAATGGGCCGCACACACAATGAAAAAAATAGGGGGAACGTTGGTTCCGTCGCGATTCGTCAGTTGTTACCGGACCGGACTGTTAGCTCATCGTGCGATAGAGACGACGCTCTACAAACGATGTGCATTACTTACCGCCGGGTACTGTATATACGGATGATATATCTCTAGACGCGAGTTTAGGAAACCCAGAACCAAGTAAACGAAACGACGCGAATATTTTTTGTTAATAATGAAATCTATTTTGTCTTATGGATCAGTAGAATTGATTCCGGATACGGTATGATGGTAAATGTAATTGGTTTCGTTTGTTAAATTAACTTGTGTACTGGATAAATATTTATATTCCACACTTGACAAAATCCCTTGTAGCTGTCGAGTAAAAAGGTATAGATCGATTGAGGTGTCAGCATGATGGATTGCTTGATGCGGAGTACCTTTTTACACATTTGTCTGACTGACAGACATAAACAAATATAACATTGTTTCGTTTCGTGTATCACGCTCAGTAAACGCGTTGTTTACCAGTGAATCTTAAACTGTTTCACTTTTATGTTTCTGAAAATTCTGAATTTTTTTAATTGTGAAAATTCTAAAATAATTTAAGCATTCATTTGATTTTGCAATTGATACGGTGCCCCAATTTTAGGTCTATTTTATTTTGATATTTATGGAGTTTAAACGTTAACGCCGAAAATTCATGTTTATTATAATATACAATAATTAAAAAATTGACTTTAATAATTTAATAAAATTAAATTAACTTACAAGTTAGTTAGTTTGGAGTACCCCTGAAGATGGGTCGCATATGAATTGAAACTGGTTAATTTAAATATATATTTTCAAGTGGATGAAACAGTTTCAATTTTAACTTATGTGTGAATATTGTGTTGCAGTTATTTAACTTTTGTTTGGTGTCTTTCAATATAACAGAATTAGTGTTTCGAACATATATAAGACAGTTATCGAGAAACAGTATTGTCTTCAGCCGCATGAAACGAACATTTGGGTTTAGAGCCACAGAACTAGGCACAAAACTCTCGGTTTGCCATTGAACGTGTTAACAACACTACCACTGCCTGCGAGTATTGTTACCAAATTGGTTCCTTTTTTAAGGTACCATTTGAAATCGAACCCAAAACTCCCGAGGGGAAATCAAGAATATAACCACTAGGCCTATGAAGTCTAAGAATATAATAGAGGATTTGATGGAGGATTATACTAATAAATTGAACAAACGAGTGTTAATATTTTTAAACCTTTTATCCAATAATACAAATAAGTAACAATCAAAAAGTATAGTTAAAGTGTAACGGATTGAAATGATTCAGTAATTGTCTTAAAATGAATTATCATTTTTAGGGAATTACTTAATTAACCCTTCCATCCCTGTGATGTGTAACTAGTACACATTGCTTCTAAAAACTTAAATATCTCTCTAAATGTAATATAAATTGGGTTCAGATTTTAGTTATTCTTCCGTAATACATTTATGCATTGAATGATAAAAATAATATTAATAATAATTAGCACTTATTGGCCACATCACAGATATTTTTTGGAAATCGGGAATAAATTCACCAATACAATAAAACGTGTGCCAGTGTGTGACGTAGGTATATCCATTCTAAAACTGGTATGGGTGAGGAAGCGACGCTATTGACGCCTCACTCTCACTCTACTTCGGTATATGGGAACGCAAAAAATATAATCTCAGTTTGCTCGCTTTTCTCGCTCAGTAGGTCGGCGGCTTTCGGTAGAAGTGGTCGCTTAGCCCGTTGTGTGAACGTTGGCCTATATTTTTTTCATATTTTTATCAATAAAATTTCAATTAATATCCCTTTTGCGATTGGCTATGAATATTCTTATTTTTTCGATTTTAAATCGCTTACTTTTACATGTGTATTGATGTGTATTGAATACACAACATCGGAACGGGATTTTTTTAGCACAGGAAGAGAAAGGTTGCGAGTGCTTCTGTAATTTTTAATATTCATTAAATCTCAAATAAGAGCAGCGTTCCTAAAGTTGGAGAAACTCTATTTCGGATCAAATATCAAGACGCGTGTAGGAGCGCTGAGTCAGGAGTCGTTAAGCTGGGCCTGACTACCAACAATGCTTAGTAGCAGCTATAATCGTACAGTATTGTGTTCCCAGGTTCCACATCACCTTTCATGTGCCGACATTGACGTACTCTGTCTCCTGTGACGTGCTGGTGACAAACAAACAGGCAGGGGTGAACTCCTTTCGATATACATCCTTGGACATTTTATTTTCCATCTTCTTCTTTACTTCACAGTAGTAATAAAGGACAATTTATAACGCGCCGTTCAGACAACAACCTCTCCTAGAGGAGGACGCTCTAAACTCGGGACTCGAACCCACTATTATTGATGGATTAAAAATGTAACAATTGTGAGTTGAGTGTAAGGAATGAAATTCAGACCGGTAACAGGAGACTTGTGTGACCAAAAAATGCCTATAAAACTGAAAAGAAAGGTATAACAGACTATCGTTAGACCCGCAATTGTGTATGGCTCAGAATGCTGGACTATGAACAGCTCCTACTCTAGGCAACTTGAAACAGCAGAAATGCGAATGCTTAGGTGGTCGGCAGGAGTATCACTGAAATATAAAATTAAGAGCTCACGCATTCGTGGTAGCCTAGGAGTCACTGACATAAATTGTAAGCGGAAAGAGTGACAGATGAGATGGTATGGGCACATAAGACGAAGACCACCAGACCATACTGTAAATCAGGCAATGTCTGTGGATTTTCCTCGACAGCTGTCCAGAAGAAGACCAAAGAATTCCTGGATGACTCAATGCTCCAAAATCCTGCAGAGAAACGACCTAGATGAAAGCGACACCCAGAACCGAATAATATACAGCCTGAGAACGAGAAGAGCCGACCCCAACAGCCTACCTAGGAATTACTTCAAATGTTTTTTAAAGCTGACTACGTCGCACGTAGACCATTCCTCGCGAGAAGATTTGGCAGCTTTATTCCCTCGATTGAACGCGAACAGAAAGAGGTGTCGAAAATGCTCACTTTCGTATACTTGAAATTCCATTTTGAAGGCTTGTAATCAAATGAAATAATATATGTAACGTAAAAGCAAACACAATATCTTGTAGAGCAGAACATTTTCTTTCGTATGACGTATAACCTTTACCATTTTGTTATACTTTTGGTGCTCATTTTTAAATTTGAAAAAAAACGGACACAATTTATGTTAACACCTAATATATCTCATTCATCTATCTATCACTAGGTATATTTTGTATGCAATTAATTATTTTATATACTAGTTTGAGTGACTTGCCTTTAAAAAATAAATATATGACGAAGTTTATTGACTTAAGACTCTCAAAAGGCGTATTACATTGCTTTAAACATATCTTAAAAAATACTTCTTTAAGAGTCTCTTGAAGGTTTTTAGGTTCTTAGCCCACCGAAATTGCTGAAGTTTTTACTTTCTCAGCCGTCTGATATTCAGGCCATCGGTTTCTTTCAAGTTCCCGCGAAAGGTCGTTTACTAATTGTTTTTTTTCCTTAGATTTACCTTGACCCAGAGACTCAGTTTTTTGTCCCCAACACATAATGACGAGTGAAAACAATGACTTATAGTCAATACCTATACATAAACCCTTACGCCTTGTATCAGAAGATCTTTATGGTGTACTAATTATCCGTCATAAACCCTTACGCCATGTATCAGAAGATCTTTATGGTGTACTAATTATCCGTCATAAACCCTTACGCCATGTATCAGAAGATCTTTATGGTGTACTAATTATCCGTCATAAACCCTTACGCCATGTATTAGAAGATCTTTATGGTGTACTAATTATCCGTCATAATAATCCCGTTGAATTTTTTATGATATTTTAGTGTTTCTACATTTTATTCCTCTGCTTCTACGTGACATATTGACGACCTATGTAACCTAGTTGGTAAGACGTTTGATTTCCAACTGGAGATTCCGGATTCGATTCTCGATGGTACCCGAAAAAACAACGTCCCGATGACGAACAGTAAGTTTGGTGCCTACTTCAGTGGTTCTAATTCATAGACTTGATTAATGGGGCTGAAGATAATACTATTTCCTAGCCACGATCTTTAATATATTCGAATCGCCAGTTTGATTAATCATAAACATGGAATATTATTGGATTAATCCAAACTCTTTCTCTCTCTCATTTCTCCAGCACTCTAGAATAATTTACTTTCATCCGATTGGGCCAATCGTTTCAAATGCACATTTAGTCGTTGTCTGGCTCAACTGAATGTTCTTACTCGTTGCATATGCACATTTTGTCGTTGTCTGGCTCAACTAAATGTTCTTACTCGTTGCATATGCACATATAGTCGTTGTCTGGCTCAACTGAATTTCAAATCAAGTACATTTTTAATCAATCTTTAGTAATTTACTATGTAATCTTGAGTAAATCTCTCTAAGTATTTTTTGTGGTTTCAAAGGCTGTTTTCTCAAGACTTCTGTCGAAGTCGTAAGATCATGGCTGGCTGCCATCTCAGAATGCCTAAAGCATGTGTTGAGTCATCACCATCGGTTGTCCTTCGATTCCGAACAAGACTGGTATTCCACCCTGTGGATGAATGACGTCCATTCGTTACGTATACTTGTTTATTTTATGCATATATAATAGTTACACTCGATGAAGACTGATATGATAGCTTAAACCAGAGCTTCCAATGGCAAAGTTTTCCAAGATGGTTGTCATATAGGCTTAATCTTTATTTACTTAGGCTCCAGTATTACCAACAATGGAGGATGCGAGGCTGAGATGAAAAGAAGAACTGGAATGGAAAAAAATGCGTTGTCAAATCTGGAAAAGATATGGAAGAGCAGATCGAACACCATCACGATAAAAATGAGCCTAGTTAAGCCTCTCGTCTTCGCAATATTCATGTATGGCGCGGAGACTTGGACTCTGAGAGCAAGTGAGAGACATAGAACGTATGCATTTGAAATGTAGTCCTGTAGAAAGATGTTACGAATTCCATGGACAGCAGGGCGAATTAATGCCTCCATTCTTAAAGAACTGAGAATCATCGACAGATTGTCGGCAATAAACCTTCGAGGGTTGCTCCGTTTCTTTGGACACATTGCTTGTGACCAAGTAGACAGTTTGAAGAGGTTTGTGGTTATTGGAGGAGTGGAAGGATGACACACAAGAGGAATAATTTCAATGCGTTAGACTGACCAAATGAGAGGTGCAACTGGACTACAATTAACGACCGGCGCAAAGTTGTCGTAACTTCCTTACTCGTAATTAAAAGTATAACGTGGTGTAATTATCTCTTTTTTAAATTAAAATCACATAAGATCCAATATTAGACTCCTTGTCGAAAAACACCGTGATACCAAGAAAGACCTTCATATGGTCTTCATCGATGTTGAAAAGGCATTTGACAGGATCCCTAGAAGCCTAATTTGGGCAGCACTTAGAGACCATAGTGTACCAGAGAAGTATGTACTTGCCATCCAGGACATGTACGATAACGTGACAATGCAAGTGAGGTGCACTTCGGGAACTTCACCAGAATTTCCTGTAAAGGTGGGAGTACATCAAGGATCGGTACTCAGTCCGCTACTGTTCATCTTAGTCATGGACTATTTAACTAACCAGGAAATGAACAGTCTCCTAAAGATACTACTATTTGCAGACGATATCGTATTAATTAGTGAAAAACACAAAGACCTGCAAAATAGTCTGAAAAGGTGGAGAAGAATCTTGGAGGACAATGGATTGAGACTGAGCAGAAAGAAAACTGAGTATCTGTACCTACCATTCGAGAACACAAATGCTGTCACTCCCGTAATGCAAATGGATGGAGAAATATTACCAAATTGTGACTCCTTTAAGTATCTCGGGTCACTCATCCATAGCGATGGAGGATGTGCAGCAGATGTAACACATAGAATTAGTGTGTGATGGATGAAGTTTAGATCAATGACGGGAGTTCTATGTGATCCGAAAATGCCAGTAAAGTTAAAAGGAAAAGTATACCAAACGATTGTCAGACCCGCACTTCTCTATGGCTCCGAATGCTGGACGATGTATAACTCTTACTCTAGGCAACTAGAAACTGCTGAAATGCGCATGCTAAGATGGTCAGCAGGTGTGTCCCTAAGAGACAAAATAAGAAGCTCACGCATTCGTGGAAGCCTCGGTGTTACAGACATCAACAGCAAGATGGAGGAGAGGCGATTGAGATGGTATGGGCACGTTGGACGCAGAGCACCCGATCACATTGTGAACCAGGCAATCTCCATGGATCTTCCTCGAATAACAACCAGAGGAATACCAAAGAATTCATGGGTGGTGCAAAAAGATAACCTGATACAGAGGCATGGCCTGGGGGACTTAGTCCAGGACAGAAGAGCATACAACCTGAGGACGAGGAGAGCTGACCCTAACAGTCTTCGCAGACAATGAGTTGGGATGGAGCCAGGGAGAGAAATAAGATCCAATATTGAATATAAATCACGATTTTTAGGTTAGAAATTAGTATTTAATATTTATTTAAGCTGTACTAAGTTTTAACTGTTGCAGTATTTCGTTAGGGACAGATTTATATAGGGCTGTATTAGAGTTTCTTAATAGTGTTATAATTATTTACTACGAGCAATATATAAGCTTCAGAAAAAACATTTATTCATATGCAACAGTGTCTTCGAGTAAAACCGGTCAGAAAGTGAATCTGCCAGGAATCGAATTTGAGGCGCTCGCTTGGCCAGGGTTAATACTCACCATAAAACCACTACCGCTGACTAGTTTATATACTATACAGAACGCAGTAACAAGGCACTACATAAGGCTCTTAATTAGTTTCAAAAACATGAAAGCTGATCATTGTTAGATTTTTAACTGACAATTCTGAGTCAAGTTATTTAATACATACATACACACCCTCACGACATTTCTCCGTTGGGATAGGCAGAGAGAACGGAGATCCATACTTTTCCACCACGACATAAAGTATTCGCCACCTGTCTTCTCATATCAACCTTTTAATTGAAAAACAACGCGGGGAATAATTCGGTTTAAGATGGATAATTTTTTTTAAGATTTAAATTTAGCAATTAATTTCTACCTTTGCTCATGATATAAACAATAAATCATCATAACTATCACGCCATGTTCATATTGTGATAATCAGAGAGAACATATCTCCACTTTATTATATTCTGATTTTATTATTTAATAAACTGAAATAAATTTATATTATTCCACTTATTTTAAGCCCAGTTACCAGTTTTACGCAATTAATGCAACATAAGATAATATTAGCTGAATTTGAAATAAGTTCAATTTTCCTTCTGAAAGAATTAAAAAATAATTAGCAATAAAAAGATAATATGCTACAAATCTTAAAACTTGAAAAGAAAGCCTTTATTCTACCTGCACAGTCATTAGGGTGTTATCATTTCATTAAGAGAGCATTTGGCACTCATTTAATCGCAGAAAGGTGTTGTTCCCGCTACTTTTTCTATTTACAGAAAAAAATATGTTCTGCTTCATTTGGCCTAATGATAATTATACAATAGTATTTATATAAAAAGTAATTATACTGTCCGAGTAATGTGCTAGTAAAACTGGCTCGGTCTAGTAACTAAAATATCTACTCGCAAAATATAATCTCATCTACACAGCTTCCATTATGATAGAATTTAATGTGAAAGAAGGCAGATGTTTGCGACTATATATGTTAGCTGTTCTGTTCGACTTCTTTTTCACTAATTAAGCACTTGCTTATATCATACCATCACATACCAAACTGAAGCTCACACTAAGATCAAAACTGACATTATGAAGTATGTATTATTTTCTTCCGTTTATTAAAATTGTGAATTTTAACGTTAGGGGAAGTACCCTCTCAATAAGGACGTTTATATATTTATTTGCTTATTAATTGATTAATTCATTCATTCATCTTCTTCACCCTCATTCCAAACGAACGAGCCATTTAGTTCAATCCCACCACGCTGTTATTGGGGACAAAATAAGTCCCCATCCAGCGCGATCTACACTAGGAAATCGAAACATAATTTTTTATGAGTACGGCGTTACGTGGTGATGAAGAAGGAACTCCTTTGTCTAAAACATGGTTTCCCAAACTTTTTCGCCCCGTAGACCACTTGCCGTTTTTTTTATTTCCGTAGACCCCCTGCCTGTCTAATATAGAATTTTCCTAAACTTATTAACTTCAAATATGTTTTTGACAGCTGACACAGTGTTGTTCACGTTGGTAAGGTTTTTTGTAAGGTGGACAATTATAAAAAAGAAAAACATGTACAATTTTTATTCATACCTGTATTGAAAAGACACAAAATGCAAGTAAATGTTTGGCTTTGGAACGAAACAAATCAAAACAAAAAATGAATACACAAATAATACTGTTAATGAGAGGGATGAACCTGATGCTCTGATAGCAATGATTCAATATTTCGCTTCAAATTAGTGAGAAATAGTCTTAAATCTCCACGTTCAATGATTTCCATTCGATTTCTTTATACCATATAAGTGTAGGGTACCCACGTCCTTAAAATATTGTCAACATGCAGGATCAACGACCGATGAATCAACCTCTGGATATCTACAATTGTCACATACCAGAAACGTCAACACTGTTTACATGCAAATAATATTTACATCACATTCCAAGGTAGAAAGAGAACATATCACGCCGTCTCGCCGTTTCGACAATAAATATCCTACCCACTGTAGTATCCGCAGCGCTTGCGACCACCTCAGCACGCACAGGAGTGAGATCGAGATATACCGCGGACGCAGTCACGCGTCCCGTTCTGAAATTCTATATATACCTACTTATCGTTGAATAAAGAGCACTTGTTATTATTCACTTGACCATTCATCGCTGTTTACTATTTATTGATTATTCAATCTCACTTCCCGCATTCCTGAATCGACGTATTTTATTTTAAATACAAAACAAATCAAAATCATCACGACGTATCAAATTAAGCATCCCGCTAAATAAGTATTTTCTATGTCTAATATAAGTATTATGTACACACAATCTGTATTAGGTGTAATAAGACATTTACGGAACGTCTAAATATTGACGATGATCAGCTTAAATGGAATCCGCTCACGTGGACCCCCATTTACATCTCGTGCACCCCCAATTTTTTTTCTCGCTGACATAGACCCCCTGCAAGTCGAAATCGACCCTTGGGGGTCCATATAGACTACTTTGTGAATCTTTGGTTTAAAAGGACTCCTTATTTGGCGGCGACACATCTGAGTGCCAAAATAATAACGGCTGACTTTAGGTTCTACATTATGGGAGGAGGAAAATAACTCGCATTGCAGTAAATATTCTCTTGAAGCGGTTTAAGGCCTGGAGATCGAACAGTCAAACAAGTTGCCAATACTTTCAAAGAAAATTTCTAATGCAGCAAAACTATTATTTGACGCCACTAGATTGCAGTAGCTAATCGTTCCGAAGATGAACCAATGAAAGGCTTAGGTCTCGGCCACAGAGGTAGGAGCCTCGCTTGGTGCTTGTTAGAACTACACTACTAGGTGACTAATAGTCACGTAGCGTGGCGTGAAGCGTGCAGTGTAGCCATTGCGATAGTATGGGGTGCGTTGGTTCGCTAGGATATTTCATCTAGCTCGCAGCGTAGCTTTAAGCACCAAGCGAGGCTCCTACCTGTATAGCCGAGGCCTAAGTGAAGTTGCTTTTGGAAATTATTGACTCGATTATCATCGCAGTACCGCAGAATGTGCTCTGTGGAATAATCCAGGTGGTCGCGAAAAAAGCAGGACTAAGGGACAATATTGAATCTAAAGAGTTTGATATTAAAGCTCCCATGGTCAGAGAGGGATTGGGTAGTTCAATTAATTGTATTAATTTATTTAAACTCCATTTATTAATGTATTTTTCAGGTCCTTTGCACATTACAGGTCTCCCTAATTCGTACAAAAAAACATTATTACAAAATTTTAGGACTTATTTGAAAAGAACAAAATTAAAAATACATGTATTACACTAAAACATTATGACAGAATGTACCTTGTTAAATAGTATAAGAATGAAATTATTTCAAGTATTCCACTAAATTTAAGAGATTTTTCCTGAGCTGAGCGACACATGAAACACGTCTATATGAGGACGAACACGGTTAAAATGTGTGATTGCTCTACCTACCGGCATCTCCAAAGACAGGTTGGTTCAACTTATAGATTGATAGAATAATCTATGGTTGCTTCGTCTCAAATAATTATCTGGAACATACAAACCAAGACCATTCAGGACGGATGGGTTAATCTAATTACCACGGAGAAAACCAAAAAAATGGACACCTAATCGAAGAGATCTTCCACTTGCTAATGACCCGTAACTAAGCATCCCCAAAAACAACAAAAATTACGAGTATATTGTGTTGTAAAAAAAAAGCATTCAAACATTTTTTAATTTAACTTTCCTTTTTTGTTTTGTATTTTGTAAGTTATTCGTGTACTGTTGAAAAAATCTCAGCGAATATTCTTGATTTTTTTTAAACTAATTCAAAAATTCTAACACCTTGTTTTTATCTTTATCAGTAAAGGTCAAATCGTTTTTTGTTCAAGTCAAATAACGGCCTCTCTCGGGAACCTTCCAAATCAATATTGACCTTCATGGGGTTGTTATCACGGCTGTCACTAGGGGTAATGTCGCCCTTATGCGAATATAAAAAATATTCGGTTCTGCGATAAAATGAAAAAGAAATCTTAGATATATTAAAAAATAATTAAACACGCCATAAGTTCGTGGAAAAAAGTCGTACTTAATGTTGAAGACGCAATAATTTATGATTTTATGAAGACCTTCATAGCCTAGTTGGTAGGACGCCTGTCTTCCCAATCAGATGTTGCGAGTTCAATTTCCAACGTAACCGAGTTTAAAAAAAAAAGGTTTTCGGTCATGCTTTTACTTAAGACCTAGTCAACATCTTTCTGGTTGCTTCAAGGAGATTGTAACATGGCAGTAGTTTCACAAAGGTTATGCTTTATACAAAGAAAGGGTTATACACGATTCACTCGGGCTATAGCTGCTAGACGTGATTTGTTTAATATTAGTGTGTTCGAATTTTCAGTTAGAACGCCCTTGATGCGAGTTTGCTCTCTAAACGGCGCTATATAAAATTGTTTTTGAATTAAATTTGCTCGTATTTCAGCCCAAGGGATATTAGTTTGGTTCGCATTGTTACCCGATTTTTTTCTAAAATTTAATATGATTTTCAATTCACGTATCCTTAACTTTTTGAAGTGAAACTTCTATAGGCGCGGTAGGGCAAATTGGCCTGAACGTCACGAAAAGTGAAACGGTGTATTACATTATTATTTATTATTATTAATAAAATTATTATTAAATATTTTATTTCTTAATAGATTATTATAAATTATTTTACTGTTAATAATTATTTATTATTAATAATAAGTAATGTTATTTCAATATTATTAAGTGTATTATATTATTCTTAAAATTATTATTATTTATCATAAAAAAAAATGTTATTTGTTATTTTCATATTAATATATTACATAATTATTAATTTTATTTTACAATAAATTATTTTATTTAATATTTATTTTAATATTGATTAATATTTATTTTAATATTTAATTAATATATAATTTGTATTTATTATATAATAATAATAATAATTTATGTATGTTACTGTAATATTAATAATTATATTATATTGTAATTAGTATTATAATTTATTATAATATAATAAATTAATAATGTAATATAATTATATTATTAATAATATAATAATAAAAAAAAAATATTTAATAATTAATAATAACATAAAAACATTAATTTATTTAGTATAAAAAATATTAATTTAATATTATTAAATGTATTATATTATTAATAAAATTATTATTAAAAATATATATATTTTTTTTTATTTAATTAAGAGAGATTTTCTTGAATTGAATTCCACATAACCATTTCCTAATCCTAAAAAAAAAATCGTTGACAAATGGAAAAAAAAGCAAAAAATTAAATCAACTTTTCCTAGGAGCTAAGAAGTTTCACTCTACCGCGCGAGAGTCTGTTTTTTGTTATTTGGAAGAAAGCAATAAATCCGCTAGGTTATATTAACATATATACTACGAAATTGTCATTCAATTTATCATTATACATTTAGTTCTCTCATCTTGCACTTAGCTCACATTTTACCCTGCTCTCAATCATTTTTTTTATATCTTGTGAAAATATTGAATCCTCATATACCAGATTTATATTCATGCGCTTATCACAATGAAAAAAAAGACACAAAACCGAACGCTAGTAGCAGGATACACATGTTTCCCCTTCTCACAACACCCTACCTCATGACTCACAAACTGCAAGACAGAATATGATCCGCAAATCATCTTCCACAGTCGGTACCTAAGTCCAAAATAAAAGGACTAAAATCTTCGCACTGTGCATTTTTTTAATTTCATGACAGTTTTAAGCGTACTGTTAAATTATGCGTTTTGCACCTTCTCCCAAATAATAATATAAAAAAACGACGAGATTACAAGAATATCTACAATTTTCGCACTATACAATGCTTAAAAAACTACCTACTCTAATGAATATTTTCAAAGGCTCAATAAAGTGAATGGCAAAGTAATGGGGTTCATTTTTAAATAACTTGTTGATTTTGACAATAGAATATTGTCTCTAAGCGAGTGAGATTTTGTAAGTAAAATAAGAAATATATATTTTGTAAGTAATATCAATAACGTAATTGCGGCCGCCATATACAAAATAATTGAATGGATAAAAACATTTGAGCCACGTCCGTTTTATGGATAAATTCATGTATAGTATTCGGGAATAAAAACATTAGACGTACCGTATACGTCCATATTCTCTTGAGGAAAAAAATCGCTCGCCGTACACCGTACGGCTATACTCGTTTAAAGATTTACTCGTGTGGCTTGAGGAAGGGAATCAAGGCTACACGATCGTGGCAATACCTGATTGAGACAAATGGTAATCAATTTTACCTCCACTGGAAACATGTGCGATAATTAATAATTTATAATCCGGACAAAGAAATGAATAAAGGAAACTGTATCCTTACAGGGAAAGTTGGTGTTTCATCTCAATGGTGACATGTAAGGGTCCTATTTTTTTTCACACACGTGTCTTTAAAAGTCTGTCTGAAAGGTTATAAAGATATATTTATTATAGTGAGCCCACTAAATTGTTATGTATTACTTTCTCGTTTTATACAGTACAAGTTTTTTTTATTGCTTTATGAAATTCTTTTAACCATCCAAGGACATCGAATCAAAATAGACGAGGGCTCTTTTTTATATTATCGGGAACAAATCTCAAATTTTCAAGTGCAGGATGGGCGTTTTACCAACTAGACTATAAATAACTTGGAAAATTTCATTCAATACGATAATAAATTGATGCCGTGAGACCGTTCACCCCTAGAAATCACCCCCTGCGTGCATCGCACAGATTGCTCTTCGTAGTAACGCGGCTCTGTTTGTCACTCTTCATAAAGAAGGAAGGCAAATATCTGGACTCTTTGACCCATGCCGTGTCCCCTCTGCAATTTGATTATTATATTTTTATTATGTTTATAACACGATTTCGTGTGAAGTATCGTGACCCGTAAAACTCTTTTGACCTTTTAATATGAATACAACTATAAACTCGATTATTTAAGGCTAGAAGCTGATGTACGAGACATATCCAGAAAGTAAGTGTACTGAATGTTTGTAGGTTACAATTTTTATTATTAAAACAAAAAAATTACGTGGTTACCGTAGTACATATGTAAGCTGTTTTTCGACATAGTTGCCATTCCTCTCAATGCAGGTGGTGAAGCGGGGTATCAACTTTTTGATGCCTTCCTCGAAGTAGTTTCCCGCCAACCCCTCCGTCCCCTTCTCCACCTCCTCCTTTACCTCCTCGTCGATTGAAAACCTTTTTTCACCCATTTGCAGCTTCAGGAAGGTAAAGAGATAGTAATCTGAAGGTGCTAGGTCAGGAGAATGCGCGGGATGGTTCAGGACATCCCATTTAAATGAGGCGAGCAGTTCCTTCGTGGCGTTGGCCGTGTGTGGTCTGGCATTGTCGTGCAGCAGGCAGACTCCCTTTGTCAGCATGCCTCTCCTCTTGTTCTGAATCGCCCTCCGCAATTTTTTTAGGGTCTCACAGTATCTTTCATAGTTGATGGTCTCCCCTTGAGGCATATATTCAATTAAAATTATGCCTTGACAGTCCCAAAACACGGATGCCATGAGTTTCTTGGCTGAAATTGTGGTTTTGAACTTTTTGGTGGAGGGTGAAGAGGTGTGAGGCCACTGTTGAGACTGCCTTTTGGTTTCAGGCGTGTAGTGTGCAACCCAAGTTTCATATCCAGTAACGATGGAGCGGAGAAATTCATCTCCATGGAGTTTGCAGCGCCTCAAAAACTCTTGTCCGGCATTATTTATTTCGCACTTGGCGAGAGATTGGATTGACATTTTTCACGAAACGTGTTGTCGCGTCGACACTTCTCAACGTACTGACCTCGAACCGGTCTCGTTGCGGAGGAGAAGGGTCAGGCTACACGGAAATGTAGCCAACATGTCGAAAATAAAATCCATCCGGTCGTGAGAGCCTCAGTACACTTACTTTCTGGATACGCATAGTATGTTTATGGATGTAAAAACAGAGTAAAAGGCAGATTATCTGTTAAGCAACTTAATATTTAGAGGAGAATCGATGTAAAAACTAGGTCTTAGGTAAAAAGGATAACCCCGGTTTAAAATGCTGTGGTTTACAGCACTCAGAATCAATGTCAACAATATCATTTATTTGATTTTTTAAGACCCAAGCTTTTACTAGAATTTAATATTTATTTGAAAAAGTTAACAAAAAAATAAAACGAAATAGAAATGAAAACAAGAATCTACCACATGCACCATAAAACACATTATACGAGTAAAACGAAAAGTGGTGATACATACATTAGAATGTTAAAGATATCCTGGGTTGATAAAATGCGAATCGATGAGGTCCTCAGACGCATGAAAAAATACGAAGAAGTCTTCACTTGCATTAAGAGGAGAAAATTGAAATACATTAGGCATTTCATACACAGTAACAAATATAAAGTCATTCAAGTCACATTGCAGGGAAAGATATAGGTTAATATGTATTCAATCAAAAGCAAAAGATAAAAATATGCCAGCGTGTTTCGATTACCTCAATTCGGTGTGTCATTCGATACAGTACAGTGGTGTGGTCGGTGAGTTTGCGGGTGTGAAATGGCTCACTCACTTAAAGTTGAGGAAGAAAGAAACATAAACATCACGGCAAAGTTTCACTTTCGAACTGAAATGCCGTTGTAATGGCAAGGGGTCCTGGAGTATGAGAATCATCAACTACAACGAGTTATGTTTAACCTTTCCTTCCCTGTGTTGGGTATTTTCTACACGTTGCTTCTAATAACCATCAATATCTCTATAAATATAATAAATACAAGGTTAAGATTTTAGCTATTCCTCCATAATATATTTACGCATTGATTTAAAAAATAATATTAATAATAATCAGAATTTATCGACTACATCGAGGTGTTTTGTAAAGATCAAAAACAAATTCGCATTTAAACGCTGCTAGTGCCTCGTCTTGACGATAGGTGAATAGTATGCGGGAAGCGCGACACTATATTCGCATCTCACTCTTGCATACTAGACTGAATTGCGAGAACCTGAATTGTCTCAACGTCGCAAGCAAAGGCGTAAGCGCTGGGCTATGCGACAGACGTTCCGCGCCACTAGTAGCCTCTAGGCTTGCAAATAGGTTAGACGTACGCCCGTTCCGTGAGCGTTTTTTAATGTTTTCAGATGGTTTTTTAATGTTTTCAGCAAATAAATCTCAATTATTATAATTTTTAACTTCAATTATAATTAATTAGGGGATTATCTATGAATGTTCTTATTTTTCCGATTTAAAATTGCAATTTTTTATTGCGTACTCACTACCCAACACCGGATCACGCGTATTATTTTTATCACCGTAAGGGAAGGGTTAAAAGAGTTAACTGGGTTTGGTCCAAACCTGTCACATAGTTTGTATTGGTTGTTTTTCGTTAAGAATCAAAACGAATAAATTATCATGTTTTCAGTAATTAATATACGTAAGATGAATAGCATCAGTATATTGGCGAAGAACCCAACATAATTCTTTGAAATCGCCGACTTCATCATTTCGATGGCATACTCGTATCTTCTCCCGACTTTCCTCTCATATGTTAGTGTTCCCTGTCTTTTTTGACATTTCCCTTTTCATTGGAATATTTTTATTTTACTTGTACGTAAATGAGTTGGTAGAAATAGAATTCCACCTAATCCATCTGATCTCAAACGATAAAAAAAATTAAAAGAATTTAAACAATGAACCTTTATGGTTTAGTTGGTGAGCCGTCTTGCTTCCGACCTGGAGGTTGCGGTGTCGATTAACGTTGGAAACCAGGTTTAAAGAAATGGAGGCTTTCAGTCTGGTTTTCAATTAAAACTTCTTTATCGACTTTCTTGTTGGGTGTGAAAGATTGCAACATGGCAATAAGTCCATCTGTTTGCAATGTATACTAGAAAACTGCAACAAAAAAATAATTTGATATGAAAGATGCTGGTACACCTTGATATCGTTGTGGTACGAAGTATCCACATACAGTGGAACCTTTCATAACGAGCACCTCTCATAACGAGTAATTCGCATAACGAGCTAAACAGATTGTGAAAAAAATGCTCCCTTAACGAGCGACATTTCGCATAACGAGTGACGCAGAAAGGGGAATCCCATCTTCACGTCACTCACTTGTGAGCCGGGACTTCCGCGCCAGTGCGTCAGTCTCTGGTGGCTAGCACTCGTTCCGCTAGCACGTTAGTGTCACATGTGATCACACATTTTTCCAAACTTGTGTTCAGACATTATTTGTAATTTTTTTTGTGCAAAGTTTAATAACCCTTGCAAAAACGTCCCTGAAGAAAAAGCCACAAGAAGACAGCCATAAGAGAATAAAAGTAACTGTAGAAATGAAACGTAAAATCATTGAAAAGCGAGAACGAGGTGTGAGCGTGGCTGATCTAGCGCGCACATACAATCGGTCTACATCAACGATTTGCTCTATCCTCAAGAACATGGACAAAATTAAGAAGACAGATGCTTCAAAGGGAGTGTCAAGAATGTCTACGAAACGGTTACCTATTCTTGATGATGTTGAAAGGTTGCTTCTCATATGGATAAACGAAAAGTAATTGCAAGGCGATACTATTAACGAAAACATCATTTGTGAGAAGGCGAAAGTTATTTTCGCCGACCTCGTTAAGAAGACGCCAGGATCAACAACTGCCGAAAAAGAAGTACAATTTAAGGGAAGTCATGGATGGTTCGAGAAATTTAAGAGAAGAACCGGCATCCACAGCGTTGTGAGGCACGGTGAAGCAGCAAGCTCTGACACAAAGGCAGCGGAGAACTTCATCAGCGACTATAAGAAGCTCGTAGATTCTGAGGTTTACCGGATTTTACTTCTAGTAAAAAATAATTTATTATTTGTCATAAATAAAAAACTAGTTATTTCGATTTTTTTAATGTTTTTTGCAAATCGAAATCGCATTCCGGGTTGTTACGCTCCTTAACAATTTAAAAGTATGTAATTTTATTTGAATAAACGTTCAAAATAAAAAAAAATGGAGTATTTTTTTCGGCATGGAACGCATTATCGTATTTTACATTGATTTATATGGGAAAAATTGTTTTGCATAACGAGTGTTTCACATAACGAGTAAGATTCTGGAACGAATTATTCTCGTTATGAGAGGTTCCACTGTATAGAAGGGATATATTATGTTCATGTTCATTTCCTTCTTTCTCACCGTCCATTTTTTCAGTTTATTTAGCGCTATAAAAATACTAAAGACTGTTGAAATATATGCACTGTGTTGTCAAGATAAAAATGTAATAAAAACGATTATTTTTTTCGAATTTTTTTTTCTTCTTTAAATAGAAAATCTATTTACTTAAAAGAGAAGTAACATCAAAATACAACGATTTCCTTAGTTTGGTAGTAAAATGTTTGTCTTTCATCCGCGGATACGAACGCTGGACTTGCGGGACACTTGTTGATGATTTATGTTCGGAGTATCCGTCCGATTTAACCCTTCCTGTCCTGCGATGTGTAACTAGTACACATTGCTTCTAAAAACGTTAATATCTCTATAAATATAATAAATACTGGGTTCAGATTTTAGGTATTGCTCCGTATTGAAAATAATAACGCATTGAATGAAAATAATAATATTAATAATAATTAATCAGCACTTATTGGCCACATCTGATATATTTTGTGAAAATCGGGAATAAATTCACCAATACAATCAAACGTGTGCCAGTGTGTGACGTAGGTATATTCATTCTAAAAAACCGCTATGGGTGAGGAAGCGACGCTATTCACGTCTCACTTTCACTTTACTTCAGTATATGGGAACGCAAGAAATAGAATCTCAGTTCGCTCGCTTCAGTGGCTCGTGGGCTTTCGTTTGAGTTGGTCGTTTTGCCCGTTTTATGAACGTCGGCCGATGTTTTTTTTCACGTTTTCAGCAATTAATTTTCAATTATTATCAATTTTGACTACAAATTTAATTAATTTAAGCGATTGGCTATGAATATTCTTATTTTACCGATTTTAAATCGCTCATTTTTACATGTGTATTGAATACACAACACCGGAACGCGAGGATTTTTTTAGCACAGGAAGGGAAAGGTTAAGGACACCTTGTTCCTTCATCGAATATTGTGAAACGGACGTGGGATATTTTGGGTGGTGGAAAAAAACAATGGTATAAGAGAGGATTGAACAAAATTTAACACACACATTTGCCACATAAATGTTATACCATTCTTATTGGTATCCTTATATGTCACACGCGTTTATATATTTGTATGCACAATGAAAGTTTAGAGATATATACGATACATAAATATAAATAATTTAAATTATTATATATTACGAAGGTGGGGGGGGATAGATAAATGTAAATAGACAAATGAGGAGGTAATTTTCAATAATAAAAAAGAACATGTCCATCAAATCAGAATGTTGGGAAATCGCAAAAAAACTGTTTGCATTCAAAATATATGACATAATAATTTATTGTAAAAATATCTGAAATCTTTAAAATCGCTTCAAGCGACTTGATTTGTGGTTTGAAATCGAATAATAATAATTAAAATAGTTATTCTAGTTTAAAATATGGACATGATTCTTTTTGAGTGAACAATTCTACTTTAATCTTTTTTGATTGAACAATTCTGGGACATGATATTTTTTGTTCGATTTCAAAAATATTATACAACTGTTGCGAAAAATAATCAAATTATTTATTGAGTAGAGTATATTATTTTAATTTTAATCAAATAAAATAAATAATGTGTTAAAAAGTAAGAAGAAATATTACTGTTAAACTTTAATTATATATAAGTAGATAAAGCTATATAATGACATTACACTGTACGTACGATTTAAAACTGACAGTTGCTGGTGAACTGGTATGAAGCTAGAAACAATCGGAAAGCTACGATTGGTCAATTCGGACATGTTATTTTTTGATTGGTTTGAATCTTGGACAAGATTCTTTTTGGAAAAGGTTTTTTTTATAATGATTTATGTGCTTTTTTTCATTTAAATGAAAATTTTAAATGGCTCCGTACCATCGATAAGAAAAACTCTGTTTTATCAACTCATTTTTTGTATTCGGTGGACATGATATTTTTTTAATGTTACCTCCTCAAATATGGTAGGATAGATAAATATATATTAGCGGCTTGGGGGATGATGGGTGGTACAAAACAGTTTGTTTCGGCCTGGGGCGAAACGTCTTGCGGGATGACCGAAAATAATTATGATAAAACCCACACAGATTCAACCTTCCAATGAAAATATAAAACACAACGTTTACTCTGATGTGGATTTGGCCACGTTTGATTTCAGCCCGGGTCATATTTTGAGATATCCCAGCATCCGAGATACCGAGTCGGTTCAGGATCGGTGCCAGATTCTTGCTCCGCATTCCTCCGAGGATGTCGGATGATTGAATCTGTCATATACAGATCGCTCTTTATTATTGATGATTGAAAATTATAAAAACATCGCCTTGGTATTTCTCCTTGGCTTGAATGGCGTATTCACGAAAACACGTGCAATATCTTCATATATACCTTATTCATATTTAATTATTAAAAGTTTTGTGGTTTGATTATAAATAACTAAGAAATATAAAATTCAAAGAAATCGTAGGAGAAGGTGCATAGATGTAAAAAAGGCAAAAGATGTGTATCGCAATAGAAAATTATGACGCTCTCTCCTCTCTGCCTAATTCAACAGGGGGACTTCGTAATTGTATGTATGTATTATAAATACTTATCACCCATTAACTTTTAAATTTATTAATTTTTCATCACAATTTTGTTTGCTTGTTCGCATAACATGAAAAATTTGTCAAAAACCAGGTCAGTATCCACATAAAAAATATTTTTTCAACTTCAATCAGACTGAAATCAAAAACAGACACGCATATATTTTGTTACACAAAGGCATGATAGCGTTACTTTGATCCTCAGTTCTTGTTTAAATTTTGTTAGTTCAAAGAACTTTTAATTATATTATTTTTTTGATACATGTGCAATATAATTACATCAAACAAAATACATGATAGTTGAAAAAATTAAGTATTGTTCTATAGATAAAAATGAACAATGACACTCGTAACTAAGTGTAATTGCCTCACTGGAAGAAGACAAAAGTTTCTCTATCAAAAAAGGGTTCCTTATTTTCCTGTTAGTATTTTGTATATCAACAAACTAGTGAGGATATATAATTTAGTTTTCAAGGGTAGAAGTCAAGTCAACTATATACATTAAAAATGTGGCATGGAACCAAGGGTAAAATCCACATTTCCTGTAATTAAGGTGTCGCAGAAACTTGTTATAGATTTTTTTCTTCTTAGGTTACATGTGATTGAGCCACACTCGCGAACCAGTGAATTATAAAGAAGTCTAATAACAGTGCCATCACCGAATCTTAGAACTTTATTAATTTGAAATAAATATATCCAAAATATAATACATGTTTCGTTTGGTCCAGCATCTTGACACCACCGGTTATTATTAGTATAGATCATACGCGAATCATAATATTACTACAGATAAATAAATCTTTATCGCCAAACATAACCTTATTCACCTGGTCACCTAATTAGACTGGTTTCCGGATCCTCGTTTTCTTCAGCTATGCATAGCTCCATTTAAAATCAACTACAATGGTTATTATTAGTAAAGTTCACACGCGAATCCTAATATTACTACAGATAAATATCATAAATCTTTATCGCCAAACATAACCTTATTCCTGTGGTCACTTAATTAGACTGGTTTCCGGATAAGCGTTTCTTTCAGCTATGCATAGCTCCATTTAAAATCAACTACAGCAGTTATTATAAAGAAAGTTCATACGCGAATCATATAATTACTATAGTTAAATAAATCTTTATCGTCAAAAATAACCTTGTTCATCTGGTCATTTCATAAGACTGGTTTCCCGATCCTCGTGTCCTTCTGCTATGCATGCCTCCATTCAAAATCAACTACAATGGTTATTATTAGTAAAATTCACACGCGAATCCTAATATTATTACATATAAATAAATCTTTATCGCCATACATAACCTTACTCATCTGGTCACTTCATTAGACTGGTTTCCAGATCCTCGTTTTCTCTTGCTATGCATAGCTCCATTCAAAATCAACTACACCGGTTATTGTTAGTAAAGATCATACGCAAATCATAATATTACTACAGTTAAATAAATCTTTATCATCAAACATAACCTTATTCATCTGGTCACTTCATTAGACTGGTTTCCGGATAATCGTTTCTTTCAGCTATGCATAGCTCCATTCAAAATCAACTACAACAATTATTATAAGTAAAGTTCATACGCGAATCATAATTATTCAACAGTTAAATAAATCTTTATCGCCAAACATAACCTTATTCATCTGGTCACTTCATTAGACTGGTTTCCGGATTCTCTTTTCTTCCTACTATGCATAGCTCCATTCACGGACTGTCACTTTTCTTCCATGCTCTTATGTGTCCACTGTATCATTGATTTTTTCTCACCCCATTTCAAGCTCTAGCTTTTCAATACTGCCTCCACGACAACAAACCAAAGGCTTGTTTCTGTATATCGCAATTTGATATCATTTAACGATTTAGTTTAATATTTTAGATCAAACTAATCGGACACCTCCGTGACCTTTTTGGTAAGAAGCATGTTAACCGAACCGTGAATTACGGGCTCGATTTTCAGTTGATGCCCAAATTGTTTTAAAGAGTTCCTGTTTGGTTTTCACTTAAAGTCCATTTAACACGTTTTGGGTTGTTGGAAGAGCCACATGGCAATAAACCAGCTATATTTTACTCTATACAACTAAATTATAAAACAATACAATTTGACAATACTAGATTTGTATAAATTGACTCTCTTTTACTCCAACTTTAATAAAATAAAAGACGTGGCGATAGTTATTAAAAAAAAACTGGAAAAGGTTTAATATTTTTAACTCGAAATAAATCCACTGCTTTCGACCAACATAACACTCCGTCTGACAATTTCATCAGAGATTTAAAAACGAGTCATAAAAAACTGAAACTAAATTATTGCGGCTTTAGTTTTAAAGCTTACAAAATCCTGAGCAGCCAATAAGAAAGACCACCACTGTTATTTTTGCTAGTGTTATCTTTAAATTACAAAACTTTTACATTTTTTTGCCATCCTCATTTAGACGTATGGTTAACTTGATGTAATTTTGTAATATTTTAAGCTCTGGAACACGGCACTAAATTGTAATTGGATTTTAGTTTTCATTAGTTGGTTTATTTATTGAAACTGTTTATTTATTCCATAGTCGAATGACTTTCAAATTACAAATATTAAATGAATGTATGCAGTGGTAAAAATACATATATCATCTTAAAGATTTAGAAAAAGTCTTTCGTTTTCTTTTTCATCTTCGGATTTTGGAGCATTGAGTCATCCAGGAGTTCTTTGGTCTTCCTCTGGATAGCTGTTGAGGAAGATCCACATAAATTGCATGATTTACTATATGGTCTGGTGGTCTCCATCTTATGTGCCCGTACCATCTCAGCTGTCGCTCTTCCACCTTACTTTTTATGTCAGTGACATCCAGGCTACCACGAATGCGTGAGCTTTTAATTTTAGTTTTTAGTGATACTCCTGCCGATTTGATAGCAACATAGTGTGTACATATATAAATATGTTCCGAAATCGCACATATCATATATCTCAAAATAAATAACAGAAAATATATTTCAGAGAGAAGCTATCAAAAGGTCTGGGTTTATCTTATAACACCCCCCCCCCCTCCTGCAGATATATTACGCTTTTGCTGTATACAGTACAATCTAGTGGGTTTATTGCCATGTGGCAATCTCTTCCAATCAACCAGAAATATGTTAAAGTGTCCTTAAGTAGAAATGACGTGATGGTATGGGTACGTATATTTTAAAATTAACTGATCAAAAATATGTATCTCCATACAATTATTGGTCATTGCATTAGAATAATGTTTTTTCTTTCAATACTATTTGATATTTTTTTTTTTAATTTTATTTAATTATTTTTTACTTTAACGGTATATGTTTTATTTATTAGTTGTTAACCTGTCATTTTGAACTATTTTTTAAATATGATAATACTTGCACTGCCCTAGATAAATTTACAACTGCAGATTTATCAAATAAATATAGCAAATAAACCCAATTCTCTTTAAAACTTCATTTGTTGATAAATTCCGGATTACTCAATATTTCTTTCCCAGAGCTTCAGTGCTAAATAACATTTTATTCGTAACGAAGAACTTAACCAACGCAAATCTATAAAAAAATTAAAAAACGTAAAAAAATGTTGCAATCCAAGGAGAATGTCTGTATTTGAGTGAATACTGAGTCATCACCCAATTCATTACAGAGACGACAGCCCAGAGCCAAACCACAAGCAGTGCTGATTGACTGCAACAAGTCACTGTGTACTGTGCCAGCGCATGCTGCACGCCTGTATCGACGCTTCTCCAAATGTTTATTTAAATCTACTAAAATTTGAATTAATTAATTCCTAAGGTACTCTTCAGCATACATGGATTGGTAATGCGGACATTTCGGAACTTGTGGCTGGGATATAATATTGGAAGATAATTGTTTTCTGCTCCGTTCATTGAATCTTCGGGATTTTGGAAGCACTGTAGTTCGTCGTTCTAAATGTAGGTAACTTTAACACACACTAAGAGGGAGGGTTACACCATTGAATAACTCTTAACCCTTTGTATTTAAGTTTTTATTGGGTATCATAGGGAATAAACCACCTTTGGTGGAAGACAATTGGTCCAAGAAGGTTGAAATAAAAAATATATATTAATAGTTTTCTACTCTACTAGGCACTGACTGCAACGTTTGAAGTAATTTAGGCATTAATTGTGTGTATGTACATAAATAAACGTGTGTGTATATACATAAATCTATGTTTGTGTCTACATAAATCTATGCCAGAACAGCATTATTTATTTGTATGTGCATAAAACTATGTTTGTATGTATATAAATCTATGCCTGAACAGCATTATTTGTTTGTATGTACATAAAACTAAGTTTGTATGTACATAAATCTATGTCAGGACTGTATTAGTTATTTGTCTGTACATACATTTATGCTAGGACTGTATTATTTTATTGTATGTACATACATCTACGTGTATGTTTGTCTATACAGAAATCTATACCAGGACTGCATTATTTATTTGTATTTACATAAATTTATTTAAATAAATTTAAAACGTAAAACTTTTAAACAAATACAAAGATACTGTTGGTAAACAACAAATGATGTTCATCCCTTGAAATATAATATAATAAACGTGTTATATTTTAAAATCTTGACTCTGCATTGCTATCCGAATATCGCAGACTGCATTAGCAAGTCTGGTGAATAATGGAGCACATGTACAATGATAAATTAAATAGTATTTTAATTGTTTTAGTTTATGAGTTTATTTTCAATAGTGTGAAATTGTGCCAATTTTAATGAAAAAGGGTTTATAATGCTCGGTATCCCACGGCGGAGCTTTTCAGAGAGTATCAGGTCCTGAACATAGCCAATTTACATCTCAAATCCATTCTCTGGCACTACCATCGAGAGGAAGGGAAGATGCAGACTCAGCAGACCCACATGACACGCATGGCAACTAATGAAATGTTCACCATCCCTATAGTTAAAACCTCTTTTGCCCAAAGGCAATATCCTTATTTGGCTCCCATTACATACAATGGCGTGCCGACTCCAATAAAGGTAAATGTAGGAAAACCATTTAGACAGTCGATCGGAGCGTGGTTGTTAGAAAGGCAACAAACCCAGATCCATTAAAATTATATGTCCAAATCAAATTACCTGTAGTTTTTTCTCAAATTGTGTATATTTCTTGTCATGTGTAATAATAAAATAAATAAATAAAATAAATAATTATTAAACTATTTACAATGTTTCTTTTGCATGATTTTTTTATAACTGATTCTAGAATTTCACAAATATGAGGCATCCATATTTTATTTTTAAATTCAAAAGATAATAAATAATGTCGAATTTGAAATATGCGCACTCGTAACGTACACTCTGCGGGCGAGTGCAAGCAGTATAACTGGCCCCATTGTTTTAACTGGTCAAGTTTCACTACCGAGAACTATTGAACAAGATATAAATTTAAATATTTTATTATGTACGTTTACTAAGAATTCAGTAGATTTTTTTTATTTGAATTTATTATTATATCACTATTTACTAGAAGTAAATATAGATTAACATACAAGCGTTCTCAGTAGCATACTTTTTTTACTCTTAGAGTAGCTTTATAGTAATGCCGTTACTGTTTTTTTTTTCACAACTGCTTGACAAACATGCTTCTTTTCAAAGTAAAGCAACAGTGCTTCTCTTTCAAAGTAGCTTTAACCTTTCCCTTTCTGTGCTAAAAAAACGCGCGTTCCGGTGTTATGTATTCAATACACATGTAAAAATGAGCGATTTAAAATCGGAAAAATAATAATATTCATAGACAATCGCTTAAATTAATTAAATTTGA